>CM049866.1:48534694-48682194 GCA_027474115.1 Schizopygopsis malacanthus | reverse complement strand
TTTTCTAATGAACTGTACAATAGTATTTAATCATATATATATTACAAAATGTAAAAAATATTACAAGATTAAAAGTAGGAATATTCTGAAAAAAAGTCACAATTACGAGAATAAAGTCGTAGCAATATGAGAATAAACTCTAGTTAGTGCAGTAGTAGTAGAGTGTGTTAGTGTATAACCAGTGGTAACTAGCTGTAGTTAGTGCAGTAGTAGTAGAGTGTGTAGTAGCTGTAGTTAGTGCAGTAATAGTAGAGTGTGTTAGTGTATAACCAATGGTAACTAGCTGTAGTTAGTGCAGTAATAGTAGAGTGTGTTAGTGTATAACCAATGGTAACTAGCTGTAGTTAGTGCAGTAGTAGTAGAGTGTGTTAGTGTATAACCAGTGGTAACTAGCTGTAGTTAGTGCAGTAGTAGTAGAGTGTGTAGTTTATAACCAGTGGTAACTAGCTGTAGTTAGTGCAGTAGTAGTAGAGTGTGTTAGTGTATAACCAGTGGTAACTAGCTGTAGTTAGTGCAGTAGTAGTAGAGTGTGTAGTTTATAACCAGTGGTAACTAGCTGTAGTTAGTGCAGTAGTAGTAGAGTGTGTAGTTTATAACCAGTGGTAACTAGCTGTAGTTAGTGCAGTAGTAGTAGAGTGTGTAGTTTATAACCAGTGGTAACTAGCTGTAGTTAGTGCAGTAGTAGTAGAGTGTGTAGTTTATAACCAGTGGTAACTAGCTGTAGTTAGTACAGTGGTAGTAGAGTGTGTAGTTTATAACCAGTGGTAACTAGCTGTAGTTAGTGCAGTAGTAGTAGAGTGTGTAGTTTATAACCAATGGTAACTAGCTGTAGTTAGTGCAGTAGTAGTAGATAACCAGTGGTAACTAGCTGTAGTTAGTGCAGTAGTAGTAGAGTGTGTTAGTGTATAACCAGTGGTAACTAGCTGTAGTTAGTGCAGTAGTAGTAGAGTGTGTTAGTGTAACCAGTGGTAACTAGTGTAGTAGTGCAGTAGTAGTAGAGTGTGTAGTTTTAGTGCAGTAAGTAGTAGAGTGTGTTAGTGTATAACCAGTGGTAACAGTAGAGTGTGTTAGCTGTAGTTAGTGCAGTAGTAGTGTGTAGTTTATAACCAGTGCTGTAGTTAGTGCAGTAGTAGTAGAGTGTGTAGTTTATAACCAATGGTAACTAGCTGTAGTTAGTGCAGTAGCAGTAGAGTGTGTTAGTGTATAACCAGTGGTAACTAGCTGTAGTTGGTGCAGTAGTAGTAGAGTGTGTTAGTGTATAACCAGTGGTAACTAGCTGTAGTTAGTGCAGCAGTAGTAGAGTGTGTTATCACTGCTAGAACTGATGTTACCTGCAGGATGGTGAAGTTTTCAAGCACGCTGTTCATCATGTATTTCTCAGGTAGATGTTTGAGTTTGTGGATGAAGTTGATCATGTATTCACACAGCGGGGATCGATGGATCCTGAAGACGTATCTGCCGTTCTCAAAGCGTGCGTACTCCGTCTGAACGACACACAGGTGATTATTGTTTCTCAAACTGAACACAACTCACACACACATGTCGTATAACGCAATTATGATGACTTAATATGGTGATATATTTGCATATGGAGGGGATCTTTCTCCTGATCTGACCACTAATGTCATTTCTTACAGCCTTTAAAACAATTAGATGGACCTGGGCTGGCCGTAAGATGTTTCTGCTGTAAATACAGTGTGACAGGTCACATTTATTCTTACCTCCACCTTTTCCACCACCTGTTTCCCAAACGAGCAGACTTTAGTGGAGGAGGTGATGATCATATTTTCCAGGCTCTCATACTGACTGGATACTCCGTAGAAGAAGCTGCTGTCGTCCTGGAGGTTGATGCTCAGATCCGCCTGCAGAACACAACACACACAACCAGAATAAACACACACACACACACACACACACACACACACACACACACACACGTGTCACTCGATAATAACAGTAAAACAACAGAAAAATACAGATGCATCATATACTGATATTGTTATATGTACCACAGTTATGAATAAATACTATAGTCGTGCACTACAATAATGAAGAAATACTTCAGAGAATACCATCAGAGTAGTGTCCTAAAAACATGGTATTACTGTGGTTTTACCATGTATATTTTCAACATGTTTTCATTGCATTTGATTTTTTTTAGGGGAAAATGCATTTAAAACAAATTTGGCCGAATTTCACAAAACCTGTTAAAAAAACATGTCTGGGTTGCATTTCATTCCATAATCAAAAATATATGAAATATTATATTTTATTTTGCATCAACAATAAGCAGCCTATTTTAATAACACTAAGATTTTATGTATTGTGACATTTTCATAAAAATGTATGTCATAATGCAAAAAAATAAATAAAGTAAAATTAAAATCATATAATCTTTATATATAATATTTTGTAAAATTATTATATTTTTACATTATATTGTTATAACTATTTAAAATAAAAATTATATCAAATATATATGCTATTTAACACTGTTCCTTATTTAAAAAGCCCTAACTAAAACATTCCTTATTTTTGAAAGTAAAAAAATAAAATAATGAATAGGCTATAGAATATTTTCGTTTTATATATACATATTATGCATATATTTTGTGTTACACACACACACACGCACACACACACACGTAATTTTAATTAAGCATATTTTCATTTAACTTCTCATGATCACAAGGTTATGAAGCCTATTTTAATAACACTACGTTTTTATGTATTGTGTATTATGCATTCAAAAACTCACATAATTCATATAAATATACATTTCTAATATCTTTATATGTATATAAACACACACGTGTGTGTGTGTGTGTGTATATATAAATATATATTCATTTATATATATTTTGGAGTAAAGTGTAGTTAAATGTGTTAAATGTCATAAAAATAATAAATAGAAAATAAAATGTATTAAAATAAATTAAATATGCTTTTTTTCTTGCTTTCCTTTGAATTTGGGGTCAAATATGACTAATATAAGATATATTTCTCTGGCCGGTTCAGAGGTCCAGCAAATCAATCACATTTTCTTTAGAAAACTTAGAGAAATCTGCAAAAGGCCAGGATGGATTCAGTCTGAAATCTAAGAGTGCGTGTTTCCTAAAAAAGCCTCTGGTGAACTGATATCGGCTCATGATCTGTGTGAGAGCCGAAAGGCCCGTTGAAAAGCCATCATCACATCCCACAATTCACAGCGGCGCAGAGGTAAAGCAGCTTCACCTTTTCCCCCCGCACCCGATGCTCATAACGTCCCATTAAGAGCACAACACCGTCCCCGTCCCCCTGTCTCCGCTTTATTCCCTCGTTTATCTTCATTTCTCACTCGCCCGCTTGCCTCTCTTTCTCTGCGCGGGAATTCATCCAATTACAATCAACAACCCGCGATGCTCCAAATCACATTAGTGAGTCCGGCTGCCTGTGTAACAATTTAGCACGGCCGGCTCAAATCGGATTGCAAGCGCACTTCAAAAGCACGAGCCGATCCATTAGGACAGGGCCGCGAGGTGCGCTGTGAGACGGCGGCCACAGCCGGAGTGAAATCTAATCTAGAATGCCATAGCTTTGGAGAACAACCTAGCGGGCCTGTCAACGTCCCCATGACTAGCTGTGCCCGAGGACGCCCGAGTCATGACCTATACTTATGAGCAGCCTGGCCATGCTGGTGCCGCTTCCTTATAGCCAGATTCTTAATGACTTAATATATCTAATGTTTCTTCACGGACACCTGAAGGGCCCCGGGCTCTGATGAAGGTCTCAGATGCTCTTTAATGAACAATTCGTGTTTTGTTGTGTGTCATGATGCCAACATTTCAGTAGATGATACTGATACCAGTATAAATGCTGGATTCTCAATGCTGGAGCAGAAACTATTATCACATCTTTACTTTATTCGGCCCCGAAGGGCAATTCATGCAATGTAATAAAATGTTGCAATTGTATAAAAAGGACAAAACAACATTAAATAAATAACACTTAATGTAAATATCATGTATAAAAACTTGAAATATGATATTACAAATAATATATATAAAATAATACATAATTATATTTCCATAAATATTTTATTTTAGAATTATATATATATATATATATTAGTGCTGTCAAATGATTAACAGCATCCAAAATAAAGGTTTTTGTTTGCATAATATACGAGTGTGTACTGTGTTTATTTATTATATATATATATAATAAGTACAAACACGTATATATTTAAGAAAAATATGTTATGTTTATATATTAAATATATTTATATATAATATCAAATATAATTATACAAATTTATGAAAAATATATAATATAATATGAATATAATAATATGAATGTAAATATTTTCAAAATATATACTGTTTATTTATTATGTATATACACATAATGTGTCTAAACCTCCTGTGTGTGTGTTTATATATATATATATATACAGTATATACACACACATAATAAATAAACACAGTACATATACATATATTATGTAAACACACTTGCTGGAGTTCAAACCGAGCATCAGAACGGGGAAGAAAGGGGATTTAAGAGACTGAACGTGGAGTGGTTGTTGGTGCAGACGGACTGGTCTGAGTATTTCACAAACTGCTGATCTACTGGGATTTTAACACACAACCATCTCTAGGGTTTACAGAGAATGGTCTGAAAAAGAGAAAATATCCAGTGAGCGGCAGTCGTGTGGGTGAAAATGCCTTGTTGATGTCAGAGGAGAATGGACAGACTGGTTAGAGATGATAGAAAGACAACAGTAACTCAAATAACCACTCGTTACAACCGAGATCTGCAGAACACCATCTCTGAACACACAACACATCGAACCCTGACGCAGATGGGCTCCAGCAGCAGAAGACCACACCGGGTGCCGCTCCGGTCAGATAAGAACAGCACACGGAGGATATAATTCACACAGAATCACCAAAACTGGACAATAGAAGATTGTAAAAACGTTGCCTCGTCTGATGAGTCTCGATTTCTGCTGCAACATTCAGATGTAGGGTCAGAATTTGGCGTAAAGAACATGAAAGCATGGATCATCCTGCCTTGTCTCAACGGTTCAGGCTGGTGGTGGTGGTGTAATGGTGTGGGGGATATTTTCTTGGCACACTTTGGGTCTCTTAGTACCAATTGAGCATCGTTTAAACACCACAGTCTACCTGAGTATTGTTGCTGACCATGTCCATCCCTTTATGACTACAGTGTACCATCTTCTGATGTACTTCCAGCAGGATAATGCACCATGTCACAAAGCTCAAATCATCTCAGACTGGTTTCTTGAACATGACAATGAGTTCACTTTACTCAAATGTCCTCCACAGTCACCAGATCTCAATCCAATAGAGCACCTTTGGGATGTGGTGGAACGAGAGATTCACATCATGGATGTGCAGACGACAAATCTGCAGCAACTGCGTGATGCTATCATGACAATATGGACCAAAATCTCTGAGCAATGTTTCCAACACCTTGTTGAATCTATGCCACGAAGAATTAAGGCAGTTCTGAAGACAAAAGGGGTCCAACCCGGTACTAGCAAGTGTACCTAATAAAGTGGCCAGTGAGTGTATACTGTATATAATGAAATATTAACAAATTAAATCAAAACAACGTATTGTGTTAATGTATATATATATAGGAATAATTATTATTCCAATGGAATAATAAATATTAATAATTGTATATTACAGAGACGGACAAACAGATAGATAGATAGTCCAGAGAGTCCCAGCGTAATCTTACAAACACAAAAAGGCAATGATTAAGCACTTGAACAATACTGAAGTGTCTCTCCGGAGACTGGCAGCTCTATAAATAGCGGTCTGCGTGTGGTTTGGAGGGAGCGACAGGTGCCCGAGCTCAGATTTCTCTAATGAAAGAGAAGAGCCTGTCACTCCGACCTCCAACATCCCACACGCAAACTCTTCTCCACAGACACTGATTCACAGCAGACAATAAACAGTCCTGCTTATTTAAAACTGCAAAGGCCTTATTCAAGAAATAAGAAACAAGAGACCTTGTGAATATAGTACACGCAAACAACTACTGTTACAAACCACTGTAACGATTAATAATAATTAATAATAATTTGTTACATTAATTGCATGTAGTTACACATTTGCATCTCTTCCAAATCCCATTGAGAAATAACGGCAGAATGTGATTTACAGATGTAACTAATATAAAAAAATAAACAAACAAAATCAAATCAAATCAAAAATAGCATTCAAAATTAAATAAACTAAATAAGAAAGTAAATCATAAATAAAAAACTAATTAAATAAAAAATAAGCAAAATAAAATATTTAATTAAAAAATATATAATATTATGTAAAAAAATTAACAAAACAATCAAATTAAAAAGTAAAATAGGAATAAAAATAAAAAATAGATGTAATAAAATAAACTAAATAAAATAATATTACATTAAACGTAATACATAAACAAAACAAAAACATATATAAAATAAATTATAAAATAAATTAGATAAGTTTCAAGCTGTGATTAATTTCAAAATTATGTTATCTCTAATTATCTCTAACACACGCACGCACACACGCACACACACACACACACACACACACACACACACACACACACACACACACACACACACACACTTCATATTGTTTTTTTTAGATTGTATCAACCAGTTTGTCTAACTAAATAGTTGGGAAATGTTTAATATTGTATGTACACATTCATGTCTCTTCCAAATCCAAACGAGTTAGAAACCAAAAGAAATAAAAGGCAGAACATCACTTCCAGATGTACCTGACTATCATGACACAACAGTGACGAGCTCTTTGCCCTCGGTCCAAACAGAGAGCTTCATTCACGGTTTGAGACGCATCTGTGAGGTTCTTACCCAGAACTTTACGAGGAAGAAAGCGTTAGCCGGTCCTTTCTCAAACAGCTCCTTCAGTCCTCCTTTCTTCTCTGGGAATTTGTCGTAAATTTGCCGTATATCCACGGCCTCGAGGTACGGATCGCTATACGTGGGGTTGGACTGACCGATGTGTACAAACAGGTGCTTGTTGACCTGTAAAACAAAAGTGTCAGTAAGTGTAAGCCAGGTTGATCAACACGAGCATCAGTAATAAATCCGTGAAGGACTCACAGTCTCTGGATCCTGAGGTTGCTCCAGGAAAGCGGAGAACTCCAGCATGCGTAGTTTAGAGCTGGCGATGCTACGGCCCTGCCAGGGCGGCGCGCCGGAGGACATCGACAGACCCGTAGTGCTTTCATAACCTGAGGAAGCCATCATGACTCATACTGGCCATTATATCGTATGTCATTCGAATCAGGAGTGGCTTTAATGTACAGACCTGCTATAGACGGAGGACCGGTGGCCTGCATGACGAAGCTTTGTTGAGAAAACGGCTTGATGCTGTTTGGAAAAGACCATTAAATACCAGCTTTTATGATGTTTGATGATTATGTAAGAACACAAATGATTGACAAATTGCATTTCATTAAAATAAAATTGTGTAATATAAAATCTATTTAGTTTACTATATACTGTATATATATATATATATGTGTGTGTGTGTGTGTGTGTGCATATGTGTGTGTATGTGTATGTGTGTGTGTGTGTGCGTGCGTGCGTGCGTGTGTGCGTGCGTGTACACACTACCAGTCAAGATTTGTTTTATGTTTCTTAAAGAATTATCTTCTGTTCACCAAGTCTGTTCTGTAATTGTTATAGCATTCATATATATATATACACTAGCAGTCAAACGTTTCTGAACAGTAAGATTTTTAATGTTTTTTAAAGAATGATCTTCTGATCATTATGTGATAAATATATGATTTTGAACTTTCTATTTCATTATATTTTAAAATATAATTTATTTCTGTGATCAAAGCAGATTTTTCATCATCATTTATCATTACTCCAGTCTTCAGTGTTACGTGGTCTTCAGAAATCATTCTCATATACTGTAAAAACAAAAAAACAAACAAGCATCTTTGCTAAATAAAATTATTAATATATATACACCCCCCCCCCCTCAAAGAAAAAGAAACATTTATACTGACTCCAAGCGTCTGAATGGTATAACGCTACAAAAGTGTTTTATTTCAAGATAAATGCTGATATTTGGATCTTTCTATCAATCAAAGAATCCTGAAAAAAATAGGATAAATTACATTTTAAAATATTTTCAAATAGAAAGTATTCACAATATTACTGCTTTAGCTGTATTTTGGATCAAATAAATGCAGGTTTGGTGAACAGAAGATAATTCTTTAAAAATCATTAAAAATCTTACTGTTCAGAAACGTTTGATTGCTAGTATATATATATTAATATTAAAAATTATAACATACAATAATATAGCATGCAACTTTTACAACTTTATAAAAAAGATTGAATAAAAAAAATGATATATTATATAAAAATAGATTATACATAAATATTGTAATATAATATATTAATATATAATAATATTAATAATTATTTAATTAAATATATATATTTTAACTAAATTTAACAAATATAATATTGAAATATATAAATAAATAATAAATACATTTATAAATTGATTGTAATATAAAATCCATTTATTTGATGTAATATATATTTTTAGCTTAAAATATAAATATTATATGCATTATATAATTATAAATGTAATATTTTTTCATTAATACATTTTCTTATGTTGTTTTTAAATTTAAATCATATAAAATATATATATTTAAAAATATATATAAAAATATTTTTTTAAATATACTTTACATACATATAATTTCTATATCTATCGAATGGTTTAAGATCACACATCTTTTATCAAATCTTATTTGTCACGTTTGGTTTGGCTTCTACCTCCGCGTCACACTTGAAACTGCGTCAGATGTGCAAACCCTTGTAAACTGATCAGACCTAATCACGAAGATGTTCAAACTCACACGAAACATGAACTTACTCTTCAGGACCCGGGCTTTGTCCTGCGAGAGCTCCGTGCCAAAACTACAAAAACAAGGCATGACATGACGATTAGCCTTCTTCCCAGAGCAGAGACGGTTCATCAGTGATGTGAAGTGTTCAGGCGCGCTCACCCCAGCAGCGGTCGAGTAGGCCGGCCGCGAGAGACCCTGCAGAGCCATCTTGTTCTGAAAGACCGAGGCTGAGATGATCTGAGCCGATGACATGCTGGACATACTCTGCATGACTTTGTCTTTGGCCACCTGGTCCTGTCAGAAGACAACAACATCAGGAACATCATAAATGTAAACCCCATTCAACTGAGATTTTTAATAAATAACAATATTTTTGTCTAGGTACTGAAATCTCATATTGATCAACTACATATGAGATGCTACAGGGATTTAATATTAGCATTTTCATACGCTACAGGATTTTCAGATTTAATTTGCACCAGTAACATTCATATAATTCAAATTGATATCAAATAAGCTTTACTTGCATGGTACAATTAAGCTTTACATTGTATTAGGAACGCTGAATATACATATTTTCGCATATGCATGCAATTGGAAATAAAATAAAATGTCACCATTAAAAAAGCAAAATGCAACAGACTTCTGCGCTGTGACTGGATCAGTGACCTGCTTGTTTTTACCTTTCGATTTAACGATTCACTAAATCAGGGATCCTCAAATCTGGCTCACGAGATCCACTTTCCTGCAGTTCAGCTCTGACCCTAATCAAACACACCTGAGCATAACCAATGTCTTCAGGATCACTGGAAGATCTCAGGTACGTGAGTTTGATCCTAAACTCAGGAAAGTGGATCTCGAGACAGATTCAGGGGTCAGTCTTTCTAAAGTTTCACAAGAGGAGAGGATTTGATCATTTTATTATTGCTTCAGCTCAAAAAAAGAAAGATAAAGTATACTAAATCTTTAAAATAAATGAAAAATACAACTTTTGCACAGTAACTGGAATCAGTGAAATGCTGGTAATTAAAATAAAATACAATTTAAATAAAAGAAAACCTAACCAAACTTAAACTAAAAATAAATTAAACATAAATTTAAAATAAACAAAAAATATATAACATTAAACAATTATAATTTAATTAAAAATGATAAAATACTAAATCAAATTGGTTCAAATACGTAAATTTGATTCATTTCCTCAAATAATTTCAAACAGCCTATTTCCATAAATCCATTCAAAAACTCTGATTCAATGATTCAATTATAAATTATATTGTCTCTAATTATAAATCACTCCATTTTAGTTATAAAATAAAAATAAGAAGTGATATAGTTTTGTAGTTTCCTTTCTTAGATTATATGGCCCACAGTTGTAATATATTGTTATTATAATTAACTTAATTTCAAAGCGGTCATATGATATGATTTCAAGTTTTCTTTCTCTTTGGAGTGTTACAAGCTGATTTTGCATCGATAAGATCCCTGAAGTTACAAAGACTAAAGTCTCAAAACCCCCTTAAACGGCTCATTCAGACACGCCCCCACGTCTACGTCATGATGTGGAAATATTTAATAATGCATCCCAAATGTTAGCGCAAAGAAAGAAGACGTGGTTTCAGTAACGCAGTAGTGTTGAAGCAGCCGTGTCAGAGAGACGCTGTGTGTTTCTAGGCGAAAGCAAAAACACTTTATTTGGCCTCTGAATGTAGATGCATTTAGGAATCATTAAGATTACTTAAATTAGCACAACCCAAATGTTATCACAACGCATGACAGTTTCGTGAACCTAGGAGAGGAGGTCATTCTGACTTTGCTTTGACAATCTGGCGCTTCTGAATCAGCGACTGCAAGCATGTTCCGTTATTAGTTTAAGTATTTCCTTATTGACTGTTTCAATTATGTGTGTGTGCGTGTGTGTGCGCGCGCATGTATGAGAGAGAGAGAGGGAGAGAGAGAGAGAGTCACAGCGCAGCTTTTTGTGTGTGTGTGTGTGTGTGTGTGTGTGTGTGTGTGTGTGTGCATGTGGTTTATGAGGACACAAATTTGTATAATGACATGGGTATGACATAGGTATTACAAGCAGAAGGTGATTTATGAGGACAATTTCTGTGTCCCTTTAATTCAAAAGGCTTATAAATCATACAGAATTTTTTTTTTTGTGAAAGTAAAAGTGCACAAAGTTTGCTGTAAGGGGTAGGTTTAGGTGTAGGGTTGTTGTAGGGCGATAGCACATACAGTTTATACAGAATAAAAACCATTACACCCATGGAGAGTCCCCGTTAACCATAAAAAACAACATGAGTGTGTGTGTGTGTGTGTGTGTGTGTGTGTGTGTGTGTGTGTGTGTGTGTGTGTGTGTGTGAGAGAGTGAGTGTATGTGTGTGTGTGTGTGTGTGTGTGTGTGTGTGTGTGTGTGTGTGTCTCAGTGTGTGTGCGTGTGCGAGTGCGTGCGTGTGTGTGTGTGTGTGTGTGTGTGTGTGTGTGTGTGTGTGCGTGTGTGTGTGTGCGTGTGCGTGTGCGAGTGCGTGAGTGCGTGCGTGCGTGTCTCAGTGTGTGCGTGCGTGCGTGTGTGTGTTGCTGTGGGAAGGCTGAAGGTGGTTTATGGCTCTGGCAGGGTTTGAGTGGTGTTGACAGGTTGACTCCTTCTCCTCGAGGTCAAATGAAGAACTGGGAGCTCCGATGTTATAAAACAGGAGCCCATGCTTGGAAAAACACTGCATGTGGAGCCCCAGCTCCTTTACATGCTGCTCCAAACCATGTTTACTGAGACTGGGATGAGCTGAAAATCAACTACAAACGCCTGGGATCTGCTGGATGTGAACGTGAGATGCCAAGAAAGTCAAATCCATCATGCAACCAATGCATTTGCAAACTGCATTCAATCTTGAGGAAGTTAATAGCTACACACTACTCTTAACTGAAAGTAATTCAACTACTGTAAAGCTAGTTTTTAAAGAGTTAACTTCACTGTAAACGACTAAGAAAATGAAGCTAAAAACACTGAGTGAACTATAACTATAAGCATTAAACAGCATTTATCAGATAAGTGTACACTAAATACAACCAACAGAACTAGAGAACACTATGTACCCTTGGAAAAAACTAAACGAGGAACATCATTTACTGCACAGAGAATCAATGAACTGATGGACACATCTTATTATTGCCCCAGTTCAAAATCTACAATAATAAATATATCTAAATTAATAAATATAACCAAAATATTTAAGCATTAAAAAAACTGCAAAATGTGCAGTGACTGGAATCAGTGAACTGAAAAACAATAATGAGTCTTTCTATTTTATTATAAAACAATATGTTTATCTATTAAAATGAACACATTTGAATATATATAATCAGTGAATTTGTTTCTTTTGTAGCTTGTTTGTTTTTAACTGAGTATAGCTTTAATATTGCCTTAGAAAAAAGTAAATCTCTTAAATATTTTAAACTAAATATACAGCTATAAAAATGTAAAATGCAACTTCTGTGTAGTGACTGGAATCAGCGAACTTGTTTCACAAAAATGAATATAATAAAAATGAAAAGCTTCATAAGAGAAAAACAGGACATTTTAGCTAAGTGCATTACTGCCTACGTTTGGCAAGTATATATATTAAAAGCATATCTAAATATAATGAATAATATATTTATACTTAATATATTATGTCTTTTAAAAACAATTATATTTATCTCTATAAAAAAATGCTAAATTCAACATGCACACTGTGACACTAAAATGAATCTTCCTTCTTAATGCTTCATATGGAAACGTTTTAGAAGAGCGTGAATATTCAGTTCTAGTTTTAGTTACGTCCTCCTCAACACCTGTCGGATATATTTTTCTATAACTTCAGCGAATCTACAGGAAAGTTGCACCATGTGAGCATTTATGGAGAGGTCACAGTCGTCTCGACCAGCCCAAGCAACTGCTGTGTCCTTGAAGCATGACTAACCGATGCATTCTTCAGCCCCGATCTGGCAAACGCTGCCGGCTGAAATATGGCCATGTGTGTGTCTGTCACAGTTCTCAGTTACAGAAACGTATTTAAAAGGGCTGTCAGTGTTAGCCGTGTGACCAGTACCACTCTCAGACAGCTGGGCCAAGATGGCCGACGGCCAACGGGTGAAGTATGCCATATGATGAAAGACAGGAGCGCGCAAGGAGAAGACTCGATATTACCGAGCCCTTATACAGCCAGAGGTCACACGTTTTCCCAAAATTAGCAACGTGCTGAAACTGATTTATAGTGTATTGTGTGATATTTGTATCTGAATCATGCCTAGGCTATATTCACTCGGACATTAATGCGATTGTCCAGAATCATCATGAACAAATGTGAAGCGATAATGGTGCTAATTTGCAAACAGGTGCTCAGCATTAGCAGAGTTTATTAGCTACCTTGAGTTTGACCTGGATTTCCCGAGCTTTCCGTCGTGCCAACACCTGAATGTGACTGGAGACCTGCGGAAAACACACAAGATTTGAGCCCAGCTGATCTTATCATTGAAAATCAATAGTCATTTATTTCTTAAAGGAATAGTTCACCAAAAATCTTCTCACCCTCAGGCCATCCAAGATGTAGATGAGTTTGTCTCTTCACCAGATTTGGAGAAATGTAGCATTACATCACTTGCTCACCAATGGATGTGAATGGGTCCATTGTATGTGTATTTGTAATCCACAAATATGTTGGCGGATTTTGATGTGAGAGAAAACAGGAGATGGACTTTTTCACTGGAGGAAGAGTTATTATGGATTATGGACTAATCCATTTTGGATTATGGACTAATTATGGACTAATTATGGAATGGATATTTTGTCCAGAAGTGACGGTTTAAAGTTAAAACGCCTTAATGATGGATTTGTTTCTTACAAACACACAGCTTCTGGCTGCACGAGACATTAACTGATGGACTGGAGATGATTATTGTGATGTTTTATCAGCTGTTTGGACTCTCATTCTGACGGCACCCATTCACTGCAGAGGATCCATTGGTGAGTAAGTGATGGAATGCTACATTTCTCCAAATCTGATGAAGAAACAAACTCATCTACTACTTGGATGGCCTGAGGGTGAGCGCATTTTCAGCAAATGTTCATTTCCAGGTGAATAATCCCATCAATGGGAACCAGAATCTGTTTGGATACCGATATCCTTCAAAATGCTGCACTTTATTTCTGTAGTCAACTTTAGACATTCTACTAACTATAAGTAACTTTGTAACTACATGTCAACTAATTCTCATTCATTTGCTACTACATGTCTACTAACTCTCCGTAGGGTAGGTTTAGGGTTAGTAGAATAAGTTGACATACTTGCACAGTTTCTCATAATCAGTATGTTGTTTGTTGTGGATTCATCAAAATAAAGTGTTAGCAGATATTAAGCAGACAGTCTACTAATACTCTAATGACTGCTAGTTCACATGTAGTTGTAAAGTTACTAACTGTTAGTAGAATATATAAAGTGGACTATCAAAATAAAGTGTTACCAGAAATGCATACAGACTTGGAACAACTTAAATAAATGACTTGATTTTTTAAAAGAAGCCCAACTTAAAATAAACAACTTTACTTAACCAGCAATTGCTTTGACCTTCATTTGTTAATTTATCGTGCGATTCTAGTTTCTCTTATTGTATTGAGTTATTATTTGACCTCTCGGGCCCCCAGCTCACCTCGACTCTCTCCGAGGGCTTAAGACTCAGTATGTGACAAGGCCGGAGTGACATCATGCGCTATCGAATGCCAGCGGGAACGCTATCGGATTCCAAACCCCCACCCCAGCAGTGTGTGATGTGCCCCGAATCGTAACGGGGCGAGCGGGGGGGAGCAGTTGTTTGTGGGTCTAACGAGCGGGACGGAGAGAGGTGCTGAAGACACTCACCGACATCCGATCCGCGCGCCATAAATCACACCGCTGAAGTGTGTTTCAGCATGGAGGCCCTCAGGGGCCAAACATTTACCCTCAGTGAAAGTCTGTTTGGGAGTTTAACAGGACAAGCCCATCTCTAAGTCCCAGTCTGACATTTGCTGTACTTCCTGTCGCTGTTAATGTGTGACACAGAGGTCAAATAAAAGTAATTAGCCAATTTAATCCACTTAGTTCAACTGTAGCGGCTATTTTAGAGTTGCCATCAAAGATTTGAATACAAATGTCATTTCCTAATCATCATTTTTGTCTTGTTTTTCAATAAAATATATTCACTTTTTTTAAAACAAGATAAATTCACGTGAAAAGCAAAATTTGAGACATCAATTACTTAAAATACTTTTTTAACATACATTTTTATTTAAAGTGACTTACAGTGCACATTACATTTTTATTTGTTATATCAGGGAATCAAATATGATCTTGGTGTTGAAAGTGCAATTCTGAGAATATTTTATATCTATATATAAGATTAATTTTCTCTTTTTGTCTTGTTTTAAACACAAGGTTTATGCTTAAAACTAAAAAAGAACAATACTTTGCTGATGAAATATGAACAAATAAATCAGGATATGTTTTCTGACAACAATTAACATCTTACACAATTTTGCTCATCAACTAACTTTTAGATTTTTTTTTTATATGTACTTAGTGTACTTTATTACCCAAATATTCTTGAATGTGAATGACTGTAAGAATCTAGGGTTACCTGTTTCCTGGTCCGTGTCTTTCCCGTTCGAAGCTTGATGTATCGTGCAATCAGCTCATTCCGTCCTGAAAAAAGAAACAATAGATACCGGGATTTATTCTGTATGGATGGTCATTTAATGAAACTCAAAAGTAAATATTCTAATATTTTGAGACACTGGATTTTTGTCTTTCATAAGCTGTAATCTCAAATCATCAAAATTAAAACAAAAATACTTTTGAAATGTTTTACTTTACATGTAATGAATCTATAATATAAGAATGTCTCACTTTTTGAAATAAGTTACAAGAAAAAAATTACTTTTTCACGATATTCACATTTTTTGAGATGCACCTGTATGTATGTATATATATTATGTTATTATATATGTATCATATTTTTCTAACCTTGAGCCTGCAACTCATCTCCTGTGATAAGCAGGTTACACACGACCTGTGTTTGTTGCAGGACTGATGTTGTTGAACACATGGTGGACTGAGGCATGAAGTGTGTTGACAGTGAGTTTGAGTAAGTACATATCTAAAGTAAGAATGTTTACCGACTCAAACACACGTCTTCATCGGCTGCAGGCACACGTGTGCTGCACGGGGAATTTATTCAACAGGATCCTGTGCTCGAGGTAACTGCATTTGTAAATGTGAACGCAAGAGTGTGAGATGTTATCTTTCAGGGTTTTCGATCAGGCACAGTGATGCATATCATACCGCCCTCCCCTGCATGAGTGTTCATCTTTCTTGCAGCGATGCGTTTGCTGACAGACGGGTCACGTTGGACAAGAAGGTGAAGGGAATGAAAGGGTACCGACACAACACAGTCAACACCCACCGCACGAAGAGAGGAGCAGCAGCTGGTCTGTGTGTCAATGTTTATAGAATATGCCTTTACGCTTCCCATAAATCACATCCGGCCAGACTCCGGTTACTAGTACTAGTACAGAACCCTTAAATGCCCTCTTACCCAACGAAAAACACCTGTTTGTGGCATCTTTATGGAGAGAACGACCTTGTGATGCATGAGAGGGTCAGACATCGCTCTTTAGGAGACTTTCCCCTCTCAGATGTTTCTCCTAAAATGCACTTTTCATCCAGTAAGAGTATACAGCTCTAAAATGATTGTGAGATAATTTGATGAGAAATGTTTGAGACATTGTTGAGATCTCTTCTTGAAGAAGAGACCAGCATTTTTGACACTCGATGACGATGCCTGGCATGTTTTTAGCTTCAAGAGCTTCTCAATGGCATCATATGAGATCTCACTTTGAGCAACACGTGTGTGTGTGTGTGTGTGTGTGTGTGTGTGTGTGTGTGTGTGTGTGTGTGTGTGTGTGTGTGTGTGTGTGTGTGTGTGTGTGAAGATTTTCCACAAATATATCTTCTAATGTCATCTTGATGATGACAAATAGCAATGCCCTAACACTACATAGAGTACCCTAGCAACCCATAGCTTTGTACTAAAAGGCATTAACCACACTACTAACTGTATAACAATACACTTAAACCACACAGAGCCATCACAACAACTTGAAAACAACCTGCCAATGACCTGCAACAAGCAAACAACACTCATATTTACTTCAGCAAACAAAAATGTATGATTGATCCATTTTATTTGTTGAAATAACTCAAATAAATCTGCTTCATGTACATTTAAAACATGTGCGGAGCAGGAACATATAAGGTTTAAAACATGCTCAGTTCAGTCTTTAACTTTGTAGTTTTGTGTTCATCTGCTTCTTCCGTTTGCTCAAAAACAGTGACTCTCACATATAGACGAATACAATCTGATACAACAATATATTCTCAAACAATATATAGCCTACTGATAAATGTAACATTCGCTTCAATGGTTTGAGATGACTGGATCTCCTATTGAACGATCACCGACTGAACTGCATAATTAATATGACTTATCAGTCAGTTCTTCTTTTTTCCTTTTTCTTTTTTTGGGCCTAATAAATAAAATAAATCAGAAGAATGTACAAAAATACACACTGTTTTTGTTTTATTGTGCTTTATGAACAGTTTAAGTCAATAAAATAAGGCACACTAAAATCAAAAACAGAGTTGAATTGAGTTGAGTTATGTATTAGGCCCTTGTGAGGGGTCATTGTGTTCATGGGGCGGAGCTACAGAGGGGTCATTCATATCAATGCCACAAAAGTGAAAACTGAGCCACGGTCACCCAAAACCTTCTCTCACACACACTGTCCACCCTGAGGGTCCGCAAGGGGCCGAAATAAAGCTGGTGTCATGCACAAGTACAGCAGCTCCCACAACGACCTCATAAACCCATAACCTCCCACTCAACCTCTCTCTCTCTCTCTCTCTCTCTCTCTCTCTCTCTCTCTCTCTCTCTCTCTCTCTCTCTCTTTCTCATCCTCTTCACATTCCAATCATTCCTGATCTGTGAGTCCTTTAGCATCTGCTCAATAAACAACTACACACACACACACACACACACACACACACACACACACACATTACACGACAGGTCTATAGGAAAGAATAGCAAAAATCATATTGACGTTTCCTGCTTCTTAGATGTTTCTCCTGAGAAAATGACTCACATTGCCTCATTCTGCACTGTCAGGTTCTCAAACATTTAGGAGCGCGACAGATAGAGAGATAGATGAGAGAGAGAGAGAGAGAGAGAGAGAGAGAGAGAGAGAGAGAGAGAGAGAGAGAGAGAGAGAGAGAGAGAGACAGGAGAGAGAGAGAGACAGAGAGAGAGAGAGAGAGAGACAGAGAGAGAGAGAGAGAGAGAGAGAGAGAGAGAGAGAGAGAGAGAGAGAGAGAGACAGAGAGAGAGAGAGAGAGAGAGAGACAGAGAGAGAGAGAGAGAGAGAGAGAGAGAGAGAGAGAGAGAGAGAGAGAGAGAGAGAGAGAGAGAGAGACAGAGAGAGAGAGAGAGAGAGAGAGAGACAGAGAGAGAGAGAGAGAGAGAGAGAGAGAGAGAGAGAGAGAGAGGGCACATATGTGCAGCTGACGGTCTCCAGAGGGTCAACAAAGGGCACATGTAGGATTGGTGAATGTGTAGTCAGAGCAAGATTTCACTGCAGACTGTGTGTTTGTGTGCATGTACACACATATCTGTGCTCTGCAGCTCTCAATGAGTGTAACAAACATGATGAGCGAAGAAAAGCACAGAAAGATTGACATTCTGCATACAAATATCCAACGAATGGACGTAAATAAAAGGATAAATCAAATGAAAAGGCATTTAAATACATAAAACAATATATACACACACACACACACACACACACACACACACACACACACATATACAATGCTAGACAACTTTTGGTTAAAACTAAAGATAAAAAAATTTAATATTTTATAGTACCAAAATAGCACAAGTACAAAGAAGGGATAACAATGCTCCAAATTAATGAACAAAATTGTTGTATGCTCCAAATGAATGAATAAAAAAAATAAAATAAAAAGTAATATTATGACAATTTTTCACATTGGTTAAAAAAATTACCAAAATAGTACAAAGGATGCCTGGATGACTCTTTTAACCTGGTTGTTTTTAGTGAATCACACATACAGTGTCACCTCTGTAGTTTGACTCTCATGAGTCGCTTCTTTTTAGTGAATCAAAAACATAGGCTACAACTCCACAAGTGCTGTCCGGTTCAAGAACAAATGACATATGAGCTATTCTTTTGAGTGAATATTCAAATTAAACTGATTTCAAATGAGACTAAATATTTGTAGCTAATAACAGCATTTGTTTAATGTGTATCTGTTCACAAAAAGCAATCAAAATAAAACACGTTGTGATCTCATGGAAAAGAGCTGCTCATGTAACAAATAGGAACATAATATGGGTTAGGAAAGACGATGAAAGACAGACAGACAGACAGACATGCAAGACCTTTAAGACTAAGTAACTCTCATATTCTTCCTTGAAGTGTCCGACTCAAATCACACAGAGTGAAAGCCGAGTGTGTGTCCTGCACTCATGACCTCTGAAGGGCCACGACCCCACCGCGACCTCAGCAAAACAAAGAGAGAGAATGAGCAAAACACACTGACTCATTAGAGAGCTCAGACATAAACAAACCTCTAACGGGCCTGTGAAAAATCAAGCCCATGTGAGGGACGGGTGGCTTTTTCCATCTGTTTGACATGAAGCAGCTAATGAACATCTACATCAGCACATCTCAATACACCCATTGACTCCTGTGTGTCTGGAATAGCTGTTTCTGCAGCATGTCGTCTGTTTACTGCACACAGCATGTCAATTTTCTGTCCGTCTTTTAAAATGTGTGTAAAATACACCATTTAGGAACTAATATGTACACTTCGGGTATTAATAGGCAGCTTTTATGGGTATATAAGGTGCAAAGATGTACCCTCTGAAAAGCCAACAACATTTGCCAAAATGTGCATTAAACACTGGAAACGTAAAGCTACAAACAATGCAATGCAATTAAATTAAATAAACCTGAAGTAACACTGACAATGGTTTTCCTTCTTGCTCCATTATTTCTGCCAAATGTTCAGATCTGGCTGTGAATCTTACAAACAAATGTTTTTTTTTTTTTTTTTGCTATTTTTTATCAATTTTTTTTAAAAATGTATTAATAATTATTAGTTTAATTACGTAGTATATATAATCTTTTTACTTTTTTATTAATTTTAATAATATTTATATTATTTTCATTACAGTCCAGCATTTTTTCCATTCTCACTTCTATATCTGTTTTATTTGTTTATTTGTAGTTTCGTTAGATTTTAGTTTTATTTATTTATTAAGGAAAAACAAAGTGTATCACAGTTTCTATCTGATTAATAGTAACCAGAAATGTTTCTTGAGCAGCAAATCAGTATATTAAAATGATTTCTGAAGGATCATGTGACACAGACTGAAGTAATATACTGGAAATGCAGCTTTGATCACAGCAATCAATTACATTTAACAATATATTCACATTATATTATATTAAATTGTAATAATATTTTACAATATTCGTATTTTTACTGTATTTTTGGTTAAATAAATGCAGTAAGTAAACTTTCAGAACGGTTAGTTTGATCTGTTTTTATCAGAGTGAGCATGATGTGCATTTTTAGCCTAACAAATCAAACCTAATTCATACCAAAGTTGTCTTTGCATCCTCGCAGACCCACAACAGACCCGCAGTCTGAAATGTGATTTCTCAGGGGTTTCTCATTCTTCAGCATCCGTCCCATATTCCTCCACAACCACAGAAAAAAACTTCTGAACAGGTGGAGAAGCGCTCCATTATGCGTGGGAGCATTAAACCATGGCAAATGCATTTCCTTTCAGCGGCTGTGTGTAATTTTACGGGTCGGGAGAGTGAATGCATTACGGTACAGTGACGACCAAAGCCAAGAAATGTTTTCTTTGGCAAAGCCTGTTGAATTTTCACCCAGCGCACCATAAAAACTAAACAATCTAATAGACGCTGGTGCGCTTAGCTGGGTAATAACTCACACATGTAACGGTCAGTGATTTTCCACACAAACACACCACAAATACCAGCAGAAGATGGCGGTGGAACCTCTGGAAAAGGGTCACGAGGGCATTGTGGGAATTCTCGTCATTCTTTAAGCGCTCAGAACTGTAGATTGTCGCTATTTGCGTGATTGTCTGAAATTGCTGGGGTCAAATGGAGCCATGAATGAAGCTCTATCTGATTTTTGCCAAACACTGTTGGGTCGAGGTTTCTCTGAGCTCAAGATTTATAAAGCTGGCTTCAGGAATGCATCAAAAATGGATAGAAGCACAGAAATGTATGATATGATGCACAGAAGTGAGTACACAAACTAATTGCTACAGCCTTCATTGAATCTAGATCTGCACTAATCTTAACCCTGGGCTAACAACTTCTTAAACCAGCAGTGTTTTAGACCAACAATATGTTACAGCCAAATGTTTAGCAACAGACAACCAATCAAAGACTGCATCAGTGCTCACCTCATTAAATATGCATGTGTTTGCACAGTTGGTTTCAAATCTAGAATGGTTCAGAATCAGCGTTTAGCAATTAAAGAAATAGTTAATAAATGATTCTGTCATACAAAATGTGGTTGTTCAAAACATGTACATCTTTCTTTCATGGAACATTTTTTGAAGAATCTTTCAGTTTTATAAAAATACTAATACTAATATTTAAAAACATTAATTAAATAAATAGTTTAAATTCACCCATGTTCAATTAAAAATGATGGTAACGCTTTAGTATAGGGACCAATTCTCATTATTATCTAGGTACTTATTAGGATTCCTATTATTAATGCCCATAAAGCGCTTATAAATCACATATTCTGCATCACCATATTCTACATACCTAAACTTAACAACTAACTTACTATTAATGAGAAAATTAAGGGGTTTATTGAGGCAAAAGTCATAGCTAATGTTTGTTAATGGTGAAAATTGGACCTTAAAATAAAGTGTGACCAAAATAATTTCTTTATTTGTTATTTTGTTTAACTACATAAAAAAATGGTTAAACAGAGTTAAAACAATAAAAGAGAGTTTATTTACTTTTAGTAAAAGTTTAGCTTGATTTATTCAAAAGCTGGCTTTGTGGTATTAAGAAACTATTTAATAATATTTTAAAATATTATCATAAAATGTGTGTGTTTAGAAAAAAACTTTTAATTAATTTATAAATAGTAATTAATAAATAATCAATAGTTAATTAATCAATCAATTAATTTAAAATAAATAACGATATAAATTTCTACGTATTAAATATACATATCAATAAACATGTTACATTAATAATACAAATTAAAATAAAGTGAAACCATCAATGCAGTAACTATTACATCATCTGAAGTCATACGATAGCTATTTGTGAATCCCAAATTTTTATGTTTTGAATGACATTTTAAGTTTACATTTAGTTATTTAGCAGATGCTTTTATCCAAAGCGACTTACAAATGAGGACAATAGAAGCAATCAAAACCAACAAAAGAGCAACAACATGCAAGTGCTATTACAAGTCTCAAATAGCTTAACGCAGTACACGTAGGAAGTGTTTTTTTGTGTGTTTTTTTTTCCACTGAACAAAATTATTAACGCAACACTTTTGTTTTTGCCCCCATTTTTCATGAGCTGAACTCAAAGATCTAAGATTTTTTCTATGAACACAAAAGGCCTATTTCTCTCTAATATTGTTCACAAATCTGTCTAAATCTGTGTTAGTGAACGAGATAATCCATCCACCTCACAGGTGTGGCATATCAAGATGCTGATTAGACAGCATGATTATTGCACAGGTGCACCTTAGGCTGGCCACAATAAAAGGCCACTCTAAAATGTGCAGATTTAGACAGATTTGTGAACAATATTTGAGAGAAATAGGCCTTTTGTGTACATAGAAAAAGTCTTAGATCTTTGAGTTCAGCTCGTGAAAAATGGGGGCAAAAACAAATGTGTTGCATGTTTTATTTTGTTCAGTATATAAAGAAAACAAGAAGATATAATAAAAAAGAAAGCTAGTGTTAGAGGGTCAGATAGATACAAAGAAGACTAAAAAAAACAAAGAAGACAGATAGATAGAACAGAATTAGAATAGAGAGTGCTAGAGTTAGAGGGTCAAATAAAGATGGAAAGAGATGTGTTTTTAGCCGTTTCTTGAAGATGGTTCAAGAAGCTGCATTTTGTATTAATTGTAGAGGTTTGATGGAACTGGCTGGAAGACCTGCCAAGAGAGCATTGCAATAGTCAAGTCTGGACAGAACAAGAGCCTGAACAAGGAGTTGTGTTGCATGTTCCCAGAGAAAGGGCCTGATCTTCTTAATATTATATAATGAAAATCTACAGGACCGGGCAGTTTTAGCAATGTGGTCTGAGAAATTCAGCTTATCATTAATCACAACTCCAAGGTTTCTAGATGTTTTTGAAGGAGTTATGGTTGATGAGCCCAACTGGAAGGTGAAGTTGTGACATGAGAGTGAGTAAATAAATGGCAGTTTTCATTTTCTTGTGATCTGTTCCTTTAACAGCTTGACCGGTTGAGAGAAGTGAAGAGTATTGAGGGATAAGTGTGATGAGTGATTTGTCTGTGCTGATAGTGGCTGAGACTGAGCTCGATGTAATCCCAGTATTAACACCATCAGGAGGGAGACCTCTCTCTGTCTCTCTCTGTCTCTCTCTCTCTGTCTGTCTGTCTGTCTGTCTGTCTGTCTGTCTGTCTCTCTCTGTCTGTCTGTCTCTCTGTCTTTGTCTGTCTGTCTGTCTGTCTCTCTCTGTCTGTCTGTCTCTCTCTGTCTCTCTCTGTCTCTCTGTCTGTCTGTCTGTCTGTCTGTCTCTCTCTCTCTCTCTCTCTCTCTCTCTCTGTCTTTGTCTGTCTGTCTGTCTGTCTGTCTCTCTCTGTCTGTCTGTCTCTCTCTCTGTCTGTCTGTCTGTCTGTCTGTCTGTCTGTCTGTCTGTCTGTCTGTCTGTCTGTCTGTCTGTCTCTCTGTCTCTCTGTCTGTCTGTCTGTCTGTCTGTCTCTCTCTCTCTCTCCTCATGTGCTGTAAACCCAGTCAAGTCTGTGTGCTTGAGGAGAAGCAGCTGGAGGTGAACTGAAAGGCAACACACACACACTCAACGGCGAGCAGAACGGCTTTTTGGGGTCACGAGCGGGGGCCGCAGAAACAGGTGCAAACCACACTGCCCCCCCCCCCCCTCCCCCCTTGTTTTTATTTGTCCCTCTCTGTCGCACATACTCAAAGGGTAAAAGTCCATTCTCGTGTCGGGTTGCACCCTCTCTGCCTTGAACTCGGGGCTCTGAACGCCCATAGCGTGCCATTCCGGACGCGCTTTGCCGCTCCCAAACTACCGGCCCCTAACCTCGGGGCTGATAGATCCACCCCAGATGCCCCCTTCTGCCCCCTACGACCCTCCCTCGCCACCTGCCTTAAAGGGATACTCCACCCCAAAATGAAAATGTGGTCATTTTTCACTTACCCTCATGTCGTTCCGAACCCACAAAAGCTTAGTTCGTCTTCGGAGCACAATTTAAGATATTTTGGATAAAAACCATGAGGCTTGTGACTGTCCCATTGACTGCCAAGTAAATAACACTGTCAAGGTCCAGAAAAGTATGAAAAGCATCGCCAGGATACTCCATCTACCTTCAGTGGTTCAATCTGACTGTTATGAAGAATACTTTTTGTACAGAAATAAATAAATAATATTTCAACAATTAGGCACCGTAACGTCTCCTCTGTGCCAGTGTAGCGCCATTTTGGAGATTATCCCCTAGATGCAGAATGTGTACACACTTCTATATCAGCCTCGACACAAGGATGCATCTTCTTCATCGATTTACGCTCTGATTTTAACGCAAAAAGTGCACTCTTGTGGCCTGGCTAATACAGAAGAATGTATGCATTTTGCAATTTTTTGCATACAGTTCAAAAGACGTAAAATAAAGTGCCCACATCCGTAATAAAATGTCCCTCACACTGCTCCGGGGGGTGAATAAAGGCCCCCTGTAGCGAATCCTTGCGTTTTTAAAAGATAAATATCCATATTTCATGTGTCTCACTTCCACTGACTGTGTTAAGAGGAAGACGTTCATGCGGATGCGTGTGAGGGACGCTTTAATTACAGATGCACACACTTTATTTGACGTCTTCTGAACTGTATACAGCAAACACCCGTTTATCCCCATTGAAAGACTTGGAGGGGCCAGGACAATTTTTTATATAATTCTGATTGGATTCGTCTGAAACAAGAAAGTCACACACACCTAAGATGCTTGGAAGGTGAGTAAAACACATCCTAATTTTCATTTTTGGGTGAACAAACCGTTAAAGTCATACAATAGTTTTGTGTGAGTAACAGATGTTTGGGAAACCACATTGAATATTTTTTACTCTTCTGCTGCTAGTGGTGCTGAAATCATGCATCCAAGTCACTCATTGGCTGCAAAAGCAAATGCATAGAGGCAGAAGGGAAGAGGCATACCGTACATCTTGCCCTCGTCGGAGAGAATGATCTTGCGTCGGCCACAGGGCGGATAGATGGCCAGCGCCTCCTGAAAGCTCTGATCGATGTCTGGACTCCACACGCCCTCTGCATCGCTCTCCTAGAGGCTTATCCAATCCCTCGCTCAGCTCCTCGCTAGCGCCCCCCGGAGAGGACGCTGATACCCACTCGGACGTCAGGGTGGTGGTGAAGAGCAAAACGCCCTAGCAGACACTGATGGGCTGGATGAGGCTCTGGAAATGGCCCTGGCGGGTAAATAACGGGTTTTTCCAGGCCTGAAACAAGGGCAGGTGCTCAATCCTATGGAAGAGAGTAAGCTTAGTTAGAGTTGCATTGGATTAAATCAGATGATATGGAAACACAGTAAAATAGAAAGAAAATATAGCTGCAATCAGCAATTACGTGCACTGGAAGGATGAACAGGTTGATTTGTTCATCGCACTCACCGTGCTTAAAATATAGCTAAATTTAATGCACATTTATAGCTTTATAACTTTTAGATCATTAGGTGGCACTGTCAACACATTTTCGTGATACTCTCTCATGGCCATATATTGATGATGCATGAAAATATTTGTGTTAATACATGAAAGTATTGGCAAGATAATTCCTGACTTCCTGTTTGGTGTCCTCGCAAGCAAGTTTATTAAGATTTATTGGTGAACTAGTGTTGAATGTTAAATATTCGCTAAGTAAATTTTGTGAGACGTGGTCTGAAAGATTCACTATTTTCCCAATAAACCTTAACAAATTTGTGCTCTGCAATTAACCCATTGCACACACACAGCAGTAAACACACACACACCTGAACACACACCCGGAGCAGTGTGTGGTAACGCTTCCTTCATGGTATTGATGGTGGAGGGAGGGAAAAAATTATCTCCTGTTGCTCTCAATATTTGTCACATCAAAATCAGGAGAAAGAATATTAAGTTAAAACTTTAATAATGGATTTGTTTTCACTTGTAAACCGATTACTTGTGGATTATTGTGATGTTTTTATCAGCTGTTTGGACTCTCATTCTGACGGCACCCATTCACTGCAGAGGATCTACTAGTGAGCAAATGATGTAATGCTACATTTCTACAAATCTGATGAAAAAACAAATTCATCTACATCTTGGATGAACTGAGGTTTGGATGAACTGAGGTAAGTTTTAAGCAAATATTCATTTTTGGGTGAACTATTCCTGGGTGAACCATTCGATGGGAAAAAAACACATTTGCTATTACATCATCCAGATTAGTCGCTGCTACTGCAGATGTTGCTAAATTGAGTTGTAGCACAGCGATGTTGTTGGCAGGGTTTCAGATGGGTATCATCACGGCATGAGTGAGACGACCACCAGTCATTAAAACGCTCCCCAGACTCCATAATCCTACTTGGAAAATGCTCCTTGGTTCTGAAATCACATTACGAGGAGACACAGAGTGACACCACGTCTACAGACATGTAACCGCAATGATTAGCGGCCTGCAGCCAGAAAGGACTATTTTAAGAGGTCCGCCACAAACGGACCTGATCAGGGGTCCCTCAATACAAAACACACACTCTTTGCTATTCAAACTTCAGACTTTATGAGTTTATAAGAACACAACTTGAGGAGAGATCACTGTAAATAATTAGTATTCCACACAAATGTGTGTTTTCTGCTGGAATTCTGGGAATTGTGGTGTTTGTGAGTGTGTGTACAGGAAGATTAGAGCCACCGAGCAACAGTGAGTCATGCTCGCGTCTGACTCAATCACGCCGTTTTCCTCCGAGCTTGACTTCCTGTTCAAAAATCCCAGATCAGACCAAACGCCCTTGAGTTTCTTAATGAAACTAATGCTTGATGCAGAACTGAGTCCAAAAATGAATTAATGCACCATTTCACGTTTACACGCTTTTTAGAGAAGTGTATAAAGATTTAAAAACAGAGTCACTGCATGCATTTATAACATGCAATAAAACGCTAATAACTACAGAAAAACAACAATAGCAAACTCGACTGTATTTACACGAGAAGTTTATTTTCTCTGGTTTGGATGTCGATGTAAACTGGCATATGTAAAGCCAAAATGGAGAAAAAATCAACATGTGCAGACCAAAGAGTCAGTGTTATTTTAGAATGATTTATATACTATTATAGAATTTATTAATATCTTGGATTAGCTTTTATTTTTAGACTTTTAGTTTTCATACAAGTTTTCAGTTTTAATCATTTTATTATATGCTTTTGACATTGATTTATTCAAAACAATATGTATATTAAGTTAATTTTTATTTTATTTTAAAAACTTTAATTTTATCTAAGTTAGTTGCCAAGGCAACATTTCTAATTTCCCTTTATGTTTAAGTATTTCATGTCATATTTATGTATGTATTTTATTTTATTTAGATTTATTTTAATTACGTAACATGATTTGTAATAGTTTTAGTCAAAACTAAATAAACCTGCACTTTCTGAATTTTTTTTTGCTGGACATTGCATTTTTTATCATTTTATCATCACCACAGCCATATAGCCCTGCAGCCCAAGACCGGTTTCCCACTGAAGCTAAGCAGGGTTGAGCTGGTCAGTACCTGGATGGGAGACCTCCTGGGAAAACTAGGTTGCTGTTGGAAGAGGTGTTAGTGAGACCAGCAGGGTCTGTGGGGGTCCTAACGCCTCAGTATAGTGACGGGGACACTATACTGTCAAAGAGCACCGTCTTTTGGATGAGACGTTAAACCGAGGTCCTGACTCTCTGTGGTCTTTAAAAATCCCATGACACTTCTCGTAAAGAGTAGGGGTGTAATTCCCTCCACTGGCCCTTGTCAATCATGGCCTCCTAATAATCCCCATCCACTTGATTGTCTCTATGACTCTCTCTCCTCTCCACCTGTAGCTGGTGTGTGGTGAGAGCATACACTTGATTGGCTCTATGACTCTCTCTCCTCTCCACCTGTAGCTGGTGTGTGGTGAGCGCATACACTTGATTGTCTCTATGACTCTCTCTCCTCTCCACCTGTAGCTGGTGTGTGGTGAGCGCATACACTTGATTGTCTCTATGACTCTCTCTCCTCTCCACCTGTAGCTGGTGTGTGGTGAGCGCATACACTTGATTGGCTCTATGACTCTCTCTCCTCTCCACCTGTAGCTGGTGTGTGGTGAGCGCATACACTTGATTGTCTCTATGACTCTCTCTCCTCTCCACCTGTAGCTGGTGTGTGGTGAGCGCATACACTTGATTGTCTCTATGACTCTCTCTCCTCTCCACCTGTAGCTGGTGTGTGGTGAGAGCATACACTTGATTGGCTCTATGACTCTCTCTCCTCTCCACCTGTAGCTGGTGTGTGGTGAGCGCATACACTTGATTGTCTCTATGACTCTCTCTCCTCTCCACCTGTAGCTGGTGTGTGGTGAGCGCATACACTTGATTGGCTCTATGACTCTCTCTCCTCTCCACCTGTAGCTGGTGTGTGGTGAGCGCATACACTTGATTGTCTCTATGACTCTCTCTCCTCTCCACCTGTAGCTGGTGTGTGGTGAGCGCATACACTTGATTGTCTCTATGACTCTCTCTCCTCTCCACCTGTAGCTGGTGTGTGGTGAGCGCATACACTTGATTGGCTCTATGACTCTCTCTCCTCTCCACCTGTAGCTGGTGTGTGGTGAGCGCATACACTTGATTGGCTCTATGACTCTCTCTCCTCTCCACCTGTAGCTGGTGTGTGGTGAGCGCATACACTTGATTGGTCTCTATGACTCTCTCTCCTCTCCACCTGTAGCTGGTGTGTGGTGAGCGCATACACTTGATTGGCTCTATGACTCTCTCTCCTCTCCACCTGTAGCTGGTGTGTGGTGAGCGCATACACTTGATTGGCTCTATGACTCTCTCTCCTCTCCACCTGTAGCTGGTGTGTGGTGAGCGCATACACTTGATTGGCTCTATGACTCTCTCTCCTCTCCACCTGTAGCTGGTGTGTGGTGAGCGCATACACTTGATTGGCTCTATGACTCTCTCTCCTCTCCACCTGTAGCTGGTGTGTGGTGAGCGCATACACTTGATTGGCTCTATGACTCTCTCTCCTCTCCACCTGTAGCTGGTGTGTGGTGAGCGCATACACTTGATTGTCTCTATGACTCTCTCTCCTCTCCACCTGTAGCTGGTGTGTGGTGAGAGCATACACTTGATTGTCTCTATGACTCTCTCTCCTCTCCACCTGTAGCTGGTGTGTGGTGAGCTCATACACTTGATTGTCTCTATGACTCTCTCTCCTCTCCACCTGTAGCTGGTGTGTGGTGAGCGCATACACTTGATTGGCTCTATGACTCTCTCTCCTCTCCACCTGTAGCTGGTGTGTGGTGAGCGCATACACTTGATTGGCTCTATGACTCTCTCTCCTCTCCACCTGTAGCTGGTGTGTGGTGAGAGCATATTTATATTTTATATTGTGGCAAAGAAAACCCCTTAACTGTGATAAAATCACAAAACCCTCGGTGGGTTATTGCTTTAGTTTATCACGTGTTTATATGTATTTAAATATACATACTACAACAGTAAATGTTTTAGGGAAAATTAATAGGATAGTTTATCCAAAAATGAAGATTATGATATCAGTTATTCATCCTCTTGTTGTTTCAACCCTGAATGATTGTCTTTCGTCTGTGGAGAACAGAGGGGGAAAAATGACATTTTGAGAAGTGTCTGAGTTTTTGTGTTTTTTTTTTGTCCATTCAATGAAAGCCAAAATGGGTTCAATGTTTTTTGGTTCCCAGTGTTCTTTAAAATATCTTCTTTGTATTCCGCAGAAGAAAGAAAGCAATACAGGCTCAGTAAAACACGAGGCTGAGTAAATGACTACTTAAAACCTCTCTAATTGTACACTCACACATAGATATACTGTACATTCACATGTGTGTGTAACTCACATACAAAACAAACACACACCATATAAACAAACATAGACACACAACAAAATCCACTTTAATCAGAGCTGGAATGTAAAGCTGAGAGTCGCTGTGAACCTACACACACACACACACACACACACACACACACACACACACACACACACACACACACACACACACACACACACACACACATGTGGGATATTAGCTATGGGCTGTACATTAATTTAAAGCTCATATTGTTTAACAGTGGCGTTGTAGCCACAGGGGCTGGTCGGCTCTGATCAAGAGTTCCTGACACACAGCGAGTGTCTCGTTAAGAGCATCTCTAATAACGCTGTGTTAATGTGATAATTGCACTAAAACAACACAACTGCCTTTAAGATTAAATGTGGCTAACGCTGCAGCAATGCAAATACAACATTATTTTAATGGTAAAAATGCAGATATGTTACAGATGTACTGCACTAAACAATGGTGCTATCATGATTTCAGACAGTACCATAGCATATATTACAGTATTACCATTGCTGTACCATGGTCCCACTAAAAGGTAGTAACACAGTATTTCTTGTTGGCTTTCCTTAATATCTATTATCAGTTAGCTCTGCAATACACAAATGATAAAAAGTATCTTTCATATGTTTGTGTAGTATATAAACTGTTGAAATCCAGGATTAACTTTGAGAAGCTGCTTTGTGTGTTTAACTTAGGCACAATTCCTAATCTCTGTAACACAACACACACATGAAAGCAGATCTTCACACGCACACACACACACACACACACACACACACACACACACACACCTTTGTCAATGTCCAAAAGTGAGCAGATGTAAACTAAGAATTGTGAGAAAGTTGGCTTGATTCCTCAAAATTGTGAGTTTACATCTGGAATTTATGAGTTTATTTTTCACAGAAAGTTTATATCTTGTGATACTAGGTTATATTGTGCAATTTGGAGTTTATATCTCGTGATTTCGAGCTCATGTTCTGCAATTCAGAGTTTGTATTTTGCCATTCTGATTTTATATCTTGTAATTCTTCATTTATATTGTGAAATTGTGAGTTTAAATATCATATGTTTTGTTTTATATCTCACAATCCTGAGTTCATATTTTGTAATTTTACATTTATGGTTTACATATGGGTTTATATCTCACAATTCTGTTTGTATCTTTACATTTTGGCCTTATGTCTCATAATTTTGAGTTTATATCTCAAAAATCAGTTAGAATCTCGTAAATATGGGTTTAAATGTCACAATTCTGAGTTTGGATCACACAATTCCGAGTCAATAAAGTCAAAATTGTGATGTATAAACTCTATAAATACATATATTTATAAAATATTGTTTTGTCCCATGACTTGTTACTCAATAATTCAAGGTAAAAACTAAACGGGAACAGGCAGCAAACTGAACTCTACAGAAGAAAACAGACGCAGACAGAGCCCAAGTGTGAAGACACATTACGGAGCTCTAATGAAACGTTTAATAACGTTTCCCTGATGCTTTTGATTAAAATAACACAATATCCCTTCCTCCCGCGCCGCAGACATGACCCCGAGCAGGTGGACACCTGTTGTTCCAGTAGAATATTCCGTCCCCCGGGACGCAGAACACGAAGGGCACACTCGAAATATTTACCCATGAGGCCAGCTGACACAGAGCGCACCACTGCGCTTCAAATGACCGGTTTGATCTGTTTAGACTGACTTTGGATCAGTCATTTGTCAACTAACTGAGCCTTTTTCACAGACCGTGATGACATGTTTACACCGCTATTAACAACATGAATCTACACTGCAAAAGCAAATATTTATTCAAAATCATAAATAAAGATTATTGGAGTATATTTTACAAGAAAATATTTTCTATATTCTACCTTTTATTCAATGTGTTACATAACTGTTTGTGAAATTAAAATATTGAGTTTTGTTATTGAAGCAAATGAAAAATGCAAAAATTATATTTGTTGTCATTTCCATTCACCACTATAGAAATTAAACTATGATGACTTGCACTTCTGAGAACCTTGGTAAAAGTGTGGCTGGTAAATAAATCAATTAATTAATTCATTCATTTTAGAACTTTAAAGATTTATATTATTAAACATTACATTTGGTTATAAATGCAAATTGTGCAGCTTGACAAATCCAACATTTGACTAAAGGAAAAACAACATTAACCTGAACTCCTTCAATAGTGTTTAAAAGCATCCCGAGATTGAACTTCATGAATGTCTAGATATCAAATATATATAAAAATAGTCCGAAAAAAAAGTGTGTGCAAACCTTTGACTTGTAGTGTAAACAAACAAACAAATATCAAAGCACATAAAGTCAAAACCTACACATTAAAATAGAAAACAATTTGTAATTTTGAAATGAATAACAGTAATATTTAATAGCAGTGGTCTGACTAAAGAAATAGGCCTACATAAATTAACACTGGATTAAAATAATTCAAAATATTATTTTATATAATACTATTATTTTTGGTTGTTATTTTCTTTCTTAAAACAAAACAGACAAGACAATCGTATAATAAAAATAATGTTTCCACAATTATTAAGTAGACACTTTCCTTGTATTATTATACAATTTTTGTATTATATACATTTTTCAAACGTATTAAATTGGTTTATATGAAGGAAAACACCTGCAGACATTTGTCACAATTTACAGGATGAACCAAAAGTTTAGTTTTTAATCGCGATTATTTGCGCAACAGAGCACCGCGCGCCTACGACGCGATTAAAGTTCCTCAGAAAGTTTCCGGCCGTTACGCAGGAAGTCGCTCCGGTGGAGCAGGAAAAAAGAACGCGGGAATTCGGGAAAAATTCCAACAATTCCAAATATTCCATTGTTACATCACATTTCGTCATCACGTGTCAGAATATCCACTTCAATGAGCTCGTTTCGCGGCTGTTCTGAAATACCGTTGTGTGAGGAGAAGATCTGTACAGCTCTACAAGTTCTTTTAGCTACTTTACATAAAGATTTAGATTTCTAAAGAACTATGAAATATGTAAATAAATACAATTCTTACCTGTCAGGAGGTTCGGTGGGGAAAATAAAGTGTTTGGGGGGTGAAATCTGCCTGAGTGACTGGAAGCGCGCGAGGAAGGCTGGAATTTCAGGAATTGGCTGCAGTATAACGCGAGGAGCGGACAGGAGGAGGGAGAGAGAGAGGAGGGAGAGAGGGAGGTGTGAGGGGAGGTCCCGCGGCTGAAAGGGGAAAAGGAACAGTCTTGGTGTGGAGAGAAAAGGAAATAAGCCCGGATCCAGAGGGATTCACATTGTTCTGGTCAGTATGAGAGACAGATGTGTCCTAAAAGTCCTGGAAGAGAATCCTAAAACAGTGTCAAGACCCCTCACGCTTTCTTTGTATTAAGCACTACCAAAAATAAGAATATAAAGACGTTTCACGTGTATTAAAATGTATTTATATCTACTTAATGTGTTAAAAATACACAAAAATACGGTGTGTGTGTGTGTGTGTGTGTGTGTGTGTGTGTGTGTGTGTGTGTGTGTGTGTGTGTGTGTGTGTGTGTGTGTGTGTGTGTGTGTGTGTGTGTGTGTGTGTGTGTGTGTGTGTGTGTGTGTGTGTGTGTGTGTGTGTGTGTGTGTGTGTGTGTGTGTGTGTGTGTGTGTGTGTGTGTGTGTGTGTGTTTAAATGTATATACATGGTCCTGTAAATAGTAATTTGTTGTGTTTTCCTTCATTTGAACGAATTTATTACGTTTAGAAAATGTGAGACGTTGTAGCCTATTTATATGTATGCATGTCTCTCTCTCTCTCTCTCTCTCTCTCTCTCTCTCTATATATATATATATATATATATATATGTAGGCCTATATTTACTTGTTTATAACGTTACTCGTTTTACTTTGAAGAACCATATACATACCATAATACATGTATAATTGCTTTACTTCTAATTACTAACACTGCTTGTCTTTTTAAGGGTAAACACTCATTTGGAGAATTGCAGAAAAGTCCAGTCATGATATCAGATGGTATTTTGATATATACCATGGTAGTCAATTAATGCCAAATTCATACATTAAGATGTTTGTACGCTACTCCTAGGAAAAAATAAATAAATAAAAAACACGGATAAAAAACACGGAAAAGCTGTTTTAGTTTGGAAAGTGTCCATATTACCTGGTGTTAAAGCAGTAGGAACATATTTTTTTTGTTTCTCAGATCAGACATTTGTTATGTGCCCAACAGGTTTTAGAGCCCTCTACAGGACACAAACAAACCTGCATCTAAAATCCAAAAGCTTGGAGAAACTTCTGAATCTAATGCTCATGGGACATCCTGTGCAGAAAGATGCCTGTAACATCCAGCTAACAAAGTACATGATGGTGACGCCACATCCAAGACTCTAGAATTGAGCTGTAATGCAACATGGAATTCAGGGGATCTGGCAAAGGCTACTCGGAAGAAAACGATCCAGATCAAATCATACTAAACACTGTTTATTAAGCACACTTATAAAAATCAAGTTCAAAGTAACTCTAGTGGTGTTCCTGTAATGCGCTTAAGACAGAGAACAAACTCCAACTTAGTTCTGGTTTCGGTCAAGAATCTTTTCTGTAATAATTCTAGAACAGTTCCGATCCGCAGTCTCAAGATTCTAGATCCCCCCGTTTTTAAACACAGAACCAAACTTCATTCAGTCACAGTGGCTGTGTTTTCTCGGAAACCCGAAGCGTTCGACGGTCTCGAGTCTGTAGCGTACTACGATAAATAGACTATGACAAACTAACATAATTTTGACTTTAAGGGAAACATATAAAGTTTTACAGAGGAAGTCATAAAGGTCTTATTATTTCTAGAAAGAATATAAATTAATTTATAGCCTCCTGTTTCAGAAGAAGTTGTACTCTATCTCTTATAAATGTTTGAAATGTAGAACACGAGAGAAAGAACTGTACATGGCCACTTCGATTATGGGTTTCACTAAAGTCCTTTAAGGTCCGTGGTTTGGGGAACTAGAATGGACTGTACTGTGTTGTCCATTGCCTTTGGTCCTCGGGTCCTGTCGGGTCGCTGTATCCATCCTGCTGGTCTGTTTTGGGTCAGACGATCTGGTGAGAGCGAGTCTAACATACACATGCTACATGGCTAGTTTTCATTTTTTGGACAGGAATTTAATCTTGTGTCCTAAGAGAAAAGAGAGAGGAAAGAGAAATGCTCAAAATCCCACTCAAACACAAATCATTATTTCCTTCAAATACTGGTTCATCAGACTAATGCTGTTCAGAATGGATTAGCAGCTTACTGCAAAGCGTATACTGGATACTTTTTTTGTTTTGATTCTTTGCTGTTTTGCATTTTGCAGTTTTGCATTGTGGGATATAGTATTTGTGCTATATGCAAAATAAAATTAAACAAAACTAAATAGACGTTCTTTATCAAATATATAAAGAAGAACATATACATTTAAAATTTATTTTATTATATAACCAAAAACCATATTTCATATTAAAGCAATATATTTAATATATTTTTTTTGTTATATATTTATATATATAAACAATATCAAGTACATTATTTATATGTCAAAGAATAAATATTTTATTAAATATTTAATCGTTAAATACATAAATAAATAATTAAATACATAAATAAATGCATACATATTTATTTAATTATTTACAGCACATCCCGACAAACGTAACCCTGAAAATTAAATGTGGAGGAAATAAACAAATTAATTAATTAACGAATGCATTAATTCATTAATATTATTTTTATTCATGCATTTATTTGTTTTCAATTATTTAATTATGTATTTAACGTTTTATTTATATATTTCAATTTGATTTCATTTTGAGTAATTTGGCCCTCCATATTTATATTTTTATTTTATTTTAATGAATAGATTATGTATTTATATAGCGCTTTATTGTGTATTGTTGTACACCCAAAGTACTTTACAATCATGTGGGGGGGGTTCTCCTAGTGTGCAGTCCACGCGACTCAGTGTATGCGCTCACCACACACCAGCTACAGGTGGAGAGGAGAGAGAGGAGACATAGAGACAATCAAGTGTATGCGCTCACCACACACCAGCTACAGGTGGAGAGGAGAGAGAGTCATAGAGACAATCAAGTGTATGCTCTCACCACACACCAGCTACAGGTGGAGAGGAGAGAGAGACATAGAGCCAATCAAGTGTATGCGCTCACCACACACCAGCTACAGGTGGAGAGGAGAGAGAGTCATAGAGACAATCAAGTGTATGCTCTCACCACACACCAGCTACAGGTGAGAGAGTCATAGAGCAATCAAGTGTATGCGCTCACCACACACCAGCTACAGGTGGAGAGGAGAGAGAGTCATAGAGCCAATCAAGTGTATGCGCTCACCACACACCAGCTACAGGTGGAGAGGAGAGAGAGTCATAGAGACAATCAAGTGTATGCGCTCACCACACACCAGCTACAGGTGGAGAGGAGAGAGAGTCATAGAGACAATCAAGTGTATGCGCTCACCACACACCAGCTACAGGTGGAGAGGAGAGAGAGTCATAGAGACAATCAAGTGTATGCGCTCACCACACACCAGCTACAGGTGGAGAGGAGAGAGAGACATAGAGACAATCAAGTGTATGCGCTCACCACACACCAGCTACAGGTGGAGAGGAGAGAGAGACATAGAGACAATCAAGTGTATGCGCTCACCACACACCAGCTACAGGTGGAGAGGAGAGAGAGACATAGAGACAATCAAGTGTATGCGCTCACCACACACCAGCTACAGGTGGAGAGGAGAGAGAGACATAGAGACAATCAAGTGTATGCGCTCACCACACACCAGCTACAGGTGGAGAGGAGAGAGAGTCATAGAGCCAATCAAGTGTATGCGCTCACCACACACCAGCTACAGGTGGAGAGGAGAGAGAGACATAGAGACAATCAAGTGTATGCGCTCACCACACACCAGCTACAGGTGGAGAGGAGAGAGAGACATAGAGCCAATCAAGTGTATGCGCTCACCACACACCAGCTACAGGTGGAGAGGAGAGAGAGACATAGAGCCAATCAAGTGTATGCGCTCACCACACACCAGCTACAGGTGGAGAGGAGAGAGAGACATAGAGCCAATCAAGTGTATGCGCTCACCACACACCAGCTACAGGTGGAGAGGAGAGAGAGACATAGAGCCAATCAAGTGTATGCGCTCACCACACACCAGCTACAGGTGGAGAGGAGAGAGAGTCATAGAGACAATCAAGTGTATGCGCTCACCACACACCAGCTACAGGTGGAGAGAGAGAGAGAGTCATAGAGCCAATCAAGTGTATGCTCTCACCACACACCAGCTACAGGTGGAGAGGAGAGAGAGTCATAGAGACAATCAAGTGTATGCTCTCACCACACACCAGCTACAGGTGGAGAGAGAGAGAGTCATAGAGCCAATCAAGTGTATGCTCTCACCACACACCAGCTACAGGTGGAGAGAAGAGAGAGTCATAGAGCCAATCAAGTGTATGGGGATTATTAGGAGGCCATGATTGACAAGGGCCAGTGGAGGGAATTTGGCCAGGACACCGGGGTTACACCCCTACTCTTTACGAGAAGTGCCATGGGATTTTTAATGACCGCAGAGAGTCAGGACCTCAGTTTAACATCTCATCTGAAGCATGGTGCTTTTTTACAGTATAGTGTCCCCATCACTACACTGGGGCGTTAGGACCCACACAGACTGGGGCGTTAGCACCCCCTGCTGGCCTCACTAACACCTCTTCCAGCAGCAACCTAGTTTTCCCAGGAGGTCTCCCATCCAGGTACTGACCAGCTCAACCCTGCTTAGCTTCAGTGGGCGACCGGTCTTGGGCTGCAGGGTCATATGGCTGCCGGCCATAATATACATTTATATTATTTGTATTTTGCATAGAGCAATGTGTGGAATACTGTATCCCAAAATACAAAGCAGTAAATAACTGTCATAAAATGATATATATAATAATTATATAAAATATATATTTATTAATTTACCATACGTTATTATATAATCAAAATATATATCTTCCAATAATAAAATGTACTTTGTATAAAAAAAATTATTAAATATAATTATACTTAAAATATTTTAAGAATAATGTTAATTTTCAGCCAGATTGATCAGGATATTCTATATACACAGAAGATATGCATATACAGCAGAAACAGCATGCCCTAATTCTTTGATTTGAGTCTTTAATTAGATCTGCAGGTGAGACATTACCTAAACCTTTGAGGAACTTGTTGACGCCTCTGTTCTCACTGCCTGGCAGAGAATCGAGGTAATCCTGAGCCCTCATCTCAAACAAACCTGTTCAAAAACACAGTATGGCTGTTAAACACTGCTTTAGAGACAAAACAGGTTCAAAACTAAATCAACTGTATTTCCCAAGATTCATAAGCATTCAAACCTTTCAGGCCCTGCCTCCGAAACTCTCTTTCCTGCACGAACCCCGCAAACATCTGCGTCTCCATGAAGACCTCCAGGAATCTCCGCAGGCTCTTGGAGGACACGGCCTTACGGAAGGCCTCGCGCTGGAAGGACGAGGGAGTCGGAGAGGAGGAAGACGAGGCGGAGGATTCTTCATCACGATCGCTGCCGCCCATAAAGAGTGAGTAATGACCCACGATCTCCACGAAGAACCGCACAAACACCTCTGACACCACGCTGCTCAGAGAACTGGGCTCTGGTGAGAAAAATCAGGATGCTTGATTATTTGTCCAAAAAGTGACTAGAAAATAAATATTTTTACATTTGACTGCTTTTGTTGTTTTGACCATTATAGTTATCTAAACTATAACAAACTAAAACCAAAAACACAAAATAAAAGTTAACTGAAATACTTATTCAAACTATAATAGTATCTAAATGTGACCTTGGACCTCAAAAGCCGTCATAAGCATCACAGGTGTATTTGTAGAAATAGCCAATAATATGTTACATGGGTCACAATTATACATTTTTCTTGTATGCCAAAAATCATTAGGATATTCAGTAAAGAGCATGTTTCATGAAGATATTTAGTGAATTCTCTACCGGAAATATATCAAAACTTAATTTTTGATTAGTAATATGCATTGCTGAGGACTTCATTTAAACAACTTTAAAGGCGATTTTCTCAATATTTTGCTTTTTTTTTGCATCCTCAGATTCCAGATTTTCAAAGCGTTGTATCTCGGCCAAATATTGTCTGATCCTAACAAACCATACATCAATGGAAATATTATTTGTTCAGCTTTCAGATGATGTATCAATCTCCATTTAGAAAAATTGACACTTATGGTCCAGGGACACAAATGATACTAAAATAATGCTTTTGTCAAGTGCATTAAACCTGAATTTGACAAATCTTCTGTAACACTTTACTTATAGTTATATATTTACATTGCAATGCATTATATCGTTTCATAACCGTAACCAAAATTAAAATGCATTATAATGTTTGAAGATAGGTTTGTTATGTTTTTACGCATTAAAGCGAGACACCCCATGTGAATGTGAAAAAAATAATAATAATGATAACTAACAGAAATCAACATACTTACACATGTGATTGATTACATTAATTACAAAACAATTTATGTATTAAATGTTTTCTGAAATTCTATGTTGAAATATGCAAATTAGGTGTTATCTAATTAAATATGTGCTAATTTGCATACAGTTCTAGAACAAAAATCTCAACATTGAATGAAGCCAGGTTCAAAATTCTTATTTCATTTTGTTGACATATTAGACTCAAAGATTTTGGATATCTTTTATAATGCCATAAAAAAATCAGGCCAGGAAAAAAAAAATCTAAGGCAAATTATATATGAACAAACCCCTCTGTAACTCTTCAGAATATGTGACCCTGGACCACGAAACCAGTCATAAGGGTCAATTTCTCAAAATTGAGATTTATACATCATGTGAAAGCTGAATAAATAAGCTTTATTAGAATAGGATAATATTTGGCCCAGATACAACTATTGAAAATCTGGAATCTGAGTGTGCAAAGATATGTATTATAATATAAATCTACAGACACAAATAGACAAAGTGCTATCAAAGAAACACTTAAAGGTGTATTTTGGATGTTTTCTTTCCACTAGTCTGACAAAATACTTTGTGAAAAGCCCAAAAAATCTCTAAATTGACAGGTGCATGAAAAAGCTATTTTCGTGTCTCACCTTAAACTTTATAAAGGTGTAACAGTGAATAGATAAGCATTAATAGTGTATTACAACTATCACAATTATTTATAAGATCATAAAATGCATTATAAAGTGCATGACAAGGCATAATGAATGCATTAAAATTACTTTAGACTTTTATAATGCATTATATTTATAGGATTTAAATAAAGTGTTACCAACTTTCTTATTTTGTGAAAAATATTTTGAACTCAGCATCATCAACTGAGCTAATATTAGGCCTTTTTTGCAAATCAGCACAGATTGTTTCCGAGATGGAGGGCTTTGTTATCTTTCTAACCCCTGAATATAAGAGCTCGGACAGGAATGTACCGCTTGGGTTATCTGCCACGTCACACGCCAGCTCCTTCCTCCGTTCTAGAACGTGTTCAAGAGCGGCCTGGAGTTTGTGAGGCAGGATCGAATCCTCATCATCCATCTGAAACGGGAAACACAAGTTTTATTTCATCATCGAAATGCAAAACCAGCCTGCAAAACTACTCGAGTACGTACCTGTCGCAGGAAACGACTGTTGCCAAGGTCGACCACCAGGACCTGAAAGAGAGCAGAGGACACGGTGATGTCATTTCCTCCTGCATTGGCGATCCCTATCGCAGCTATTGTGAAGAGGTCAGAGGTCAGGGCCTCCAATCCACCTGAACGGGAAGTGCTCAGAGAGAAATATTAGAATTGTGTCTGGCCTCTGATCTTCTCTGTAAAAGAGCCCAATCCGGTTCTTTTGTCCGTCCATAAATGTACATAGAATATTAACACCACATCCTAGGCTTTATCGGCCTCGTTTCCTTCCCGCGTGAGTTATAATGAGGTGTAACAGTCAAGAGGTCACAGGTCAAACAGCTGAAAATAACTGTGGAGATGTTCCTGACACATCACACATGCAGTATGCAGTGTGCAACCTGTGCATCCGACTAAATGTGCCGCATACAACCAGAGAACTGCACTAAATACTCTATCCCACAATGCAACGCAATTACAATCTGTTAAAACAAACTAAATGCTAAAGAATGATAAATATGTATTTCTGGTATTTATTTTCTTTAAATGTACAATGTAATCGAAACGCTTATTATTGCATACTGCATACCAAAGTTATCATTGTAAATTCAAATGAGGACTAAAACTAACAAAAACGAAATTAAATAAATAAAGTTGTTAACTGAAACATATTTTTTAATTTTAACTATAATAAAATACCTTGTTGTGACTCTGAAGCTCACTATAAATATAAATATATATATATAAATAAAAAATAAACATGACGGTAATTTGTTTCATGAATAAAAAACATATTCTTTTCAACATATTCTATCAGTATGATTAATTCATTCAGACAGTTCACTCACGCATCGAAGCGTTTGCAGCATTTTCTTACATCAAAATACAAATGATGAGGACATATTCACAACTCTCTATTTATCCCTTAAAATAACAAGTTAAGCTAAAATAAACTATACTGTGTGTGTGTGTGTGTGTGTGTATATATGTATATATATATATATAAATGTGTGTTTGGCTTAGTGTCATGTTAGAATAATTTTTATACCTTTTGTTGTTTTAATATTTTGAAATGTTTTTAGCTTTATTTTTTGTTTTCATTTAAATGTTTAGTTTTGAAATGTTGTTGTATGCATTTGTCATTTTATTTAATTTCTCCATTTTCTTAAATGTGTGTATATATAGTATTTATAGAGTTTTAACTTATAGTTTTAGTTACTTTTTCTTATTTGTGAGTTGCTTTGGATAAAAGCGTCTGCTAAATGACTAAAAAGTAAAAGTAAAGTATACTGTACAGAAAAACTTTCAACAAAAAAAAAAGTTAACAAGAACTGACCGACAAAATTAAAACTAAACTAGAGAGAGACAAATTGAAAATGAAATGGAAATAAATCACTACATATAAAAATGTAAAGCTGCATACTTGATGTATACTTGCTGCATACTGTCACACTCACTATTAAAACAGAATACAGTACATACTGCACAGAAAGTACATATTATTAGATATATGTTTTGTAATATTTATTTAGTAATAAATGTTTTTAATATCACTCTTTCATACTGTCACACTCACTATTAAAACAGAATGCAGCATACAGTACATACTGCACAGAAAGTACTGTTTTTAATATCACTCTTTCATACTGTCACACTCACTATTAAAACAGAATGCAGCATACAGTACATACTGCACAGAAAGTACATTTAATTATATATATATGTTTTGTAATAAATAATGTTTTTAATATCACTCTTTCAACTGTATATGTTTTGTAATAAATAATGTTTTTAATATCACTCTTTCATACTGTCACACTCACTATTAAAACAGAATGCAGTATACAGTACATACTGCACAGAAAGTACACTTTATTATATATATGTTTTGTAATAAATAATGTTTTTAATATCACTCTTTCATACTGTCACACTCTCTATTAAAACAGAATGCAGTATACAGTACATACTGCACAGAAAGTACATACTGCACAGAAAGTTTTGTAATAAATAATGTTTTTAATATCACTCTTTCATACTGTCACACTCACTATTAAAACAGAATGCAGTATACAGTACATACTGCACAGAAAGTACATATTATAAATATATATTTTGTAATAAATGTTTTTAATATCACTCTTTCATACTGTCACACTCACTATTAAAACAGAATGCAGTATACAGTACATACTGCACAGAAAGTACACTTTATTATATATATATTTTGTAATAAATAATGTTTTTAATATCCCTCTTTCATACCGACACACTGCAGAAACGGTGTATTATTGAACACATCGGTGGTGTCTCACCTCCTCTAGCGGCAGCTCTTTGAGACGGGCCAGAGAGCCGGAGAGCAGTCCCACTATGAAGGGGGTCGGCGTACAGACGATGTCCATCATGGACGGCGGCAGAACCGGGATGTACGTGTGCTGCCAGGTGAACGGGTACAGCAGAGCCACCACGGCATGACAACATTTAGAGAGGGTGCTAGAGAGAAAGAGACACATCAGCGTGACTGTGCTGACATATAGACACCAGCAGATGGCAGCAGAGAAGAATCAAGCATTCGTTCAATACCCTGTAAATGATGTAGAAATTAAATAAGACAAGAAAAAACACAGGAGATTTTGTTTCTAGGACAATTATGAGTTTTGCATTGTGACATTTGATTGAGCACATTTTCTCTCCAAATTTGCATTACCATACTGCAAAAAAGGGGAAAAGATCATATTTTAATACAATTAATAATAATAACAATAATAATTATATTAGTGCTGTCAAACTATTAATCGTAATTAATCGCATCTAAAATGTTTTTTTTTTTTTACATGTGTGTGTGCTGTGTATATTTATTATGTGTATATAAATATATATTATATTATATAAATACATATAATATTTGCATGTATTTAAATGTACATATATTTATATTATATATGAATACATTTAATATACAAATATAACATATTTTTCTTAAATATATACATGCATGTGTGTATATTTAAATATATATAATAAATATACACTGTACACACACATATATTATGTAAACAAAAAATGGATAATAATATTTATAATAATTATATATTATTATTTAATTATTACTATGAAGTTATCATTATAATAAGAAAATATTTAATTGGAAATTAAGAGGATATTGGCAAATATTGGCAAAATTAATAAGAAAATGCTATTATTTTTCTCTTTTTATTCATTAAGTCACCCATTATAAATAGAAATGTATTCAGCATTTTTCCATTAGCAGATTGGAAATAATAACAACAACAAGAACAATAAAAACAATCAACAATCAGTATAATCAGTTTATTGTTGTTTTGAAAAAAAATATAATTTTATTCAAATAAATATCAAATAAAAATGATCCAATATTATTACTAAGCATTGTTTAGAATAAATAATAACAGTAACAATAACAATGATAAATCACTCATTATCAGTTTATCATTTTAATAAAACTACATTACGTATAAAATGTATAATGCCGTGTGATCAATAATAATTTTCACTTGTTTTTACTGAATGCATTATTTCTTATTTTCTAACTTTATTCATTAGGATGCATTAGTTTCATCTTTACTCATTAGGACGCATTAGTTTCATCTTTACTCATTAGGATGCATTAGTTTCATCTTTACTCATTAGGACGCATTAGTTTCATCTTTACTCATTAGGATGCATTAGTTTCATCTTTATTCATTAGGACGCATTAGTTTCATCTTTACTCATTAGGACGCATTAGTTTCATCTTTATTCATTAGGATGCATTAGTTTCATCTTTACTCATTAGGACGCATTAGTTTCATCTTTATTCATTAGGACGCATTAGTTTCATCTTTATTCATTAGGACGCATTAGTTTCATCTTTACTCATTAGGATGCATTAGTTTCATCTTTACTCATTAGGACGCATTAGTTTCATCTTTACTCATTATTAGTTTCATCTTTACTCATTATTAGTTTCATCTTTACTCATTAGGACGCATTAGTTTCATCTTTACTCATTAGGACGCATTAGTTTCATCTTTATTCATTAGGACGCATAGTTTCATCTTTACTCATTAGGACGCATTAGTTTCATCTTTACTCATAGGACGCATTAGTTTATCTTTACTCATTAGGACGCATTAGTTTCATCTTTACTCATTAGGACGCATTAGTTTCATCTTTATTCATTAGGACGCATTAGTTTCATCTTTATTCATTAGGACGCATTAGTTTCATCTTTACTCATTAGGACGCATTAGTTTCATCTTTACTCATTAGGACGCATTAGTTTCATCTTTACTCATTAGGACGCATTAGTTTCATCTTTACTCATTAGGACGCATTAGTTTCATCTTTACTCATTAGGACGCATTAGTTTCATCTTCACTCATTAGGACGCATTAGTTTCATCTTTACTCATTAGGACGCATTAGTTTCATCTTTACTCATTAGGACGCATTAGTTTCATCTTTACTCATTAGTTTCATCTTTACTCATTAGGACGCATTAGTTTCATCTTTACTCATTAGTTTCATCTTTACTCATTAGGACGCATTAGTTTCATCTTTACTCGTTAGGACGCATTAGTTTCATCTTTACTCATTAGGACGCATTAGTTTCATCTTTATTCATTAGGACGCATTAGTTTCATCTTTACTCATTAGGACGCATTAGTTTCATCTTTACTCATTAGGACGCATTAGTTTCATCTTTACTCATTAGGACGCATTAGTTTCATCTTTTTCATAGGACGCATTAGTTTATCTTTACTCATTAGGACGCATTAGTTCATCTTTATCTAGGACGCATTAGTTTCTCTTTACTCGTTAGGACGCATTAGTTTCATCTTCACTCGTTAGGACGCATTAGTTTCATCTTCACTCGTTAGGACGCATTAGTTTCATCTTCACTCGTTAGGACGCATTAGTTTCATCTTCACTCGTTAGGACGCATTAGTTTCATCTTCATCTAGGACGCATTAGTTTCTCACTCGTTAGGACGCATTAGTTTCATCTTTACTCATTAGGACGCATTAGTTTCATCTTTACTCGTTAGGACGCATTAGTTTCATCTTTACTCGTTAGGACGCATTAGTTTCATCTTTACTCGTTAGGACGCATTAGTTTCATCTTTACTCATTAGGACGCATTAGTTTCATCTTTACTCATTAGGACGCATTAGTTTCATCTTTACTCATTAGGACGCATTAGTTTCATCTTTACTCATTAGGACGCATTAGTTTCATCTTTACTCATTAGGACGCATTAGTTTCATCTTTACTCATTAGGACGCATTAGTTTCATCTTTACTCATTAGGACGCATTAGTTTCGTCTTTACTCATTAGGACGCATTAGTTTCGTCTTTACTCGTTAGGACGCATTAGTTTCGTCTTTACTCGTTAGGACGCATTAGTTTCGTCTTTACTCATTAGGACGCATTAGTTTCGTCTTTACTCATTAGGACGCATTAGTTTCATCTTTACTCATTAGGACGCATTAGTTTCGTCTTTACTCATTAGGACGCATTAGTTTCGTCTTTACTCATTAGGACGCATTAGTTTCATCTTTACTCATTAGGACGCATTAGTCTCATCTTTACTCATTAGGACGCATTAGTTTCATCTTTACTCATTAGGACGCATTAGTTTCATCTTTACTCATTAGGACGCATTAGTTTCATCTTTACTCATTAGGACGCATTAGTTTCATCTTTACTCATTAGGACGCATTAGTTTCATCTTTACTCATTAGGACGCATTAGTTTCATCTTTACTCATTAGGACGCATTAGTTTCATCTTTACTCATTAGGACGCATTAGTTTCATCTTTACTCATTAGGACGCATTAGTTTCATCTTTACTCATTAGGACGCATTAGTTTCATCTTTACTCGTTAGGACGCATTAGTTTCGTCTTTACTCGTTAGGACGCATTAGTTTCGTCTTTACTCGTTAGGACGCATTAGTTTCGTCTTTACTCGTTAGGACGCATTAGTTTCGTCTTTACTCATTAGGACGCATTAGTTTCGTCTTTACTCATTAGGACGCATTAGTTTCGTCTTTACTCATTAGGACGCATTAGTTTCATCTTTACTCATTAGGACGCATTAGTTTCGTCTTTACTCATTAGGACGCATTAGTTTCGTCTTTACTCATTAGGACGCATTAGTTTCATCTTTACTCATTAGGAGCATTAGTTCATCTTTACTCATTAGGACGCATTAGTTTCATCTTTACTCATTAGGACGCATTAGTTTCATCTTTACTCATTAGGACGCATTAGTTTCATCTTTACTCATTAGGACGCATTAGTTTCATCTTTACTCATTAGGACGCATTAGTTTCATCTTTACTCATTAGGACGCTTTACTCATTAGGACGCATTAGTTTCATCTTTACTCATTAGGACGCATTATTTCATCTTTACTCATTAGGATGCATTAGTTTCATCTTTACTCATTAGCATTAGTTTCATCTTTACTCATTAGGACGCATAATTTCATCTTTACTCATTAGGATGCATTAGTTTCATCTTTACTCATTAGGACGCATTAGTTTCATCTTTACTCATTAGGACGCATTAGTTTCATCTTTACTCATTAGGACGCATTAGTTTCATCTTTACTCATTAGGACGCATTAGTTTCATCTTTACTCATTAGGACGCATTAGTTTCATCTTTATTCATTAGGACGCATTAGTTTCATCTTTATTCATTAGGACGCATTAGTTTCATCTTTACTCATTAGGACGCATTAGTTTAATCTTTATTCATTAGGACGCATTAGTTTACTTTATTCATTAGGACGCATTAGTTTCATCTTTACTCATTAGGACGCATTAGTTTCATCTTTATTCATTAGGACGCATTAGTTTCATCTTTACTCATTAGGACGCATTAGTTTCATCTTTACTCATTAGGACGCATTAGTTTCATCTTTACTCATTAGGACGCATTAGTTTCATCTTTTTCATTAGGACGCATTAGTTTATCTTTATTCATTAGGACGCATTAGTTTCATCTTTATTCATTAGGACGCATTAGTTTCATCTTTACTCATTAGGACGCATTAGTTTCATCTTTATTCATTAGGACGCATTAGTTTCATCTTTATTCATTAGGACGCATTAGTTTCATCTTTATTCATTAGGACGCATTAGTTTCATCTTTATTCATTAGGACGCATTAGTTTCATCTTTATTCATTAGGACGCATTAGTTTCATCTTTACTCATTAGGACGCATTAGTTTCATCTTTATTCATTAGGACGCATTAGTTTCATCTTTATTCATTAGGACGCATTAGTTTCATCTTTACTCATTAGGACGCATTAGTTTCATCTTTATTCATTAGGACGCATTAGTTTCATCTTTACTCATTAGGACGCATTAGTTTCATCTTTACTCATTAGGACGCATTAGTTTCATCTTTATTCATTAGGACGCATTAGTTTCATCTTTATTCATTAGGACGCATTAGTTTCATCTTTACTCATTAGGACGCATTAGTTTCATCTTTATTCATTAGGACGCATTAGTTTCATCTTTATTCATTAGGACGCATTAGTTTCATCTTTATTCATTAGGACGCATTAGTTTCATCTTTACTCATTAGGACGCATTAGTTTCATCTTTACTCATTAGGACGCATTAGTTTCATCTTTATTCATTAGGACGCATTAGTTTCGTCTTTACTCATTAGGACGCATTAGTTTCGTCTTTACTCATTAGGACGCATTAGTTTCATCTTTACTCATTAGGACGCATTAGTTTCATCTTTACTCATTAGGACGCATTAGTTTCGTCTTTACTCATTAGGACGCATTAGTTTCATCTTTACTCATTAGGACGCATTAGTTTCGTCTTTACTCATTAGGACGCATTAGTTTCATCTTTACTCATTAGGACGCATTAGTTTCGTCTTTACTCATTAGGACGCATTAGTTTCATCTTTACTCATCAGGATGCATTAGTTTCATCTTTACTCATTAGGACGCATTAGTTTCATCTTTATTCATTAGGACGCATTAGTTTCATCTTTACTCATTAGGACGCATTAGTTTCGCATTAGTTTCGTCTTTACTCATTAGGACGCATTAGTTTCATCTTTATTCATTAGGACGCATTAGTTTCGTCTTTACTCATTAGGATGCATTAGTTTCATCTTTACTCATTAGGACGCATTAGTTTCATCTTTATTCATTAGGACGCATTAGTTTCATCTTTACTCATTAGGACGCATTAGTTTCGCATTAGTTTCATCTTTACTCATTAGGACGCATTAGTTTCATCTTTACTCATTAGGACGCATTAGTTTCATCTTTACTCATTAGGACGCATTAGTTTCATCTTTACTCATAGGACGCATTAGTTTACTTTATTCATTAGGACGCGCATTAGTTTCATCTTTACTCATTAGGACGCATTAGTTTCATCTTTACTCATTAGGACGCATTAGTTTCATCTTTACTCATTAGGACGCATTAGTTTCGTCTTTACTTTAGGACGCATTAGTTTCGTCTTTACTCATTAGGACGCATTAGTTTCATCTTTACTCATTAGGACGCATTAGTTTCATCTTTACTTTAGGACGCATTAGTTTCGTCTTTACTCATTAGGACGCATTAGTTTCATCTTTACTTTAGGACGCATTAGTTTCGTCTTTACTCATTAGCATTAGTTTCATCTTTACATTAGGATGCATTAGTTTCATCTTTTCATAGGACGCATTAGTTTACTTTATTCATTAGGACGCATTAGTTTCATCTTTATTCATTAGGACGCATTAGTTTCATCTTTTCATAGGACGCATTAGTTTCGCATTAGTTTCGTCTTTACTCATTAGGACGCATTAGTTTCATCTTTATTTTAGGACGCAGTTTCGTCTTTCATTAGGACGCATTAGGACATTAGGATGCATTAGTTTCATCTTTACTCATTAGGACGCATTAGTTTCATCTTTATTCATTAGGACGCATTAGTTTCATCTTTACTCATTAGGACGCATTAGTTTCATCTTTACTCATTAGGACGCATTAGTTTCATCTTTATTCATTAGGACGCATTAGTTTCATCTTTATTTTTCATTAGTTTCGTCTTTATTCATTAGGACGCATTAGTTTCATCTTTACTCATTAGGACGCATTAGTTTCGTCTTTACTCATTAGGACGCATTAGTTTCGTCTGTACTCATTAGGACGCATTAGTTTCGTCTTTACTCATTAGGATGCATTAGTTTCGTCTTTACTCATTAGGACGCATTAGTTTCATCTTTATTCATTAGGACGCATTAGTTTCGTCTTTATTCATTAGGACGCATTAGTTTCGTCTTTCTCATTAGGACGCATTAGTTTCGTCTTTACTCATTAGGACGCATTAGTCTTTACTCATTAGGACGCATTAGTTTATCTTTACTCATTAGGACGCATTAGTTTCATCTTTATTCATTAGGACGCATTAGTTTCATCTTTTTCTTTACTCATTAGTAGGACGCATTATCTTTACTCATTAGGACGCATTAGTTTCGTTTCATCTTTACTCATTAGGACGCATTAGTTTCGTCTTTACTCATTAGGACGCATTAGTTTCGTCTTTACTCATTAGGACGCATTAGTTTCGTCTTTACTCATTAGGACGCATTAGTTTCGTCTTTACTCATTAGGACGCATTAGTTTCGTCTTTACTCATTAGGACGCATTAGTTTCGTCTTTACTCATTAGGACGCATTAGTTTCTTTATCTTTAGTTTCGTCTTTATTCATTAGGACGCATAAGTTTCATCTTTACTCATTAGGACGCATTAGTTTCTTTATCTTTACTCATTAGGACGCATTAGTTTCGTTTCATCTTTACTCATTAGGACGCATTAGTTTCATCTTTATTCATTAGGACGCATTAGTTTCGTCTTTCTTTAGGACGCATTAGTTTCGTTTCATCTTTACTCATTAGGACGCATTAGTTTCATCTTTACTCATTAGGACGCATTAGTTTCATCTTTACTCATTAGGACGCATTAGTTTCATCTTTACGCATTAGTTTCGTCTTTACTCATTAGGACGCATTAGTTTCGTCTTTACTCATTAGGACGCATTAGTTTCGTCTTTACTCATTAGGACGCATTAGTTTCGTCTTTACTCATTAGGACGCATTAGTTTCGTCTTTACTCATTAGGACGCATTAGTTTCGTCTTTACTCATTAGGACGCATTAGTTTCATCTTTACTCATTAGGACATTAGTTTCATCTTTATTCATAGGACGCATAGTTTCATCTTTAGTTTCGTCTTTATTCATTAGGACGCATTAGTTTCATCTTTACTCATTAGGACGCATTAGTTTCATCTTTATTCATTAGGACGCATTAGTTTCATCTTTACTCATTAGGACGCATTAGTTTCATCTTTTTCATAGGACGCATTAGTTTATCTTTACTCATTAGGACGCATTAGTTTCATCTTTATTCATTAGGACGCATTAGTTTCATCTTTACTCATTAGGACGCATTTTCATCTTTATTCATTAGGACGCATTAGTTTCATCTTTTCATAGGACGCATTAGTTTATCTTTACTCATTAGGACGCATTAGTTTCATCTTTATTCATTAGGACGCATTAGTTTCATCTTTACTCATTAGACGAGTTTCGTTTCATCTTTACTCATTAGGACGCATTAGTTTCATCTTTACTCATTAGGACGCATTAGTTTCATCTTTATTCATTAGGACGCATTAGTTTCATCTTTATTCATTAGGACGCATTAGTTTCATCTTTATTCATTAGGACGCATTAGTTTCATCTTTACTCATTAGGACGCATTAGTTTCATCTTTACTCATTAGGACGCATTAGTTTCATCTTTACTCATTAGGACGCATTAGTTTCATCTTTTTCATCTTTACTCATTAGGACGCATTAGTTTCATCTTTATTCATTAGGACGCATTAGTTTCATCTTTTTCATTCATTAGTTTACTTTATTCATTAGGACGCATTAGTTTCATCTTTACTCATTAGGACGCATTAGTTTCATCTTTTTCATTAGGATCATTAGTTTACTTTATTCATTAGGAGCATTAGTTTCATCTTTACTCATTAGGACGCATTAGTTTCATCTTTACTCATTAGGACGCATTAGTTTCATCTTTATTCATTAGGATGCATTAGTTTCATCTTTACTCATTAGGACGCATTAGTTTCATTCACGCAGATTTCTTCTGTTATTTGCGAGACGACACATAATACAGTTCTTGTGTCAGTGATCTCTTCCTGAGTCCATCATCTTGCTCAACACTGTCACTGGTTTGATGATCCCTAAGAAGGGACCCGGCTCTCATTACAGACCTCAGAACATCATGTGAGCGCTAGTCTCTCTCTCTTTTTCCGTAGAAAATATCTTTGGGGTTGTCTTTTGTTCCCAAGGCGACTATATAACACAACAGCATTTTTTCCATATCTGTCTTGAGCCGTGAAAAACAGTTCCACAAGTCCCACTTTTTCCCTTCTTGCCTGTCATATCTTTTCATTCTTTCCTTGTCCTCTTTTGGGTTCATAATGCGAACAGACCCCAGTTTGACACGCTTCAGTCAGTGATCCGTGAGTTTAGCATGTATGCTGATAGACACCATTACACAAGTGAAGATCCAGAACAAGCACCGCCTCCTCACCTGTCAATCAACCTCTGTATTAAAGCAAGGGTTCTAGACTGGGCTATATTGCTGGAAGAGATTCCTCAGACAGGTGTAAATGGGTCGTACCTGAGTTTATCTGCGGTGAAGATGACCCTTCGCTCCAGCAGAAGAGAAGCAAACACCCGCAGAAGCAGACGCAAGCTCAGAGAGGAAAACAAACACTCGAAATCCACATGCTCCAGACGGGAATCTGAAGGCCGGCATAATTCTATCACCTACGGAAAGAGGAGGAGAGAGAAACGGGATTAGCTTTGAGAGTCAAACTCGTTCACGTAGAATTCCAGAAGTTATTCTCAGCCCCGTCCAAGGCCTTTTATACACTGACCTCTGTTCCTGAACCCGGCAGAAAGTTCTTAATGCTGATGGTTCTGCCCGGCGCTGGGAACGGAGCCTCCATAATTCCTCTCATAAACGGCTGGACCAGCGCGGGGGAAATGACTCGCCGCTTCTCTACCTCATCCAGGATCTGCAGCAGACAGACAGCAGCATACACGTCATGTAGGATCTGCTTCATGTCACCGCCATTTTCATGTCATGAATCTACAGCTTTTTAAATCACTTTTACATTTTAGTAATTTACTATAAGTTCACAACAAAAAATATAATAATACCAATGAGAATAACAGTAATTATTGTCAGTTTATCATTGTATTAAAAATATTTTTTTAATTACTTTTTGCCCACCACCCATACATTATTCAACATAACTCTAAATAAAAAAATTAATAATAAAAAAAAAATAAATAAAAACTTATTATTATAATAAAAAAATGAACTAATTAATTAAAATAAAACAAAAACAAACTAAAAACCAAATGATCAAACAAAACAAAACAAAACATGCATTTAGGGTAAGATGTCTGTGGCTAAAACAACATAAAATAAAATAAAATAAAAAAATACATAATAAGCATGTCTTTAAGGTAAGAGACCCTACAGACTGTAATGCCTATGGCTTGAATAAAAAAAAAAAATAATAAAAAAAATAATAATAATAATAATAACAAATGAACAAAATTCAATAAAATGAATTTTTTTTAAATACAAAAAATGTAATGAATAAAAATTAAATGAAATATGAAAGCACCAACACAGAGAAGATAAATAAAATAAAATAAAATAAAATTAAAAATAAATTAAATTAAATTAAATAAAATTAAAATAAAATTAAAATTAAAATTAAAATTAAAATTAAAATAAAATTAAAATTAAAATTAAAATTAAATTAAATTAAATTAAAATTAAATTAAATTAAATTAAATACAAAAATAAGTATGTCTTTAGGATAAGAGGCCCAACAGGCCTATGGCTTATCAAATACATCTAAAACTAAACTAAAATAAACTAAACTAGACTACAATAAAATAAAATAGAAGAAAGCACCAACACAGAGAATAATTAAATTAAATTAAAATAAATAAAAAAATAATTAATTTAATAAACTAAAAATAAGAATAAAATGAAAAATAAAATTAAATAAATGAATGAAAGCACCAACACAGAGAAGCACAAGATAACAGATATTGAACTTGATGAAATGCTTAAAGGTCAAATGAAATACCTTAGAGAACAGATCAAAACAGCCCAGTCTGCTCACAATGCAGTACACTTCAGGTAGACGCCTCCCTTTACCGCTGGGCTAGAAGCACAGACACACAAACGACTGATGAGACTCCCAAAAAATGAATTTAAAACACAAAATAACATTCATTTCTAACTGTTAAGTAGAAGTCACTTAAATGCAACCTAATGAGGTCACATATGACAATGTGACATTTTTAAAAGTAAAAATGTATTTAATTTTGAAGCACATTAACATCTCATTCATGTTTTGTAATAAATGTCTAGCCTGTGTTAAATGTACTCATTTCTGCAAAATGAAAAAGAAAGAGCAGCTCACCAGTAAACGTCGACAGTAGCCAAATCTCCGGCTCCCGTCTTCTCCGGTTAAGACGAACGAGAATGTTTCACTATAAAGAACAGATTCAATTCCAACGAGCAAGTGATTCACAAACAGCACAACAAGCATACATAACATCAACTGTGCTTCTAATGATCATCGAGGCTGCTTTTGTAAGGCTGTAAAGCAGTGGATTCGATACCTGGGGAAATTGTCCACAGGCGCCCAGTCTTTAGCGTCAGGGAAACAGAACTGAGGAATGACTTTCAGCTGGTCTTCAGCCTCTCGCATGAACCTGAAGCTTCGTTCAAACTAATGAGGAAAAAGAATCAGGAACACAGATGCATGAACGTCTCGTGCTAAGCCCAGATAGATCATATTAGTTCTGTAGGGTACGAGGCTAAAGGTATACACCTTAAGAAAAATGGGCTTTTCAATGCGCCTAAAATGTATAATTGCAGAAAAATATATATACGTTTGTATTGAACATTAATGGAGCAACAGATTTTTGGTGAAAATAAATCATAGAGGTGGTTTATTTTGTTTACTAATCGTATTAATGCATGAGGTGGCACACACGGTATTGATACAAATACTTCAGCTTACAGAAAGTTTTTTAAATAATGTATAAGTTAATATTTGTTCAAGAACAATCACTTTAGCTAAGTTTGTACTATTTTCTTTATTTTGAAAAATAAAGAATTCGTTTTTCTTCAATAAATATACTGTCATTAAAATATTTTAATATAAAAATATATATCTTAAAATACAAAAACAAAATAATTTTAAAAAAGTAAAGATTCTGAAAAAATTGAAGGAGATCCCAGAATAATTTAATATAGATTTACAGTAATAACAACAAATTATATTTTATTATACGATATGATTAATATCATGTTTTTTTTTTTTACAATTTATGATTTTATTCTAAACATGGTGATTATCTCTGATATGTACACCCAACATACTATATGATATTTACCATCTGAATCAAACCATGTCATGTCAACAAATGGAAAAGTCATTCTAGTCATCAACTAATTATCATGTTAATTACTGTGCCTTTAGCCCCAACAGCAGGATGCTTGTTACCCATAAATACTATACTTTTACATATTCTTTCTTTCGTTATTTAAAAACTGAAAATCATTAAGAAGACCTTTGTCTTAAAATATATACATTAATTTTAGAGATTCTCATTTGCTACTTAAATCTACAATATTTAATAAAACATAAAATAATTATATAAAGTAGGCACACCGAATTAACTTTGCACTGCTGCCCGCGATCAAGGATCAGCCAAATTTGCACATGCATCTTGAAAAGCGGATGTTTTGGAAAGTGCCATGTTTTTGTGCCATCTAGTGGTTTAGAGCAAAATAATATAATATTGTAATACCCCATGGCGCCTTTAGCCCCGTTGTACCCTACATGTTTTTGGAAGGAAAATGTTTATACCTTGAGAGGGAACTGCTGCGTGACTTCTGGTAAATACGGCACGCCTGCTTTGGTCTTATGAAGAGCCACAACCAGAAAGTACTCAAACAACTTCCACTCCTGAAGTTCCATCAAGTCTCGCTCCAGAGTGCGATATCGGCCGGTTTGCCTCAACATAGACTGGACCGACACTAATCTCTGACTGTGAGCTAAAACAGGAGAGGAAGAGGAAGGATAAACAGAAAAGAATGATGTTTTTCCCCATAGAATTAAAAGCACATTAAAGGAACAGTTCATCCAACATTTTTAATTAGCTGAAAATGTACTCACTCTCAGGCCACCCAAGATGTGGAGGAGTGTGTTTCTTCATCAGAACAGATTTGGAGAAATTGTAGTATTACATCACTGATCCTTTGCAGTGAATGGGTACCGTCAGAATAAGGTCTCTCACGCGTTTAGCTGTATGCATAACAATTTTGTATCATATTGGCGTTTTGTCCAGATGGATCCGGTGTTTTGGGAGCCTGAAAGTTTTTTTTTGCTATTTCATGTGAACAGCCAATCCGTATATATTGTGAAACGAGGATATCATCACCTGCACGTCTCGACCCAGACACCACTACGTCACGTAACAGCAACAATAACATGAACAAACAATAAACGACTGTATTTTTATTAACTAGCATTAACACATATTAATAAATAATGTAATACATTTACGCATTTAGCAGTCGCTTTTATCCAAAGCGACTTACAGGACATTCAGGCTATACATTTTTTTTTTGTCAGTATGTGTGTTTACTGGGAATCGAACCCACAACCTTTGCACTGCTAACGCAATGCTCTACCACTGAGCCAAGTCTTCTTCTCCATTTTTAGTGTGGCAGAATTACAGTGCACATACTGGTCTGGCATGTCTAACTACATCGTTTTGAGTCTGATTCAGGTGCTTTACGTGTACGCAGATATTTCCTGAGACAACACTGTGTTCACGGAAGAACAAGGATAAAAAAGATTGGATACCAAACAGCTGATAAAACATCACAATAATCGACAAGTAATCTTCACCGCTCCAGTCCATCAGTTCACTTCTTGTGAAGTAGAAACCATAGAAGCCATCGTTAAGGTGTTCAAACCATAGCTTTCAGCTAAAATACGAGTCTTCAATCAATAATAATACTTTCTTCAGAGAAAAAGTCATCTTTCAGGAGAGAAATATGCTCAGATCAAGCACAGTTTACAAGCAAAAACGGTTCAAAACTGCTCTAAACAAATACGTGTGAGGATTTGATGTGAGAGACAACAGAAGATGGACTTTTTCACTCGAGGAAGCGTTATTATCGATAGTGGACTCGTATTTTGTCCAGAAGCAACCATTTAAATTTAAACCGCCTTAATGATGGATTTGTTTCTTACAAACACAGATTTTCACTCTTCTCAGGATGTTAACTGATGAACTGGATTATTGTGATGTTTTTATCAGCTGTTTGGACTCTCATTCTGACGGCACCCATTCACTGCAGAGGCATCCATTGGTGAGCAAGTGATGCAATGCTGCATTTCTCCAAATCTGATGAAGAAACACACTCAACCACATCTTGGCCTGATGGTGAGTACATTTTCAGCTAATTTAAATTTTAGGTTGAACAATTCCTTTTAATGCAAACTTGAAATTCTTAATTAACATGAAGATGTAGGTCTGTAGGACCTCATACCTTTTAGTTTCTCCTCTGTGTCACTTTCAGACTCGCTGTTTTCATCCGTCACTATACAAGAGAAGACAGAGAGGTCAAAGGTCACTAGAAAACCAGTATGCAGGTATTCGCAGAGACATATTTCATGCTTGGATGCACATGTGTATCCTATAACGTAACATAATTCTATCATCTCTGGAAAAGTGGGTCAAACACAACTGACCCAAAACTGTAAACGTGTCCATAAAGCTAAGTGGACGCACATGTGGCTGGGGCACAATGCAATGCATGTGGATTAGGCTGTAACTCTCTAAGTGCAACGAATACTGTCATCACACTATTATTCAAGGGTCACGCAATGCCTACAGACTATAATTCTTACAATTCGATATAAAAACGTATATTCATTTTAAAGAATAAATAATACAATCAAAATAAATAAATATATAAAATTAAAAATAGTAAAAGAAAGACAGAAACAAAGGAGGAAAAATAATATAACCCTATTTTCTGGGTTGTGCAATGAAAAGGAACAAACATGAAATAACATAATATAATATATATACAGTCATGGCCAAAAATATCGGCACCCTTGGTAAATATGATCAAAGGCGGCTGTGAAAGTTAATCTGCATTGTTAATCCTTTTTATATTTTACTTAAAAAATTCACAAAAATGGATAATAAGAATTTAAAATGGGGGGAAATGTCATTATGAAATAAATGTTTTTCTCTAATACACATTGGCTACAATTAATGGCACCCTACATTTACATTTATTCAAAGCAATTTACAGTGCATTAAGGCTATACATTTTTTTATCAATATATGTGTTCCCTGGGAATTGAACCCACAACCTTTTTGCGCTGCTAACACAATGCTCTACCACAATGCTCTAACACTGAGCCACAGGAACACGAAGTGCACCGTTGTATTCAATACTTTTTGAAACCTCATTTGCCAGTTTAATACATGTCCTCCATTGAGGTTAAAGAACACCTGACACGAGATCAGAGAATTCCTTTCCAGAATCATCCAGATCTTCAGATTCACAGCTTCTTCTCTTCAGTTCACTCACTCATCTTCTACAGGGTTCAGGTTAAAGAACACCTGACACGAGATCAGAGATCATTCCTTCATCCAGAATCACTCCAGATCTTCAGATACACAGCTTCTTCTCTTCAGTTCACCTCACTCATCTTCTACAGGGTTCAGGTTAAAGAACACCTGACACGAGATCAGAGATCATTCCTTCATCCAGAATCACTCCAGATCTTCAGATTCACAGCTTCTTCTCTTCAGTTCACTCACTCATCTTCTACAGGGTTCAGTCAGAGAACACCTGACACGAGATCAGAGACCATTCCTTCATCCAGAATCACTCCAGATCTTCAGATTCACAGCTTCTTCTCTTCAGTTCACTCACTCATCTTCTACAGGGTTCAGGTTAGAGAACACCTGACACGAGATCAGAGACCATTCCTTCATCCAGAATCACTCCAGATCTTCAGATTCACAGCTTCTTCTCTTCAGTTCACTCACTCATCTTCTACAGGGTTCAGATCAGAGAACACCTGACACGAGATCAGAGACCATTCCTTCATCCAGAATCACTCCAGATCTTCAGATTCACAGCTTCTCCTCTTCAGTTCACCTCACTCATCTTCTACAGGGTTCAGATCAGAGAACACCTGACACGAGATCAGAGACCATTCCTTCATCCAGAATCACTCCAGATCTTCAGATTCACAGCTTCTTCTCTTCAGTTCACCTCACTCATCTTCTACAGGGTTCAGATCAGAGAACACCTGACACGAGATCAGAGACCATTCCTTCATCCAGAATCACTCCAGATCTTCAGATTCACAGCTTCTTCTCTTCAGTTCACTCACTCATCTTCTACAGGGTTCAGGTTAGAGAACACCTGACACGAGATCAGAGACCATTCCTTCATCCAGAATCACTCCAGATCTTCAGATTCACAGCTTCTTCTCTTCAGTTCACTCACTCATCTTCTACAGGGTTCAGGTCAGAGAACACCTGACACGAGATCAGAGACCATTCCTTCATCCAGAATCACTCCAGATCTTCAGATTCACAGCTTCTTCTCTTCAGTTCACCTCACTCATCTTCTACAGGGTTCAGGTCAGAGAACACCTGACACGAGATCAGAGACCATTCCTTCATCCAGAATCACTCCAGATCTTCAGATTCACAGCTTCTCCTCTTCAGTTCACCTCACTCATCTCTACAGGGTTCAGGTCAGAGAACACCTGACACGAGATCAGAGACCATTCCTTCATCCAGAATCACTCCAGATCTTCAGATTCACAGCTTCTCCTCTTCAGTTCACCTCACTCATCTTCTACAGGGTTCAGGTCAGAGAACACCTGACACGAGATCAGAGACCATTCCTTCATCCAGAATCACTCCAGATCTTCAGATTCACAGCTTCTCCTCTTCAGTTCACCTCACTCATCTTCTACAGGGTTCAGGTTAGAGAACACCTGACACGAGATCAGAGACCATTCCTTCATCCAGAATCACTCCAGATCCTTCAGATTCACAGCTTCTTCTCTTCAGTTCACTCACTCATCTTCTACAGGGTTCAGGTTAGAGAACACCTGACACGAGATCAGAGACCATTCCTTCATCCAGAATCACTCCAGATCTTCAGATTCACAGCTTCTCCTCTTCAGTTCACCTCACTCATCTTCTACAGGGTTCAGTTAAAGAACACCTGACACGAGATCAGAGACCATTCCTTCATCCAGAATCACTCCAGATCTTCAGATTCACAGCTTCTTCTCTTCAGTTCACTCACTCTCTCTCAGTTCAGGTCAGAGAACACCTGACACGAGATCAGAGACCATTCCTTCTCCAGAATCACTCCAGATCTTCAGATTCACAGCTTCTCCTCTTCAGTTCACCTCACTCATCTTTACAGGGTTCAGATCAGAGAACACCTGACACGAGATCAGAGACCATTCCTTCATCCAGAATCATCCAGATCTTCAGATTCACAGCTTCTTCTCTTCAGTTCACTCACTCACTCTACAGGGTTCAGGTTAAAGAACACCTGACACGAGATCAGAGACCATTCCTTCATCCAGAATCACTCCAGATCTTCAGATTCACAGCTTCTTCTCTTCAGTTCACCTCACTCATCTTCTACAGGGTTCAGATCAGAGAACACCTGACACGAGATCAGAGACCATTCCTTCATCCAGAATCACTCCAGATCTTCAGATTCACAGCTTCTTCTCTTCAGTTCACCTCACTCATCTTCTACAGGGTTCAGATCAGAGAACACCTGACACGAGATCAGAGACCATTCCCATCCAGAATCACTCCAGATCTTCAGATTCACAGCTTCTCCTCTTCAGTTCACCTCACTCATCTTCTACAGGGTTCAGGTCAGAGAACACCTGACAGAGATCAGAGACCATTCCTTCATCCAGAATCACTCCAGATCCTTTAGATTCACAGCTTCTCCTCTTCAGTTCACCTCACTCATCTTTCAGTCAGGTCAGAGAACACCTGACACGAGATCAGAGACCATTCCTTCTCCAGAATCACTCCAGATCTTCAGATTCACAGCTTCTCCTCTTCAGTTCACCTCACTCATTCAGGCTCAGGTCAGAGGACTGGAATGACCAGCAGAAGCTTGGTTTTGTGCTCAGTGACACATTTTTGTGTTGTTTTTTGAGGTTTGTGTTTGGATATTTGTACGGTTGGAAGATCCAAACATGGCCATTATAAGATTTCTAACAGAGTCAGTCACTTATTGATTTTTTATCTGTTGGTATTTGATAGAATCCATGCGTCGAAACAAGATACCCAGGACCTCCAGCAGAAATATAGGCCCACAACATCAAAAATACAGCAGTATATTTCATTGTAAACTAAGAAAATAAAATAACTACTTTTTTTCAACAATTCGTCTCCTCTCTGTCTCTCCTCGTCAGCGTAGCACCATTTTGGATATTACCCATCGAACGCAAGCAGCGTACGCTCTTCTGTATCCGCCTCAACGCAAGGATGCGCTATTTTCATTCAAATCAAAGCGTAAATACATGTACAATACGCATCCTTGCATTGAGCATCCTTGCACAGATACAGAAGAGCGTACGCTGCTTGCGTTCGATGGGTAATATCCAAATGGGCAGTCAATGGGACAGTCAGAAAGCCTCCCGGTTTTTATCTAAAATACCTTCAATTGTGTTCTGAAGACGAACAAAGCTTTAATGGACTTATGGAGCGGTAAGTGAATAATGACAACATTTTCATTTTGGGGTGGAGTAACCCTTTAAGGGAATTTTGGTTTTGTTTTCCCTCCTATTCATATTTCTGTGAAACAGGAAGCCATGGCTGGATAATTTCATGTTTCTGTTTCATATGAATACTTCATAAACTCAAGTTTGTGAAATTTATATTTGAGAAGATATTTACATAAAATCATAATATACTTTTTAAATTCTTATTAAATGAATTTTTTTTAATATTTTTTTTTAAAATTCTATTAAAACATTATATATATATTATATATATATCATATATATATATATATGTATATATATGTATATGTATATAATACATTAAAATAAAAAGAAAATGACAAGGGTGAGCAAACTGGAGTCATTATTCCTTTAAACAGGAAAAAGTAGGTCTAAATTTAGCTAACATGTAATGTTGCCCTCGCAAACCTCTTCCTGAACTTGACTCGGTTGACTGCGAGACCCTTTTCATCCTCTTCTTTCCCCTACGGGCCTCAAATATGCCGTTGATTTTCTGCACCATCTGTTGAAAAAGAAAACAGTCATGGCTGTTGCTTTATCAGAGACAGGCCTTCTAAGTCTTTCACAAAGGAGTTCTGAAGGAAATTACTTTTTCCTCCATTTTTCATATTATTGTTAGGTGTCTCATCCGCCTGTCACATTTTTCTAGTATTTTTATTAGCAGTGGAAGGATGCCGAAGGGCCAGCGTCTCAGTCAGCAGTGGACCAGAACCATAAATCACTGATAAGTTAAGGATTACAATGACTGGGGACCCTTTTTGGACGGTACCTTTGGAATTTTCCGCCGCCGTCGGTTGTAAGGATCGCCCGACAGGCACGGGGTGTCATCCGGGCTGCTGGGTGTTGATGGAGGGCTGATTCGCGACGGGGACACAATGCCGCCATCTCTGCCGGTCTTTCGCAGTTCCAATAGCTTGAAGCTACGTCGCTCTGAATTCTGCCTGAAGAAACCAGGCTTGGAGGAGAGCTTTCAATGAAAAAATGGAATTCAGAGTCAATTGCTAATTTGATTTGTCAGGCTATGTTGACATCATGTCATTACAAATTTGTAAGACTTTCTATCTTCTATGGGATACAAAAGCAGACGTTTTGCAGAATTTTCTAACTGCTCTTTTCAATATGATAGCCTGTTTCTCTTACTGAATAAAAAAATTAAAAAGGGTAATTGCGACTTTTTATCTACAATTGACAAACTGACTTTTTTCACATTCACGAGTTCAAATCTCGCAGTTCTGACATTTTTCTCTGAATTGCTTTATATAAACTCAGTATTGTGGGATATAAACTCGCAGTTGCAAGAAAAAAGTCAGAATTGTGAGTCAAAATTACACAATTACCTTTTTTACTTTTATTCAGTGGCGGAAATGGGCTTCCATATGAGGCTGAAAAGCAGTTTTTTGACAAAAAATGACAAAAAAAAATGTTTTTTTTTGTCATTTATACAGGCTCATTCACACCAAGAACGATATGTAAGGAATAATTATTAGAAAAATAACGCACACCAGAGGTGGTCAATTATTCCGCTTATACTACGGTTGCCATACCTCAAGACATGGATCAGATGATATATTTCAAGGCATTCGTCCCGTTTTTTTACTTCAATTGCTATTGTGAGTAGGATTATTTCTTCCGCATCTCATCCAACGCCTCCCTTGCTAATTCCAAAACGTCATTTTAAACCGTAACAGAGGCTTGAGCCGTTGATAGCAGATTAATGCAGTTAATACAGTTAATAACTAAGTTATGAGTCAGAGAGAGAGAGAGAGAGAGACTTAAAGTTCATTTTCTTCACGAACAGCGCCGTTGTTGTTACCTCGCTTGTGAGAAGTCATGTAGTTTTTACATTCTTAAACTATGTTACTGATAAAATCGTCAGAGTAGTGCTAACTACATTAGCTTATGTTCTTGCAAACTGTTTGTGTGTTGAGGGAGAGACCGAGAGCGGGAGAGAGAACGTGTGTTTACATAATAAAACGTAATTTTGTGGCAAAAACATGGACACGATCTGTCGATTTTATCCTTTTGTTTACTGTATTTATTTGTTTGGCCAGTGTCATTGTGGGTTTTCGTTATTTTTCTGAAATCATTTTGTAGCTTTCCTGTAGACTGGTAGAGCTTTAGCAACGCCAAGAATGGGTTCGATCCCAGGGAAAGCAAACTGATAAAATGTAGAAAGAAATCATTTGGCGAAGTGTAAATATATATGGTCATGTAATGCGGTCAAGAGAGCTGCCTGGAACTACGTTCGGCGTGCGTTTCCCTGAATATAATTGCACACCTCAGAACATTCATCAGCCAATCAGATTCAAGCATTCAACGGTCCCGTAGTATAAACAGTTATAATGATAACTATATTAGGATCCACATCAATGCCCGATAATGTTGTTTATTATAAGTGTGCATTACAGTTTTGTCTTCTGCTGCTTTAAATGCTCAAGCTCTTTAATGCAGTATGGATTCTGATTGCCTTGTAAATGTTTTTATCATCCATCAGCTGAAAAAGAAATATTTCTGAAACTGATTCCAATGATATCATTCCTCTGTGTTGTTATTGATATAGTTGTTGACTTCAGACTTCATTATTCACATAGGTATAAAGATTTAATAATCATTCAAATTCTATCATTGTAGTTATCGTCCTTGGTGTAAAGGGGCCTTAAGTACAGGTGCGTGACCTATTTAATTTTTGGGATTAAAAAAAAGCTCTAAATGTCAGTACTGAATGCTGATATGTATGGATAACTCGCTCTAGAGTGGAAACAATTAATCAGGAAGTGAATACCTTGGATGGGGTGTCAGGAATGGGAGAGGAAGAGGAAGAAGGAATGGGATACTTGCTCCCAAGACAGCGACTTTCCAACTCTATGTCTTCATATGGGTTCTCCTTCGATGGAGGGTCTTTGGGAGCAAAAATACATTCAAGATTATTAGCTGTGCTTGCTTGGCCATTCTTCAAAACCCTAATGCTAGACATTGATTAGCATTTTGTTTCAATTAAGCCTCAATTAATTTGAGAGATGATTTATACCTGGCGGACAATATAACAAGTAGGAGCGCTGTCAAACGATTAATCACGATTAATCGCATCCAAAATGAGAAGTTTTTGTTTACATAATATATGTGTGTGTGTACTGTGGATATTTATTATGTTATGACGAGTCGGCTGCCTCCCCCTTTATCATCATCACCCCGTCCTTTAATCGCCGCCCTTCACCCGTCTCCCGACGGGAGTGGGTGTGTGAGAGAGGAGGGGCACTGAAACAGCCAGGTCTGGCGGCGTGTGATGAGGCACACCTGAAGAGAATGAAGCCTCATCACCGCCGCTGTTATATGCCGAGCGTGCCTCTCCCCGGGAGACCGGTCTCATCCCCTTGCATGCACGCTGGTGTCCTCGTGGGTCCTGGAAGAGAGCGTAGAGGGATCCCGCGCCGCAAAAGCCGTGAGCTGCCGGACTCATGGTCCGGACGAGAACCGCACCCGCTATATGGCTGATGTGCCAGGATGCCGGGCCATAATCCCCAAGAAGCGCCGTGGGTCAGGAGAACGAAGCCGCCAAAGGAAGCCGCCGCTCCCTCACGCCCCTGGACCTAGGCGGGGAGCACTTACGGCCGCCGGACTCCGCCCCTTCCTTGGACCCCCTCCTTCTGAACACTGCCCCTCCTTCACTAACCCGACGAGGACACCAGGTTCCCTGTTTATTTTTGACACTTATCCCCTTTGGACACTTTATTTTTATTATTTATGATGAATAAATGCCTCTCCGAGGCCTGACGCCACACCTACTGTGTCTGTTGTTTGCTCTTCCCACCACAATGTATATATAAAGACACAATGTATATATAAAGACACGAGAGGAAAAAGAGGAGTAAGGACATGGAAGGGCACAGAGGCAAAACGGAGGAAGAGGCCAAGGACAGCATATATTACAATGGATGAACATCCAGGAAACGTATCCTCAATAATTCAAACATCAGGGTCAACAGCCGAGAGGAAAAAGAGGCAAATATACTTTATACAGTAAGTATTTTATTAATGATGCACTTTTTTTCTGGTGCATCTCAACTATCGAAGGGCACAGAGGCAAAACGGAGGAAGAGGCCAAGGACAGAGGCTAATATCAGATGAAATAAGGGCCACTATTGTGAACCATGTTGTCAATCATGGCCTTACAATCGCAGAAAGAACAGGTACAGTATATCAACATGAAGTCAACTGCCTGAAGAGTGCAATGTGGCAAGGCACAGACTACTATACTAAGAGCACAGTTTACTTGCTGGGACGACCAGAACCCTTCCTAATGTTTCGGGGGAGAAGAGCCTTGGTGAGAGATAAAGAAGAACCCAAAGAATACAGTGCATTCTGGGAGAAATCAACCATTGTAGTCGGGGCTTTTGGCAGAGTGCAGCCTCTCCTCAGTTTGCTGAAAAAACACAGCAAATATATTCTCTTTGATACAGATACTTTTTGGCCCAACGGTATGTGTGCAAGTATTTCCCAACAGTATTAATGTATGCAGGGACAGGACGATTTGTCGAGGGAAAGTGTGCGGCCAAGCACTGGACGAAAACCTTTTTTCTGAGATGTTAAGCACACAGCATCTCAACTATCTTGAATGGACAGGACTTAAACCCTGCTGACCTAAAAATGGCTGTCCAAAGACACCACATGAGTGCAAGGAGGAATGGCAGAGGAAACAGCTGCATCTTTCCCAAAAAGCGTGTACCATTCGAAAGGAATGATGACAGTTTTTCTTTTTTAATAAATGCAAAAATGAATTCTGTGTTTTTCTGTCAATAGCTACATTAATGAGAAAAAAAATACTTAAATGATTTTAGCAGTACAGGAAAAATTAAGGGGGTCTGAATACTTTCCGTACCCACTATATACATACAGCATTTTATAGTGATATGTAGTACAGTAAGCATGACCTGTACTCATTTCCTATGGCTGTAGAAGAAGCAAAAAAGCAACATGTATAAACTTGAGGTAACTGTATTCATGAAACTCATTTTGTGTGGTTTTGGGATACAGTGTATAATGGAATTGGAGTCAAGTGAACCATCTCACAACTTCATATATGTGGATGAGGCTGGCTTCAACCTGACCAAAAGCAGAAGGCGTGGTCGACATGTCATCGACCACAGAGCTACTGTTGATTTGCCAGGCCAACAGAGAGGAGATATCAGTATCTCTGCTGCCATTTCAAAGAACGGCGTGCTAACTCATATTCCCCGTATAGGGCCATACAACACACAGCATCTCCTCACCTTCTTAGAGACCCTCTACAGGACTCTCATCCCTGATGATGAGAGGGGGCCATTTTGAGATGATTTACCAAACTATGGGGCCATTTGGGATAATGTGAGATTCCATCACTCACACACCATCAGGCAATGCTTTGCGACCCACTACAGGATGCTGATGGAATTCTTCCCTTCTTATTCCCCATTCCTTAACCCAATTGAGGAGTTCTACTCGGCTTGGAGGTGGAAGGTCTATGTTGGCCAGCCACATACTCAGATGACCCTGCTACATTCCAAAATATTTGTTCCACGTTGCATTGCAAGGTAAGATATTCGTTGTGATGTAGATGAGAATCTGTAGCCTGACAGACTGGCACGTCAGGAGGTGTAGACAGATTGCACTGCAATTCCTCATACAGTGCTGCATGCAAAAGCTAAGTTCTGCCTAAGGGGTGTTTCCTGTCTTTGCCTCTCTAATTTAGCATTTTCACCTTTGTGCCCATATTTCTTTCTTTTCTATATCAAAATGACATAGTAATGAGTGTTTTTTTTTTTTTTTGGCAAACCACTAGTAAAAGTGTAACTGTGAACTCTCTCCAGTCTGTTTTAATCAATATCCCGCATACAGTAATGTGTAAATGTGTACTTTTGAAATGGATATATGGCATACATTAGAAGTGCAGGCTTCTGCATTTCAATACTGTAACTGTCATCCAAACTGTTTACATCAGGCAGAGTGCACTGTTATATTGACAACATGACTAAGCATTTTGACTAGCTTGTTTGTGAACAATGACCCAAGGACTTTTCATTCTGATGGCACCAATCTGTTCATTGACATAAATACTTATTTTTGAGAGATAAACTAAAGATTTTGAGTAAGGTACAGGCTTTTGCACGTTATCCATTGTGTGGTGCTGTTTGTACAAATTGTTTTAAGAAATGCTCATACTACTTTGCAAATATTAAGGATTATTTGAGAAATGCACCAAAGCATCTGAGAAAAACTGTAACATGTTACTAGTATGTTTTTAAAATTATTAGCATGTTGATAGCATGTTGGTAGCATGTTTCTAACATGTTTCTAGCATGATTTAACTTTGCTTATTATATGTTTTAACGGTGATTTAATTGCTGTGTGTAAACCTCACTCCCCTGATCAAAAAGGAGAGGCTGCCAGTAGCTTAGCCTCCTTGGTCCCCTGACCTCAAAAAGGGGACCGGCATCCTGGGTTACCCGCTCGGTCCTTGGTGCGGAGTGCCCGCCTCCCGCACATTGGTGCCGTGACCCGGACGGGACCCGCTCGGTGTGTTAGGGGGGTGGGTTTAGGGGGGTGATTGGTGCCGTGACCCGGACGGGAGTGAGGTTTAGGGGGGTGGGTTTATGTGCCAGTAACGGAGGGCTGTGTGTAAACCTATCCCCAGTAAGGGCTGTGTCAAAAAGAGACGTAAACCTCACTCCCCTAGCGACTCAAAAAGAGACGCTTAGCGAGCTGTAGCCTTTAGCCTCCTTTAGCCTCCTTGGTAGCGCCCGCCTCCCGCAGCGCCCGCCTCCCGCACCGGCATCCCGGGTTCGAGACCCGCTCGGTGTGATGGTGCGGACCCGGGGTGGGTGTTACACTAGCATATTTTAACATGATGTTAAAACACATCATGTTATTATCATGTTGTTAGCATGAATTAGTACATTGATAGCATGTCTTAGACTAGTTGCTAGGCTTGGATAGATAGATAGATAGATTTTATTATTTTTAATCTTCGTTTTTATGAATACCGTAAATCCGATCAGTTCAAAAAGTTAGGAAAGAAATCGGATTTCAGTAATTTGGCTTTCTCAAGCCAACTTAAAAAGTAAATTTTAAAATGAGCTCTTTCCTACCAAACAAAACATTTTAGATTTCAATAAAAAAAAACTAATTTAATTTCTGCCATAATGACAAGTCATAAATCAAGTTTTTTGACAGTGGCGCTAGCTATTGCGGGCATATTTTTGTTAATTACCCCTTGTCAACACTGCCTGATTTAGTCTTGCTTTACTGCGAAGAGATTTCGACCTGACGTCATGTGTTTGCTTGCTTTTGTATTCCTTTCCAGATGTTTGAAAGTTTGCCAGGGAATCCATGCAAAAATCATTAGCTGCGTGTGGCATCACCAGTGGTGCTAACAAGAAGACAAACTCCTAGCGAAATCTGTCTTGGTTTTTGCGAAGAACGAATGAGCCAGAGAGAAAGTTGTTTGAGCGGAAGAAGGGTGTTTTTTACAGATGCAGAAAGCCTCTGTCATGTCGATTCATCCACCAGATGCTTCTGGTGGAAAGACAGTTTATGATGTTGGGACATCCAGTTCTAGAACATAGGAGAACGTACGCTACGCTCCACATTCAAAGCCATTAAAATAACTGCTACTGGCTAGAGAAACGCAAGATCAATAGTAAACCTTCCATTATTGGAAAGTGCTATTATATAATTAGCCACAACGTTAATCATTACAAGAAAGAAGGACGATCGCGCAGACAAAATGACCTGATTTATATAATCACAGATGATCAAAGTTCAATAAGAAAGCTGTACTTTCCAGATTTGTGGTTCTCCATCTTTTTTGGGTTAGGTCCAAAAAAAGGGTTACAAGTCTGAAAGGATTGCAGAGAGCAGAGAAAGAGCTATGCTAATTAAGATGCCAATAAAACGCTATTCAATTAACCAAACATAGTTAGGACAACAAAACAAACTGGCTTTGGAATGTCAAGAAAAAGGCCTCCCAAATCTTTTGTTGTTGATGTCAAGGCCCTACGTCCAATCAATCTCTATTTTTCCTAGGCATGGATAAGACCTCACATCGTGCTGTGGGGAAGACTAATGTGGGGTAACTCAAACATTGAGGACCACTGGTGAGGTTGAGCAAAGGAACACCAATGTTTGTAATAGCATTGTCTCAATTTGGTCCTTATTAAAATATCAAGCTCCTAGGCTTCTGGGTAATTGTTCTTTCAGATGCAGTCAGCCATGTTACCTGATACCGTTGTGGTGCAATGCATTGTGTTACCTAGGATATCCTCATAGACATTCTCCTCTGATAAAGTGCGAGTGAGGCCTATCTTAGACAGCTCATAGAGATCTGCTCGACAACCTTCTGCTCTTGACTGTAGAAGATCTTCAAACTCGTAGGACTTCCTGTAGGTTCAACAAATACAAATAAAACTTCATTAAGAGAATGAGAAAGACCAAGAAGGAGCCAATTAAGTCCACAGGAAATTGAAGAACTGAAGGTCCACTGGAACAACAAGACTCAAATGATTGGATTTTGGCATAATCTTGGATTAAAAACAGACCCCCTCAACTCCCAGGCCTCAAGATTAAGATTGCGTCACAATACCAAAAGTTAAAAAGTTTTTTTCATAGATGGACTAGACTGATAAATACTACCATTAAAACAGCATCCCCATAAAGACTGAGGACGGTAATCCTTTAGGGGAGTCTTGGTTTCAAAAGATTTATTAGTGTGACATAAAAATCAGACAGCAGGCTACTAAATGTGTACGTTTTTTCAGCCCACGTGCCGTTTCTCCAGCTAGCATGTCTACATATGGAATAGTCGCACTACAAACAGCAAACGAGATTAGGAATTAAGGGTTTTTAAACCTTGACAAATTCACTGTATGGAGCTATTAAGCTTCCAAAGTAATACATCAAAAACTATGGAAAGGTGGATTGAAGAAAGGTGCTACTGATGATTCATTGAACAGTCTTATTAGCCCTCACATTAGGCTGAAATAGTATAAGGAGTAGACAAGCTACTTGAAAAAAAAGGCATAGCCTGGATTTTATGCACATGATTTGTTTAGCTTTGAGCTAAAGAAGCTAAATTTATGATACAATTTTAGACTGTATTGGTGACTTGGCCAACACTTTTGGAGTGTTCAGTCATTCCATTTCAAATAGATAGGAGTTGCACGAGTTGTGCAAGATTGGAATTAGAGACAACACAAAGATGGCCACAAAGTAGATTTGCTTGCATACTAAAAGGACTTTGTCATTGGTTAGATACACACAAGTGAGGTACAAATGCACCAGACGCAATCCAATCCTTCAGCTCATTCTTAAAGTGACACTAGCAACAAATATCAACCTTCTTACCTGTTATTAGTGTTTCGAGCTCGTCCAGATGGTCTTCTACATACCCCTTGTGGTGGAGGACAGGATGGAAGGGGTGGGGGAGGTATGGAAGGTAAAGGGGGAAGATTTCGTTTACCCTTGACAAAACCGTGGTTGGTCGCAGGGTTGTTTGTCTGCGTGTGGTGTTGAAAGGTTCTTTGGGGTTTTGGCAAAGGGTTAATGGAAGGTTCACTGTAGACGTTCTCAGAGTCCCGACTTCGAATTCGGCTGCCGGATCTCACAACATCCAGAGTCCCAAAGATTGGCTCCGCGGATCTCTTCTCTGCTTCTTGCTGCTCCTCTTTGGAAGCTGGGCAGAAATAATTGCCTGGCATAGACAAGGACGATTTGGAAGGAGTCTCTATCATCGCTTGCTCAAGTTTTTTAATGTGCGTCAACACCAACTTTTTGTCCTGAACAGTTTCTGTTGTTTTCCCCAATGGGGCTTTGTCCAAAATACATTCCTTTTCCTTCACAGGTCCCTCAGAAGTGTGCAAAGGTTCTCTGAACTTACTCCCGTTCTCTTTGCCACAGTTCTGTCTCTCCCAGTTGGAAAGTCGCGTACTGTCTTTCCTTTGTACTTCCGGCTGTTCCTTCTTCTTTCCAACTTCAGTCTCCTTCATTCCCACTGTTTGGGTGTTTGACCCGGTGGTCTCTGTTTTACCTTCCCATTGCGATATCTTGTCCCTAATGCTGGCAGCGCTTTTTAGTCCTAAGGGAGTCTTGGGGGACTTGCTGCAACCACCCAGACCATTTTCAATGGGCTGAGGATTGGAGGGACTCTTGTGGGCGAGCATGATGGTGTCTCCTGGGCTTCGGTTGATGTTGCTCAGAGATGAGAGACTGTCCCCGACCCCACACAGGTCTGACCGCTGAAGCACCACAGATTGGGCCTGGTAAAGCTTCAATCCGCAGCAGTGGAGCCTGAAGAGACCACAGGAAAGATGCTAAAGACATCAAGAGAGCCTGACAGTCATTAAGTGATTAGACAGCAATTATAGAGTCTGTGCATTTAAAGGTCACATTTCAAAGCATCATTCATTCAAAATTACATTTTCAGAATTACCAATTACCAAAATCTCTCCCAACCATCAAATTATATGCAAACCAGTATACTTATTTAGACAGTATTCAGCATGAGATTCAAGATTTTTTAAGATTCATGATTTTTAGTCGTCACATACACAATTATACAGAATATAACCAGCAGTGAAATAGAAGTGTTCAAAGCATGAACCAAAAGTGTTCAAAGTTTCCACTTTGGTATTAATTGCATTGTCTAGAGTCTAGACTTTTAATGGTACAATGAATTAAACTGAGTTTTTAAAATAAAAAAAAAGTTCAAATGAGATGCAGATGGACTTGCAGTCAGTGTGTCTTCTTTCCTCTGTGGACAGAACACACAAGCCTTTCACTACACAAATGAATCACCATCAGCACATCGAATTGAAGGTTATGGTTTTGCCTCATGTCCATCTGAAAACCAAACTCCTCTGTAAACGTTTGAACAAACGAGCTTCTACCAATAGGGCAAGGTTCAAGGGACAGTCGTGCATCTTTCTCTTTCTTTAACTGGCTCATAAACACATCCTTGGATTCCATCCAATGACACTGCGCCAACAAACAAACAGAGGAAATGTGAATCTACAAACTTTGTGTGTATGCTAAACTTCACAGAATTTCAGAGTGCATATCTTTTGCAGTATGCCTCCAAACAGCGATTCCTCTTTTCAAATACAAAGTGTTGGCTCTCAGAAAATTCAAATAAACTTTCAACAACTTTCTTTTGGCATGTTATTTTTTCTTTCTTTCTTTCTGGCTAATGTATCTCATTTCATGAAGCTCAAGGCAGCCAAGAGGAAAAAGTAGGTCAAGCTCCAAAACCCCGAAGAAAAGAAGCAAGAGAAAGAGCGAACGAGGGAGAGACGAGTTAGGAAAGAGGAAAATAAGGAGTGTGTAGGACAAAATATGTGATTGTCTCTTTCAGGAATCGGCCTGCTCAAACTCTTGGATAGTACATCATTCATCATCACCCAAGATAGAAGCCAAAGTCTCCTCCTCAAGATGATCTAACAGGGTTGGGGATGGGGACATTGTAAGCCCGAGGAAATAGCATTTGATGATAGAAAATTTTTCTCTACTTTGACCATGTTTGCTCAGGATCTGGCTGAAGATACTGGCTTTACCGAAAAGGCTTCATTAAAATGAGCTCACTCATTTCGCCCATTTTTCTGCAGGTTTTAAAGCTTGTACTAACACACTGTGGCATTCCAAACCACCGTGGGTTGGCAGTGCCAAAGGAGTTTAATTAGCTTTCAGTAAAAATAACTTTCACAGTTAGGCTTGTCCCAAAATCACCCTTAATATCCCACCTGGGGATGTTTATGAAGTCTATCAGTGTTAACGTTACCGGACATGTTTAGTGTATGAGGGATGTGGCACAGTCTGTTTGCCACGAAACTTCTTAAGCATGGACTAAATGTTCTTATGAACTTACAATAACATCTAGGCTATTAATTTAGCAGACGCCTTTATTCAAAGCAACATACAAATAGAAACGCTACAAGTCATCCTAAGAAACAGTATAGAAATTGCTGGAATACCATCTATATTAGACCTATATTGGGTAATAAAACCTATAGTAGGACATACACCTTGTCAGTTGTTGAAACTCTAGAAATTACTGTGTAAAACAACAAATTAGCAGGAAATCGAAGGAGACTCAGTAGTTGTACATACCCGTTTGCTGATTGGTAGATGCAGTCCTCTGTGTTTGTACAGAGCAGTAGTGCTCTCCCGCCAGTCATGGTGCTAGCAGACGGCATCCTACACACACAAACAGATATAAATATATGTTTTTGGGACAATTATCATGGTTATACAATGGTTTATACCATGGTATAAACCATACACATATGCTATCTAAATATGGCATTCATTAAACACCATAGTAAATATTAAAGCAGCATGGTATTAGCATCTGATACCTTTCACATTCCATGTGGTTAAGAAATATTGTACATTTACAACAGTCATCCATTTATCAAACAGCAAAATCCTCATGATACAGGAGTGGACTCAGTCTTGGAGGCTGAATGACTCACAACCCAAATATTAGTCCTTATTTTGCTTCATTTAGGAAATCATCACTATTATCTTTGCTCAAGTTGGTGATCTGAACTAATGGGAGAATATTAAGCTTCACTGTTTGACATAAATGGCCCCTCGAAATACTACAAGTTCAAAATATCAAAAGAAGGAGACCAAACAGACAAGAAAAACGGGAAGAAAACAAGGATTCTTGACTTGATGTGACCTGTGACCTCTTATTTCTCTGCTCTGTGTTTTAAAGGAGCCAGTAATTATCAACCACCCAATAAAGACCCTGCTAAACAGTCAGGTCTGTTTTCAAGGGATCTGGACCCTCGGCCACAGGTGTTACCACTTAACCAGCACATTTGGAGAGGATTGTCAAGCGTGTACATGTGCGTCTGTTCTTTTTGTTCTGCCAAACGGAAGTATGACAATGTGCACGGGACACAAGTGGGGGTGCAACATAAATGAACCCCATCTGTTTCCATGTTCGGCGAGCGCCATTCCACATGTGCAAGAGCTCAACGACATTCCCAGCATTCTGCCACCACTGGAGCCAGCCGTAAAAACCTTCCTCTCTAGCTCAGATGATGTAAAGGTTACCAAACTGTGCTATTTCAAGATTTCCACGTTGCCTCGTGTCGGCGATTAGGCCTCTGGTGTGTCGCTGGGCTCCAGTGGTACTCGATGTGTTGATCTATCTGTGGGCGAGTATTCCTTGGTATCATCGCCTGTTTTTCTGAGCGTCGGCCAAGAGCAATAATGAGAGCATTGTTGTGCTGTGCACTTTCACACTTTGGTGCGGTGAGCCCTCTTATTTTGATTAGCAATTAATATAAATGATCCAAAACTGCGGAACTAAATGGAACTAAACTGCAGAAGACCTCACTGCCAGAGGAAAATAAAATAAAATAACTAATTTACATTAAATTGTATTTAATACTAATACATAATTTTATAGTAATAGTACTCTGATAGATAGTGCTTTTATTTATAAAACAAAATATCACCATGGCACATGTCTAAATTTCCCACATGATAAAATAACTGAATGAAACTGTAAATTAAATAAAAACACGCAAATAAATAAACTTGTTAAAGTGGTAATCGATGTGTTGATCTATCTGTGGGCGAGTATGTGTCTTGTGTATCATGTGTGTGCGTGTGTGCGTGTGTGTGTGCGTGTGTGTGTGTGTGTGTGTGTGTGTGTACATGTGTGTGTGTGTGTGTGTGTGTGTGTGTGTGTGTGTGTGTGTGTGTCTCGAGTCACATGTTTGCGGAGCACAACATCAGCATTCCCCTGTCCTCCCTCCCCCTCTCTTTCTCTTTCTGAAAATGCAAATAGAGAGAGAGAAATGAAAGTGAATCGCCAAAGTTTGAGCATGGTATGATATGTAGAGCAGTAATCTGTAGCAGGCCAAGAGCAGGAGTAAAATAGCACTTGAACATAATTGTACTATATGATTTGATAGATTCATACACAGTGTTAAGAGTTTGTTCAGATCACTGACCTTAAGTATGAGCAAACAGAACCTTAATCACCGCTAAAAACCAACTCATCCTGACAGTCACAAACAGTAAATTTGGCAGTAACCATAACTTTAGGGTCTTTTCAGTGTCTTTGTTCTCTTCACTATTGTTAAACGTGACCTCTGTGAGATAAAACGTGACATGAAGAAAGTGAGCCATCTGTTCAGTCCAATAAAAAACTCCATATGACCCGAAGGACCTTTACCTGTCCCGCCCCCTGACCTGATGCCCATCAGCTGATTGGATGACAACAAGTTTATTGTTCTGAACAGAAAGAGGATTGGAACAAACTAGAGGAGACACATGCACGATTCCAGAGGCCCCAAGATCCCTTAATGCACTTAGATTCTTAGTATACAATGCTTTTAGGAGATCTTGTGAGTGAAGGAGGGCGAGGGTCGGGCTTCGGCCATCAGAACACATCAGTAATGTTATGCAAGCGACTAACAGCCCAGAACAGCAGATCTTTATCATTCCAGAGACACACAGAGCAGATACAGAGAAACAGTGGACACAATCTGCGCTTATTAACTTGAAGAACACAGAAAAGGTTATTTCCGGCAGACCAGTAACTGCTGCAGAGTAAACATCTCAGTTACAGATGGTTTGTGTGCTTGTTTTCTTATACGCATGAACTCTCAAACCAACTAAAATGTTTATAAATACACAAATGAAATGAAATACACAAATTAAAAGAAATACTAAAATACACTAAAAATGTATTTAATTTAAAAGAAGCTATTAAAATAAAGTAAAATAATATAATAAAATAAATAGTAGTTGCAATTTAGAATTAATAATTAAAATGAATAAAATAAATTATAATATAAAAGTAATTTACATTTTATGTAATAATAATAATAATTATTATTATTATTACTATTATTATACAATTTAAACCTAATTAATTTGAAGACTGCAATGTTAAATGAATCTTCCCTCTTGCAAAACAATAAAAAAAAAATTCTGTTACCACTTCTAGCTCTGTAAACTTGTGTGTGCATCAATGCATTCTGCAATGTGTCAGTGTGGATTCAAAATGATGATGCATTTAGTTGCAAAAAAATGTAAAAGCCTGCAAACCTGGAAGTTTTGTTAATTAGCAAAAAGAAATCCGTCATTTTTTGAAAGCACTAATAATTAACTTGAATTCAGAGCAACAGAAGCTCATGGGAAGTCAACACAAGTATAAAGTGTGTGTGTGGAGCAGTTATTAACTAGGCGAATACCCTTGGATTCAACAAAAGAATCCAGATTCGCCTCATTTACTGTACATAACAGCATTATATTAGTGGAACGATGTGTAATGTGAGTGTGTGTGAGGCGACCTAGTGGAAATAGAAGACCATCTGCGTTTAGCTATAAATCTTATTCTCTTTTGCTCTGATCAAGCCGAGTGAGCCAAACCCTGCAGCGGAGCCGGACTCTAGGAGGGTTTCTTATGGGACATACAGCACGTATTCATGAACACACACGTGCAGACACAGGGTCAGATTCACAAAGGCCAGGTCAAATCCGCAGTTTTCCTCCATGACGTCAGCGGGAGCGTTCCAGAGTCTTGTGTGGTGACTTACAAACACAGGTCTGAGTGCTCAAAGAAAGGGATGGTGTTCAGAAATACACTTTTGTCATCATTCACTCGCTCTCACTCCAAACCTTCACGACTTGCTTTCTTCAGAAGAAGACAAAAGGAAATGTCAGGGTGAATGTTTGAGAAGCTGTTTTTCATGAGTGGATGGTGATATAAAGCTACAACAGACAAAAAAAAGCATAATAAACATTAGGGGTGTAACGTACACAAACATGACGGTTCGGTACGTACCTTAATTTTGATGTCACAGGAAAAATAAACAAAACTGCTTCTTTTTTTACATTAAGCAGTGGTTTACTGAACAAATTGCTCTTTCTTTAAATAAATTAAATTATAATTACAATTGTATTAGGGATACAAATCTACCTCAGCTTCTGCTTTAAACTATAGGCAGCCCTTTTACATTACTTTAAGGTTACAATTAACAACTTTAATTCAATTACTAATTACTTTTTTATTTAATAATCAGCACTCAACTTAAAAAAATTGTATGCAAAATTTTAAATTGCACACAATTCCATTTTTAAATTAGAATTAAAATTAAATGTGTTGTTGAAATATATTCATTTGCACAGTTGCTGTCATAACTTGTTTCATAACAGATTTATTTAAACATACATTATTCAAGACATCACTAACAGGTAAAGTAAATTACAATTGAGTATATAGTATAATATTTCGTGAAATACTCTTCATTTCTCTAGTGAACAAACGAGCTGTGGACACTGGTGACTTGCTTGAGGTAAATTTGTTTGCAAACCTCTTTCCGCGGTTGAAAAACTGATCGAGCAATTACGTGAGGCAGGAGATGTTCATTCATGTTTATTTCGCATTAAAACTATAGTAAAGAGGAAGGGATACTCGAGCTCCGTGCTGCTGTTTGAACTAATGTGTTTATACAGCAATCTATCGCGCCACATCAAAGAGTGTCAAAACGGCATTTATTGAGTGAATTTCCAGAAAACAATGACATAAGATGAGACTGTGTTTCTCATAAAAAGTAACAATATATAAAACTGTAAGTTTCCAGTGAAGTTCCACTCATGCAATGGTTAAAACATGCTGTATTTGTTCGGTACTCATGAATACCGAACCAAAAAAAAAACATATACCAAAAATGTTCGGTAAGAAAACATGTACCATTACACCTCTAATAAATGTATTGCATTTGACTAGTATTATGTGTTTGCATAGTTTTGAAAGCTTCAGTCGAAAGGCCCGTACACACCGGGACGAATTTCGCGCGTGATTTTCGCCGACGTTTAACGCCTCGTGACTAAACAAAGGGCGCCAATGTGAGTGTGCACACCGACGCGAAAAACGCCACGCGTAAAAGCGTCATTTTTGTTTTTAAACACCTCCGGTTCGTTTTTTTGGTTTGATGCGCCGCGTCAAAAACTATCCGACCAATGAGATTGGCGCTTTTGCTCACGTGTCTGGAGCAGCTGAAGTTACAGTAAAACACAACTTGGGGGCGCTCAAACACAAAACAGTCTTGCCGAGCACACATACGTAACGACGAAGAAGATATACGCCAAGTAGCGTCTACACTGCCGGGAAGAAATAAGAAGACAAAGAAGATGCAAGGCAAGATGGAGCTGCTGGAGCTACTGGTGCTTGAAATATCCATGTTTTCTTTGTATGATTTTGACAAGCGCGTAAATACTTGCTCTCTTCTTCTGAGTGACAAGCGAGTGTCAGAAGCGTTGCGCAGCGCCACCTTGTGTACCGGGGTATTTCTGTTTTACATTAAGCGCCATCTAATGTCAGGGAATGAATTTGCATGTTCACTCGGCTCATCGTCAGCGAAAATCGCTTGGGTGTGAACACAAAAAACGCGTTGAAAAACGCTGGCGAATAACGCGCGCCGATATTCGTCCCGGTGTGTACGGGCCTTAAGTGCATTATTACAGTTGACTGTTTTGCATTTCACAGAACAAAGTCAGTCATTTGGAACAACATGAGGATGAATAAATAATGACACATTTTTATTGTTGAATGTTTTGAATGTAGCGCAGTGATGAAATGGCTCTATATGGAATGTTTTCAGCCTGTGGTGTGTCACGAACGCTAGAGTTCAGCACTCCAGTGACCTGAGAGCCAGCTTTAACTCTGTGTTTCTCCTCCTCCTCCTCACAGCTGGTTCTCATAAAGCCTTCGCTCGGCTGTGGCCCCGAGGGCCCTCAAACCGATGACATCACGCTCCCTGCACTTCTCAGAAACCGAGAGATAGATGTGTGATTCGCACAGAGAGAGGACAGCTCGGCCGTCACCGACACTGAGAGTCCGAAGACAAAGCACAAACACGTTTACACTTCATTCTCTGTCTTTCCTGTGTGTAGGTTTAGATTCTGCGGACACAAACCGGAACAGACGCAGTAAATCCGCCAAATAACTCAGATGCTTGCTAATTAAGGAAGGGGAAAAAAAACTTTCAGGAACTTAATTAAATAGAATGAGCATGAAACTGCAACACTGTCTGAATTCTTTGCATTGATTTTGGGGTAAAAACTTGCATAATTCTGAGGAAAATCTGATGAGATTCCTGTCAGATTTCATAGCAACCACAAAAAGCCCTAACGACCTCATAGCAAGGCCCTGGCAACCAACATTAACACCCTAGCAACATGATGGCAACCCCCCAAAACACCCTGGAAACCAGATCGAATTTTGCACATAACACCTTCTGCATAACCAACTACCCATAAAACCCCACAATACATTAAACCTTAGCAGCTAGGGCTGCATGATATATTGCATGCGATAGTCAAGCGCATCTCATCAGTAAAGACGCAATATCACGTTCAAAATCAAGTGCGATTCATCTGTGATTATGAGCGTGAATCGTCTAGCTTGTCATTGAACTACGGCTCTGTGTATTAAATGCCACTCCATCTGAAAGCAGGTGATGGAGATTTACTGCCTAATCACAGAACTGTCTTTTCTGACGAGATGCGCTTGACTATCGCATGCAAAATATCGTGCAGCCCTATTATCAACACCCTGGAAACCACTCATTACACACAAGCAACTACCTATAAACAGCATAGCAACCATCCGAAACACACTGGCAACTACACATCATTACATCGAAAAACATAGCTACACCCTAGCAACTACCCATAAAACCCCAGCAACACCCCATTAAACCCTAACAACACCCTGGCAACCACTTATTACAAATAAGCAAACTATGTAGTAACAGCATAGCAACTATCTAAGACAACCTAGCAACCACATGTTACATTGAAAACCCTAGTAACACCATGGCAACAACCCATTAAACCCTAACAACACTCTGGCAACCGCTCAGCAGCAACATAACAACCATCCCAAACACCTTAATAATCACATAGCAATGTGCTGAAGACGTTAACAGTATTGCTGCACAATAAATCTCCATCACGTGCATGCTTTCAGATAGAGCAATAATAAATAATAAAGTTGTTTGCGTAACTTCTCAGTGAACTACGGCTCTGTGTAATAAATGCTGCTCCTTCTAAAAGAACATAATAAAATGTCACAATTAATAACATGTTTTTACTCAAAACTCACTTCATATTTGAAATAAATCCTTCTGTGAGATGACGTGGCTTCTTACACAGAATAAACCTATATTTCCTAGTATTCTAAGCAGTGATAAAGGCATTGCATTATTATATACTTTACAACAAGGACAATTATATTAAGCAGAACTCTGATAAACCAAATATTATCGTAGTCGTGTGTTTATAGTCATGTTAAATCAATGAAAGCAGTTCAATGTTCTGTTTATTCAGCAACCCTATAGACGGTTTCTACGGCAACAACATAAACAAACGTTACCGCGCATGCGTGTGTTTAACTTCCGGTAGACATCCAAATAGAATCAATAACAACAGCCCCAATAATAAAGTCCCTCTGGAGTAGATAATTTTTTTATAACAAGCAAAATATGTTTGCTTCATAAATCAGACGGACTGAGATGCAGCGATAACTACTTGGACGGACTTATTAAAAATGCAAATTCACTCTCTGCCAGCAGGAGACGCTTAAAAGCGGGAGAAATAACGTTAGCGCGCGGTAACGGCTGTAAACTGAGTTTACAAACGCTGCTTTATCAGACATATAACATGCAAGATTAAATTAAAATGACATCAAACTTTTTCTAAAGACAGTGTTCGTTCAGAAATACAGTGATATAAAAACACCCGCGCCTCGTTTTGATTTTTAAACATGCATTACGTGCTCATGTTTATTCAACAAAGCCTTTTGGAAAAGTTTTGATATCGTGGCGGGTCGCCACAAATACATGTATGTATGTGAAACACATCCCACAGCACAACAACCTGAGCCCAACTTCATTACTCATCACTTTAACTGTGTTTGTAGCCGACGCCACTAACAGCCCGATGCAGTGTTGCCAACTATTTTCAATGGAAAGTAGCTAAAGTCTGCTCGAAAAGTCGCTAAATGTCGCTAGATGACGTCATGCGCAAATTTGCATATTAATGACGTAATCACGTCCTATTTTGCATTCTGCCTAAAATGACGGTGTATAACTGTTTTCCCTAATCCGTGCTCACATAATGTACTTTAATATACAAGCCGAGTGTCCAGTTTAAAACTGTTATCATTTAACGTTACATACTTTCTGTCAGACAACGGAACTGAACTTGTAAAACCAGCAGTTACATCATCTGCAATGATACAATTCTGGATTTTGCTTTTTATTTGTGTATATGAGTTTAATTAAGTTTATTGTTGTGTATGAGTAAGTACAATCACGTACAGTCTCTCAGACGTAGCCCAGTAAGCGATCTCAGAGGAGTTCAGAAACTGGAAGAAGAACAGGACAGTACTGGCGACATTTGGAAAGTTGCTAAGGTTTTTCCAAAAGTCGCTAGATTTGTCGCTAGGCGCTTTTTTTAAGTCGCTAAGTTGGCAACACTGGCCCGATGTACAAACACAGACCGGAAGTTAACTTCGGTCCGGGCGCGAGCGCACGATGAAACCGTCTATATGTATTTCCTGTATTTCTTCTGCGGGGTGTATTTGGAGTTTCTCTCTGGTCTTCGGGTTTACTACTGATCACAGAACCGTGCTTCCCTGACAAGATGCGCATGACTTGACGCAGCTTTTGTCTAATATCAATTGTGGGATCATTGCGATTTATCGTGCAGCCCTAGTTAACAGCCACTTAGCAACAAACTACCAGTCACAATACCAAGGCAACAGCACATTAAACCCTAACACCCTGGTAACCACTCATTACACTCTAGCAACCATCCCAAACACCCTAGAAACCACATAGCATTTGCACTGAAAACCTTAGCAACACCATAACAACCGCCAGTAAAACCCCAGCATTAAACTCCAAGAGACACCCTGGCAACCACTCATTACACACTCGCAACCACCTAGTAACAGCATAGCAACCATCCAAATCACACTAGCAACTACATAGCATCGCACTGAAAGCATTAGCAACAACATAACCACCTGTAATACCCCAGCATTCAACTTTAACAATGCCCTGGCAACCACCTAGCAACCACCCAAAACAAACTAGTAACCAAACAGCATTGTACTGAAAACCTTAACCACACAGCAACACACTGGTAACCACCTCAAAAAATTTTTTGTATCATGGCAGTGACGTTTCCTGGGGTAAATCATCAACTTTTCACCAATTTTTCATAACCAATAGCATTGCCTTGGCAACCACCCATAACTATGGAGGCCCAGTAGTGCAACACAACGAAATCTCCACTACACAATGCATAGCACTAATTTAATTGTGTTACGACTTGTTTCCATTGTGTTGTGGCTTGTTTCTGTTGTGTTGCGGCTTGTTTATATTGTGTTGTGTTGCGAATTGTTTCTATTGTGCTGTGTTACGGCTTGTTTATATTGTGTTGTGTTGCGAATTGTTTCCATTGTGTTGTGGCTTGTTTCTGTTGTGTTGCGACTTGTTTATATTGTGTTGTGTTGCGAATTGTTTCCATTGTGTTGTGGCTTGTTTCTGTTGTGTTGCGACTTGTTTATATTGTGTTGCGGCTGGTTTCCATTGTGTTGCGGCTTGTTTATATTGTGTAGTGTTGCGACTTGTTTCCATTGTGTTGCGGCTTGTTTCCATTGTGTAGTGTTGCGACTTGTTTCCATTGTGTTGTGGCTTGTTTCTGTTGTGTTGCGACTTGTTTCCATTGTGTTGTGGCTTGTTTCTGTTGTGTTGCGACTTGTTTCCATTGTGTTGCGGCTTGTTTCTGTTGTGTTGCGGCTTGTTTCCATTGTGTTGCGGCTTGTTTATATTGTGTTGTGTTGCGGCTTGTTTCCATTGTGTTGTGGCTTGTTTCTGTTGTGTTGTGACTTGTTTCCATTGTGTAGTGTTGCGGCTTGTTTCCATTGTGTTGCGACTTGTTTCCATTGTGTTGCGACTTGTTTCCATTGTGTTGCGGCTTGTTTATATTGTGTAGTGTTGCGACTTGTTTCCATTGTGTTGCGGCTTGTTTATATTGTGTTGTGTTGCGACTTGTTTCCATTGTGTTGTGGCTTGTTTCTGTTGTGTTGTGACTTGTTTCCATTGTGTTGCGGCTTGTTTATATTGTGTGTGTTGCGACTTGTTTCCATTGTGTTGTGGCTTGTTTCTGTTGTGTTGCGACTTGTTTCCATTGTGTTGCGGCTTGTTTATATTGTGTAGTGTTGCGACTTGTTTCCATTGTGTTGCGGCTTGTTTCTGTTGTGTTGTGTTGATTTCGTTGTGTTGTGACTTGTTTCTGTTGTGTTGTGCTAATTTTGCTGATGCAGCTTGTTTCTGTTGTGTTGTGCTGATTTCGTTGTGTTGTGACTTGTTTCCGTTGTGTTGTACTGAGGCTTGTTTTTGTTGTGTTATACTGATTTCGTTGTGTTGCGACTTGTTTCTGTTGTGTTGTGCTAATTTTGCTGATGCAGCTTGTTTCTGTTGTGTTGTGACTTGTTTCTGTTGTGTTGTGACTTGTTTCTGTTGTGTTGTGCTAATTTCATTGTGTTGCAGCTTGTTTCCATTGTGTTGTGGAGATTTCGTTGTGTTGTGCGCTACTGGGCCACTGTATATATGTCTAGAAACACACACACACACACACACACACACACACACACACACACACACAGAGACTACGGCACTACATGCTACATTTACTGCTCTGCCATTGTTATCCTTTGTGGGAGAGGACAAGCTTCCAGACAGGAACAATTCTAGGCCAGCCAGAGAATGAAACAGGAAGTGGAGAGGATATAGCAAACAATTTATTTATGTATGTTTGTGCCCCCTATCAGTGCCTTCCAAATATAATCTCACTGTGAATTGTTGCGCATTTTAATCTCAACTATGTTCCCTGTTATTGCAGTGTCGGGATTGTAAAACATTACAATAAAATCAAATAACTTATTGTTAATGATACTGTTCCGGGGTACATGGAGGATGATGATGGTTGTTTACATTTGCTTTGGTCAAATGAGCACAGTGAAACCATGGAAGTTGTAATTATGGTTTTAGGACAGAGCCACATGACCAACTGCGCAACAAATTAGGCCCTGGAGTCCTCAAGGGAGAAAACAGCATGACAAACTGTTATTTTCTTGTTTACGCAAGCGTTAGCTAAGAGGCGACATCATGGACAGATAGTCACACAGGAAGGGAGATAACAGGAAGTGTAATTTGTGGAGAATGAGACCCCAGTAAGCTCATATGTGTCTCCTCTGGGTGATCTCAACAATGTCTCACAATGTGCTCGAATTTGCCAAGATATTCTGGTGTGCAATCAAATCTTGATCTAATTTAAGTTAGTTGGTTTGATCATATTCCCCCAGGAAAGACAAATCACCAATGAGATCTTGTTAATGTCTCAATTGTTTCTCCTAGTCAGCAAAGTGCAACTGGAGACTTTCACTTTTCTATTTCTCTTAAACAAGATCCCAATAATCTCTCACGTGTCTCCTCAAGAGAGATCTCAATGTCTCAAACCGTGGTCAGAGCTGCCAAGAAGCCTGCAATGCAATGTGAGGGATCTCGATATGACTTAAGACCAGAAGATTTGAGTTATGAAAAGAGTTTGAGACTCTGAAATCCAGAGGAGGCAGAAAGTCAACAAAAGACTCCATTGTTGCTTCATGTCATAGTATACCTATCTAGAAGAAGAAAAAATATCTATTAAAAATATCTATTAAAGAGGTCTCAATATGTTCCTGTGGCTCAGTGGTTAGAGCATTGCATTAGCAGCGCAAAGGTTGTGGGTTCGATTCCCAGGGAACACATGTACTAACAAAAACATGTATAACCTGAATGCACTGCACTGTAAGTCGCTTTGGATAAAAGCGTCTGCTAAATGCATAAATGTAATAAATATCCATTAAATCATGAAGCCCATCTGATTTTAAACTGAAGAGGAAAACCAATGTATGAGGTTCCTAATGTTACTGAAGGTCGTGAAAACTTTCATACCTTCATTTAGACTCCATCACTCTGGTGGTTTGGTTTACATTCACTCTAGAAATGTTGATTTTGAGAGAGAGCTGAGGGCAAGAAAGAAGGGAAAGAGAGAGAGGAGAGGAGGAGAGAGAAACAAGAGGCTCTGTTGCTTGGTGGATCGTTGACTCCGGAAGAGGACTTTCCCAAGCTCTCACCAGGCAGTGCTCCGATGGGAATAGTGCAGGGAATTGTAGGAATCTGTCTGCGCTGAGGCGCATAGGGCCGGTGGGAATGGTCAGGCGGAACCACAGAAGAGTGAGGGAAAACAGGAAGTGTAACTGGAGATCTGGATTCGAGTCAAACCAAGAGCCGAGAAAAAGTTGCAGTATGTGAGCATGAGGGCCACCATGAGTTGCACTGATCAAAGACTTCCACCTTGATCAAAGATTAGTATTGTAATTCCTACAGGAGACCGAGACAACTGCACTCAAATCAGTCAGAAATGGAAGACTTCTACTGCTTTTTACTACTAAGGATATTAGTTATAAGTGGATTCAGGGTAAAGACTCTAAATCTTCAAAAAACCACGGCCTCCAAAAGTCATCTCTTTCTTCATACTGCATCCTCAGGATACTTCACAACTCTGGGAGAGAAATGAATTGTTTAAATTAATCGTTTCATCATGATCGGACCAAACATGGTGACCTCTCAATGATCTCATCCTTCCTGTGAAGTTTTCCAAGTTCAAAGTTTTCAACTGACAGGAACAAAAACAGAAGCTCAACCACATGACTCCCAGAAAAAGAACAGTCTTTGGAAATTCTGTGGTCTTCCCTTGTAACACAAGAACTCCAGAAGATCCAGAAACTAGGAAACGGCATGTTCCTCTAAGCTTTAATGCATCACCGGGTGTTAGAGCACAGATATTTCCATGATTTTCAGGGTTGGATTGTTCCCTGGTGTAGAAGGCATTAATATAAAAAAATGGCTTGTGCACATTTCATAGAATGCTCTTTAAGAGCCAAGTTGGTTAGTGTAAGATAATCAGTTATCCAAACCACTCCTGCCCATTTTATTCTGCAACTTTGCCTTCAGTTACAATTTGCTAATGTTCCGCTGCAACATTCCCAACACAAACATCTTACCCTCTTCAAGGTCCTGAAATAAGTATAAGGTAATCCTTGCTGTTAAACTCTTGAGATTCATTTTTTCTGCAACAAAGCTTATAGTCAGAGTCAGGGTTGCTGCAGGTGTCCACATAAAAACAATATGAGAATTTGCATGTGAATCTCCCAATACGTTTTGCACTACAAAGGTACCGTCTAGACATGTCCCTGTTATTCTAAAGACTCAAACAAGATGCTTTCCCTAAAAAAAAAAATGTGCAGAAAGAGTATTCTTCTGAAGTGAGAACCTGATACAGGATTAGTTATCAAGGCTGTGCATGTACATAACAGGCAGTGTGTTTGAGCGCGACTGTAACAACTAAAGCATTGTGTGAAATATTGGCCAGGTGTGCCTCCACCTGCACAGACAGACAAAATATGTAACTCACATTACCTGAACATCTCTGACAGGTAAAAAGAGCTTTGATGCTCAGGCAATACGTGAAGGAAAAACATGAACCTGTCAGTCGTGCTGAATGTAAAACGAATAACTTCATGATACCCTTCCATTTAAGAGCGAGCATGGCAGGTCTGGTGTGCTAAACAGGTTGGATTGAGGTCTTTACATACTCACATCAGAGTAATTACAAGCCATTAGTTTAATTATGTCTATTTGTCTCTCAACAGAAGAGGATCTCAACTGGTGAACCACATTTTACATTAGACATCAAGCAGCCACCCAATACCAGATCCGTAAGTCTGTGGATTATTTTCTTGTACTTTGAGTAGCTTGTTCATTGTTTTAAGAATGAAGGCATGTTACACAACCTGTCCATGTTGGCGTATGTCTTTGACTAGATTCTACAAAGTGCTTTCTCCTCTCTTTTTTTAAAGCTGATAAGCTAACATTGTGCAAAGTTGAAAGACTTGAGTGTTGCATGACAATGGTTGACTTCACTCTGAGAGTTGAACATTGGCGCTAGTCTTATGGAAGGACCTTTAGGCTGCACATCTTGGATGGTTTGCTGGTTCCAAAGCGCTGTAATTGGTTGCAGATTGGATGTGTGCAAGGCGGCGAAAGAGTGAGCGAGAGAAGGAAAGAAGGCCGTATTAAAGAGTTTCTGAAGGTAAAGAGGTATTTAAACCACCCACGCTAAGAGAGGAAGAAGAAACATCCCACGTTCCAGATGGGGAAGAATGGATTGTTTTACTCAGCCTCACCCACATTCTCCTTTTTATTTCCTTCTTGTTCCTTCCGGTCATCTTCACAAACTCCATGACACTTCCACATGACATGCTTTGTCTTTGAACAAATCACGTCCTAATCTGTTGGTTGGCCATTAAGACGAAGCAATTGCAAATGCAAAGTGATATTTTTATTCGTTGATGGATTAAATGAAGTGTATCTTTTGAGTAAATTTCCTCTTTTTATGATTGTCCTCTGCACAAAATCAGTCCACCCCATAATTTTAATTCTGTCACTATTCACTCCTCCTCATGTCAGTCCAAGCCCATTTCTTTCTTCTGTCAAACATGAAAGGAGATATTGTACAGAATGTTTACAAGGATGTTATATTAAATGCACCATGACCTGTCAACCTCTAAAAAAAGCATCCATGCAAATTGTGCGCTATATTTCCAAGTCTTCTGAAGTCATAGCATAACTTTCTGTGAGGAACAGACCGAGGTTTTCATAGCCAATGTACATTTAAATATTTAGCATGAAGTGTAGCACCAGATTTAAATGGCATTGTTTGTTGCTTCTCACATGACTTACGGAAAAGTAGGTTTAAGCAATAGGTAGTACAAGTGAGATTTGAGACCTCTGATGGATAACAACTTTTTCTTTACAAAACGTTAGTGTAAAACTTCAGAAGGCTTGGAATATAGTGGACTATCTTTTGTCATTTTGGAGTAAACAAAGTCACATTCCTGTTTTAGGTGAGCGCTACCTTCAAACTGGTGGTGCATTTGGCTTAACACTTTATTCCCTCTCTGGAAAAGCTCTTGAACCCCTTCATTGGCTGTTGCATCCTTGAGGTCTTCTCTGTCATTCTCTTCTTGAATGCTACAAAACCACTGAACCTTGACGGAGACGGCCTCAGAGCGACAGCATGCAGGCACGGCTCCTTAAGGAGTGGGGGCTGGTATCTCAAGAGTTATAAAAGGAGGGTTACAGAGGAGAAAGACGGGAAGGAGGAGAAGGGGTGGAGGTCAGTAATCACAGCATCTGTGGTCCGTTCTCTTAAACTCCAACACAAAGCCCCGGAGCTCACGGAATCCTGAGCCGCCAGAATTCCTTCACACGCACCGCAGGGCGCATTCTACAGCTGTTGCTGTGGAGACAGTCAGCGGCGGTTCAGAGGAGCTCAGATCATTACGGCGGATAGGAAACCTTCCTGAATGTTGCACTGTAATGATCACATATATTCTGGATTACGTAAGATTCCAAAAATTAAGTTCTTGCAATTAGGTTACATTTTAAAACACTCACAATCAGACTAAAGTTACTTTTTTATGGATTACATATTTATTGATCCTCCCACTTTTTCATCTAAACGTTCTGTCTAAAATAGCCTACTGCTTATGTACATTCAGAAAGTCTTCAGTTTTGTGGATATTCACACAGAGATCAGTCCCTGGTCAAGTGTCCACACAACATTTGACCACTGGATTTACAAAAATAATTCCAGGTTTAAGAAGTGTTTGAACATTGCTTCAACTGCTGATGAACAAATATATTATTATTTGAATTATCACTCAAGTAGGTTATTTAACCATGTATTAATAAAGCACTGGAAGGCTTTTGGATTTCAAACATATTAAAATCATTAAAATTCACGATGATTATTATTTACATGTAATGCAGGCATTCCCTAACTTTGTCATCTGAACATCTTAAAACTAATATATTTTCTTTTGGATTTCAAACATATTAAAATCATTAGAACTTGAAGGCACGATGCAGATTATTATGCAAACACATAATACACTTGACCTACTCATGTTACAACATAAATACACACCTGGGGGCTTCTCAATATCCCTCCTCACTTCCAGCTCCTCCGTTCCCTGACCCGGAAACCGAACTCTTGACATCTCATCTGCACCGCGAGAAGGCGAGGAACATCCAGAGGAGCTGAGCAAGGATACAAGGTGTCTTTTTCTAATATATTCTCCTCCCCCTTTTTCTGTTGTAATAATTGTAATTAAACCTTTGCAACTTAAATACCATGCATGTCATATATTTGAGCTTTATCAATATTTATTTAGAATTTCTTAAAAAATAACTTTAACAACAAAACAATTTTGTGCAGCTGATGACGCTCTGAAGTGACACTAAAGGGAGCGAGGACATATAATTTCACTTGATTCAATTCCTCTGTCCACGTGTCTTTTCCTAGCATCCTTCCCTCGCATCCTGAAGGGTGGAGCTAAAACAGGAGGAAAGGACGCGAGGAAAGGAAACGAGGATGCACAAATAAGAATTGAGACGCACCCCAAGAACAGTGGCAACATGAAGGCTTCTTATAGCAAACAATACAGGTCCACCAATGAATCAACCAATGAGAGACAGGACACATGACTAAGACTCCCAATCAGAACAAGACACAATGAACAAGAGAAGAAATAGCATGACTACATGAGGGCAAGGGAAGCATGACACAAACAGGGAGTTGGCACTGTGGAAAATAAGAGAGGAAATAGGAGAGAAGATACTATTATGACCAGATTAAGAATAGGGCATAATAAAATAAATAGCAATCTTCATATTATGGGGGAACCCATGTGCATGTCTTATTAACATGACAGAGGATGGATAGGATGCAGGTAAAAAACAAAACATTTAATTTAGGAGTGAACAAGGAATTAAACATTTGATTTGCTTTCTGACTAAAACAACACTAATGACAAGAATTGATGACTAAAGTATATGGGAAATAACTAGAACCAGAAGATGGCAGTAATGCAACGTCAAGAATACAAGCTGCCGTTAAAACCCAAAGAAGAAGAAGACACAAACAGGGACCATGATTAAAAGACATAAAAACATGAAAGTCAAGAAAAACCCCAAACCCCACATTATAAATGGTCACGTGACATGCAGGTAAACTAAATATTTAATTTGGTTAGCAAGCGTTTGATTTTGATTGATGTTATTCTAAAATGACTTGTTTTAATTTTCCATTTTTATGATTTCATTAATTACTAGCTTTTTAATTAAACTCACGAAGCCCCTGTAGTTCATTTACGAACCCTTAGTTTGGGAAACCTTCGTGCAATGTAATGTTTAATGCACTTACAATGAATGGAATACATTTTCTTACTCTTTGTATTGTTATATCTATATGGGAAGATTATCCTATTTAAATCTATTTCATAAACTATTTAGGTCAAAGGTAATCCAAAAGTAGTCGGATTACGTTACCTAAAATGTGTAATGTAATGGATTATGTAATGTGTAATGAGTAATGTAATGGTGTTCCTGTGGCTCAGTGGTAGAGCATTGCGTTAGCAGCACAAAGGTTGTGGGTTCGAGTACTGACAATACAAAAAATTTATAGCCTGAATGCACTGTAAGTCGCTTTGGATAAAAGTGTCTGTTAAATGCATAAATGTAATGGATTATGTATTTGTGTGATGTAATTTGTAATCAGTAACAGACTATAATTTCTACGTTTTCTACCCAGACTGTAAGCTAGTTCTGACAGAAACACATCATGCTTAGACTGAAGCATCTGGCCTGTCGTAGGAGGCATTTACATGTGTATGACACTTCTGCAAACGCAGTACAATAGAGACAGATGTCTATTACCACATGTCACAGGAAATCTCCCACACAAAGACACATACTCACCAACACAGACACACAAAGACACATACTCACCAACACAGACACACAAAGTCAAGCATCAGTAGCTCTAATGCTCAGTCTTATAGTTAGAGATATGAACAGACACGAATGATTCCTCAAATCATGTGCTTGTTGAGGAGAGGTGTGCTGTTTCTTTACTAAGTGATCTGACTAACTATTTCAACATGGACTTGAGTGTATGCTTTTCACTTAGGCCATTATACAACCAATCCCTAGCAACCACCCAGAACACTTTAGCATCCAGCTAGTAACCACTCAGGACAGCCTGGCAACTGTATAACAACATTAGGGCCCTATGATGTCCGCGATGTGGAAAACGTGGACGGAATCGCGGAATTCGGTCATAAAAATTTGAATTTACTGAATTATGTGAAATGTCAGGGAATTCTGTCTCTTCGGTCTAGTGTTATTCATGGTTTTGTGACAGAGCCCTGATACTCCCGTCAGGTCCGGTTTTCATGTTTTCATGTTTCGAGTGTGCTCGAGCCGTGCGCTCTCTCGTCTGCGTACCTTGTTTCGTGTTGGAGCGTGGTGTTCGGATCCCGGCACTCATGTCTTGAGTTTCGGTCACGTGTCGGGGTTCGGACACTCGCGCTCCGTTTTCTGTCATTGTGTGAGTGCGCGGTCTCGAGTTCGCTCGACTGCGCGCTCTCCTGTCCACCTGTGTTTTGTTGTGTTGCACGCAGTTCGTGTTTCTATCGGCTGCGTGCATTCGTGTTATATCTTGTGCTGTGTGGCACGCAGCTTGTATATTCATTGGCTGCGTGCTTTCATGTTGTCATGTCTTGTGTGAACACGTGGCTTATGAGTTTTCTCATTAGCTGCGTGTTCGTGTCTTGTTTTGCACATGGCTGGTGATTTGTTTGCTGGCCATGTGCTTGTGTTTCTGTTTTGTGTGAGCACGTGGCTTCTGTCCTATAGTTTTCTGTGTGCCATGTGCTCTCATGTCAATTTGTCTTGACCCCACCCATCTTGTTACCTGTTTATTGATTAATTTTCCCCAGCTGCTCTCCCTCGTTACCCTCCTCATTTGCTCCCTTTATAATCTCCTTGTGTTTGCAGGTACGTGTGGGTTCGTTGCCATATGTTGGGTCGTCTATGTCTTGTGTCCAGCCTGTTGTTTCCCGTACGGGGTTTTGTTTATTAATAAAAAGCCAGTTTTCCTCCAGCAATTAGGTCCTCGCTCTCTCCCCATTACCCACACCTGACAAATTCAACACATTTTGGATGGATATATCAAAAGTAGGTCAGTTCGCTTAAATCAAAACAACATATAGACTGGTTTTTGTAAATATTAAGGCTCAAAATATCTGCCACATCAATATATGAGTACGTGAACGTGATCTCTAGAACTGCTCTGAGACTGAGAGGAGTCACGTCATGAGTATTTTACTGTTTCTTTTGAGTAAAACTAGGCCTATTGTCATATCATATCATATACATCTTAGCACAGCAAAATAAATGTTCGGTTAAACTTGAAGAAACTGTGACAAAAATATATTAAAGTAATTATAGTACTACTAATAATACTTCAAGTAAGTTAAAGTTATTTTTATTATTTATAAATTCAGTCAATTAGAGATGCTTTTGACTATTAATATTTAGTACAAATATTTGGTGAAAATAAAAAAAGAGAAAAATTTAAAGATTTCATAGGGCCTTAAAAATGTAATTTTTGTTTAACGTTAAAAATTGCTGTTTAACATTTTAAGCTTCGTGATTTCAATTAATTAGACATGCTTTTTGATTATTCAATTTTTATTTAACCATTAAAACAGAGTCTAGAAAAATTTTAACTGGAAAAAGACGTAATCCTGAAAAAATTTAACGAAAAAAAGTAATAAAATAATACGTATTTCATCGGGCTCTACTACAACATGCTAAAAATATCACTTAAGGATGGACACTTTTCACTTAGGCCCTTAAACAACCACCACAACACCCTAGCAACCCCATTGCAACAGCCTAGCAACCACGCAAAACACCCTAGCAACATGCTAAAACTACTCCAGAATTTGTTTCTACAGGTAAGCACCACTAAAAACCAAGTTCTGCATTCACTTCCAATGGTTTCCAATCAACAAAGCAGATGGAGAAATGTCTTTCTTTCCTGAACTCATCCTTTGACCTTGTGACTATTTATTAGAGTCATTTAGAGTGAGCCATTAAGTCACAGACCAGAGCCAAACAACTCAAACAGGCCTGCATTCAATGGCTCCTACCCAGAATCCTTTGCTACACACACACACACACACACACACACACACACACACACTGCTCTGGCAATCACGCAGAACTGATAACTCGTCATTCACATTCTTCATATGAGGAGAAAAATCTGTGGAACCATATTTTAATGTAAACTGCATCTGAAAATGTACATACAAATATTTTTATGAATTGCACAGAAATTAGTTTTTCTTTCTTTCTTTCTTAATGTGAATAAGGCCTACTTTGGAATCATGTATTACATACTTTGACTATTTTAATAAAGTATTCAGCTATACAGAGAGTAGCACATTTAATCACGTTAAAATGTAACCAAAATTAGCCCTTTTTAAAATGTAAATGATTCTGTTTGGGTCTTTGTACGTCTGCAGTCTGACAACTTAACTGGAACTGAAGTTTGCTTCTGATGTGTCATATTGGAAAGACTATGGGGTTATGGATATTTCTTATCCCTTGTTGCGAAAACAAAAACATTTTAGTTCGAAACAGCAGTTACAAATAAAAGCATGAGGTTGAGTCACTATGAGCCGAATATCCCACTCATGATATGTTCTCTGCTAACAAATACCAAACATAGACCTACAATGACTTTTAAAATTGATCCAACACTCTCGGCTCTTTTGGCATTGACATAGTTTATGAATTATGAAGTCATACGATGCATCAAAACTCTCACTCTGACTGTTATTAAAATGCCAAACACATGTGGATATTTCTTATACAGCTTGGCTGCATTGCTTTTGTTTATATCTCTCTCTATTTCAGCTGTCCAGAGAAGCAGAGCTATTGTTCTCGTGGCTGAAATGACTTGCAGCACTTATTTAATTACGCTCTATCTATCCGCTCTCTCGCTTCTCAGTCAGGAATGCACCAATGAACACACATTTCTCACTATTAGTTTAACTTTCAGTCTTAAAACAAAACAAAACTACTGTGCACTACTTTAAACTGCATATGTGTGACCCTGGAAAAACCAGTCGTACGTGTACATTTTTCAATATTGAGATTTATACATCATCTGAAAGCTGAATAAATATGATTTCCATTGATGTATGGTTTGTTAGGATAAAACAATATTTGGCTGAGATACAACTATTTGAAAATATGGAATCTGAGGGTGCAAAAAAAACTAAATATTGAGAAAATCATCTTTAAAGTTGTTCAAATTAAGTTCTTAGCAATGCATATTACTAATCAAAAATTACGTTTTTATATATTTACGGTAGGACATTTACAAAATATCTTCATGGAACATGATCTTAATATCCTAATGATTTTTGGCATAAAAGAAAAATTGATAATTTTGACCCATACAATATATTTTTGGTTATTGCTGCAAATATACCTGTGCTACTTATGACTGCTTTTGTGCTCCAGGGTCACATTAGAACAATGCAAACAATGCTCATGGAGCACACAATACACACATTTATTTATCTATTTAAATCACAATACAATACAGTTTTTACATGTTTTAAACAAATAATATTAATTAAAATCATATATATACTACTCCTAAAAGAAAATTAGATTTAGTTATTTTAATTTTGTATCATTTTTGTGTATTGTTAAAGCATTTATTAATATTTTTATTTTTAGAATAAATAAACTATTACAGTATTTTTTATATTTTTTACCATTAAAGGAGGTTTTGTCAAATATCAATTTTGGTTTTGTCAGACAATAACTACAGATTATGCCTAAAAAGTTTTTATTTGTTTTAATTTTATAATGTTTAAAAACAATGTATTTTTATTGTACTTGTTTTATTTATCTTTTTCTTTTTTAAATAAAAAAAACATTATTTACTCTATTTTTTTATCATTTTACCATTGAATGAGGTTTTGTCAGACAATAACTACAGACCACCCCTAAAAAGTTTTTTTTTTTTTTTTACACTTTTTATAATATGTTTTATTAATTAATAAATGTTTCATTTATGTTTTTATTTTTGAATTAAAAAGTATTAAATTTTTTTAATTATTTTTACTGTTGAAGGTTTTATAAACATACTTTTGGTTTTGTCACACAATAACTTCAGACTACCCCTAAAATTTTTTGTAAAATTTTATAAAAATTTTACAAACAATTTTATTGTATTTGTTTTATTTATAATTTTATTAATATTTTTAGAATACAAAATCAACATTATTTACCCTATTTTTTATCATTTTCACCACTGAGGGAGGTTTTGTCAGAAGCAATTTTACCCCCAAAGTATATCTAAGTAACACACACACAAGCACGCACGCACACACACACACACTCACGCACGCACGTACACACACACACACATACACACGCACACACACACATACACGCACGCACGCACGCACACACACACACACACACACGCACGCCCACACACACACACACACACACACACACACACACACACACACACACATACCTTGCTCTGTTGCTTGCGCCCTGCAGTAGTGCAGTGGTCTCTCATTTTGTGAAATCTGACCCCAGGAAAGACGGCATCCACTCTCATGATCTGAGCAGCTATTCCCTCCCTTTGCTCTTTTTTCCTTCTTCAGCACACGCTTTGGCTGATTAAATCCTCTTTTCCCAGCCGGTCCCCGTGTATCCTGCAAACAGCCTGCGAGCAGTCGCTCAGAGAGAATCAAACTCCAGCTGCAGGCAACTTTATCTCTCTCCAGTGTTTCTGCCTTCCTCCGCTCTCATTCTCTTTTCCCAGGACCCCCCTCCCTCTGCTCTTTCTCCTCCTCCGAGCCCCCCACTGCTGAACTGATCTGCGGCTGGACAGTGATTGGACGCCTGGTTGCCGTGGAGACGGAGTGTCCAGATTTAAAAGTTGACTGGAGCCAAACGGAGCGCAGAACAAATTCATCCATCCGCATGAACGGTGGAATCAAGAAGTGTTTGGATCATTCAGATGCTCTTAATAATCGACCTGGAAGGAAAAATCACTAATAAGACCTCTTTGATTGCTCAACTGTTTCTACCTTTATAGTGTGAAATGAGATTAAATAGAAATCAAATTGAAATTTATGCTTATAAGAAAAAGACCCAGTAATCTCACAAGTGTCTCCTCTGGAGCTTTAGATCTCAACAATGTCTCAAACTATGAAAAAAAAGTTCAAACTAAATCCATAGCAAATATTTATATTTTTTTACAAAAAAATAAACGAATGACAAATATCAGAACAATACAATATGGAACAACAACACAAAATTGCATCAAAATCATGTTGTTTTTTCATATTAAAAATATTAATATGAAAAAATAATATTTAATATTGAATATTAATATTAAAACATTTACTCATTCTATTTGAGTTATTTTTATTTGAATCATTTTCAATTAAATGATATATCTTGTGTTTATCATTACTGACCTGATGATAACACATCTTGTTATCTAATGCAAATAAGGTCAAAGTGACTCGCTTTAGATTGATATTAAGTTAGTTTTGTCAAATCCGATCGTTTTGCTTTACATTGGCATGCACAAGCATGTTTACATCAGGGTTTCAGGTTGAGTCCCTGGAGCGATGTGTTTTTCTGGGAGATCCCATGTGAAGGACAGTCCTGGCTCCACTTCAAGAGAGGAGGAGGAGGAGATCGAGTTACGCACAGATTTAACTGGAGACTTTGTGGACTTAATGTAATCAGTGGCTTTTGTGGCTGTTGTAAAGCCTTTGTGCTAGATGAACTCTGGCTGCAAAGCTGGTTTTAAAGCACAGCAAGCGAATTTGTAAGTCATTTTGAAAACCTAGTATGCAAGTTTTGCAACATATTAAAGAGAAATGCACAAAAAACATATGCATGTATAATCAAATATGACATTTGTAAATAAATAAACATCACCCACAGCATTTCAATGTGCAAAAGAGAATGATCATCAGGTCTGCCCCATATGTGTTTCTTTTATGAAGGCCTGTGTGTGAGAGAGGAAGAGGAGTCCACATGATGAAGCACAGCGACATCTACGGGACGATGAAGAGAAACAGACACGAGTGATTGGATCAGGGGGGGGGGGGCACTGACATATCACTGCTCTTTTGTTGGTTTTGATTGTGTGTTGTCCTCATTTGTAAGTAGCTTTTTGGATAAAAGCGTCTGTTAAATGTAAATGTGATTGGTTGTCTTGTGATGCGTTTATTGTTTTAGTCAAATATGTCGTAGTTTAAACTCAGAATATGAAAACTGCTGCGAGAACCAAACCAAGCAAATATCTGAAGATTCAACGACCTAAAAATGAGAAGGATTTGAGAGGAACTTTAGACTTATACTGTTATAAACCTGTGCATTTATCCTCAAAGTCCGCATGTTTGAATACTTTTGCAATCGTCTAAAATATATTATATCCTGTACCTTCACAGTTAAAGTTGTCGTCTGTTCTCTGTGCAGAAACATATAGGCAATGCTACATTTCATGTTCAGATCTGTATTTACTAGAAATGAATCAAAGCTGTAGCAGATGCTTTAAAGCAATTTGAAAGTGCAGAAAAACAGTAGCAAGTTATATCTTTGATAGCAAAGAAACACAGCTTGCTTTCAGGGTGATTTATATTGTATTTGTCTAGCAATCAAACATTTGCGCGCCCCCCCCCCTTATTAAAAATGAGCATTGAGTTTTAAATGATCTTATTTTTCATCTCAGTTAAAGTGGTGTTTGTTTTAATACTCATAGCTTTCCCTTTTCCCTCGGTTCTCGATATGCATTTAGATTTAGTCTATTTGAAATCTCATATTTAGATCTGTATTTATTAAGGTAAACAGTAAGTTGCTGTAAAAGATGCTCTGACCCAGAGTAACTTGTGGTATAATTATTACAGTGATTCATTTTTCAAAAGCACTCATGCATGTATCTGTTTTTGACGCTTGTGTGATGTGAAGCACGACTTCTGCAGACCCGGCTGTTCTTATAACACTGTTATGTTGAGAACATTATGATTCTCTCTGCTTTCCAGATACTCCTTCCACTGAAACATCCGATACTGCCATTTACAACGAGTACTTTTTATCATGTTGAGTGACTATTTACACTTAAAAGTGCCGTTTCTCACCTCGGAACCAATTTAAAACGAGGCCGGAAAAAGTTTGAGTCACTACAGGCAAAACATCTTTCTTGCACAGCTTTCATAAAACAAGTTTACCAAACAAGCCAGGCTTATTTCAGTTAGTCTGACTTATTATGAACCAAATCAATTGACAAGAAGTCAGACTAAGTGAAATAAACCTGGCTTGTTTTTCTGTACCATGAAGCCGGATTAGCTTCTATCCAGGTAACGTTCAGTTTAGTTTGCACCAATCCTGGGTTTTCGGTACCATGAAAGTGACTTGGCTTTTAGCTGTGTTCATTGCCATAGTAACTTACACTCTACGGCTAATACAATAATAATAATGTAAACAATATCGATAAGAAAATGAATAACTAAAAAATAAAATAACTAAAAAGACAAATAGCAAAACAAAGTGGCACATTAACAAATAAAACACTACTTAAAGCCTTCATGTATAATGCATTATAAAGGGTATAATGCAATATAATTATTCATAATGAGCATTGTAATACATTGTATCGTGTCATAAATGATTGTAACAGAATTCAAAATACACAGTGTAACAACGAACTGATAAGTGTTATAATTAGTAACCGTGGTTACAATTGTACGTGCATTATAAGGTGTATTACAAGGCAAAATGAATGCATTAAAACTACTTTTATAATGCATTATACATAATCAGTATTAGTGTTTTTTCTTAATTTCTCATTATTTTGAATCAAATTGATATTGTATACGGTAGCATATAGTATATACTCAATTACTACTTACATTTCTTATGTTTATTATCGCTGAGCTGGTGATTTGTTGCTTTTCAAATACAAAATGAACGCGATATTATTCGATAAGGGTCAATCTTTCTTTCTCCAGGCCCTCGAGCCGCGGAACTAATGTTGAGAGTCACACGGAAGGATTAATCCGCCGGACCGGAGCAACACTCATAACACATATATGAATGAATACAACTACATTCGTGTAAAACGGACATACAGTGCGAAGACGAGGCTAAACAGCACGACTGTGGACATACAATGCGAAGTCGAGGCTAAACAGCACGACTGTGGACATACAGTGCGAAGACGAGTCTAAACAGCACGACTGTGGACATACAATGCGAAGTCGAGGCTAAACAGCACGACTGTGGACATACAGTGCGAAGACGAGGCTAAACAGCACGACTGTGGACCTCTGGTAACGTTAGATAAAACAATAGGGATGTATATAATCACGCATTATCGCAGGAGCGGCTGTATTCTGAATCTCTCTGTGCATGATATTATAACTTAACATCATAGATATAAAGATTTAACATTGCTGTGGACGTATGCATAACTCATGCAAAACCTGCATGTAGATTTAGCAGCAAACACTACATGGAAATGGGAATATATCTGTTAGTGAATGTTTATTATACTGTATGCATGCTCTTAATGTGTTCATGCATCTGATTTCAAAACTGATTGAAAAATAACGATTATGAATCGCAACTACACTACACTTTTAACATCATAGATATAAAGACGTAACATTGCTGTGGATGTATGCATACCACATGCATGTAGATTTTGCCATTTGCAAGTGAATGTTTATTAATCATGCATGATCTTAATGTTTTCATGGGTCTGATAAAAAAAAACTGCACTACATTCGTCCTAAAGCAACTGTTAAATGTCTAAATAATTAATAACTGTATCAGAAATGTCTGTTTTCTGTACAAAACACCTGCTCCAGAACTTCAGGTACATGGTGCACAGGGTTTCGATTCGAGTCCCGTCCCGTAGAGTGTTTCGTTTTAAAGGTGCTTTATCTCAAGCTCCTAAAGTGAGACTCTTCTGTTGGACTGCATGTGGCATCACTTACGCCGCAGGACAGGAAGCCGTCCATCAGCAGAGGACCACAGACAGGAAGTCAGTGGCCCGAGTGCAGATCCACAGGTTAGTATTCGTCTTGCGTTTGGGAATCCGCGCCTTGGTGCTTCTTCTCAAATTCAGCCCACTTCTGATTCTGTATCCCCTGACTTTGCTATCACAACGTTGGGCGTCCCATTGGTTGGACGCGCTGCTTTGGGTCACGGAAACATCCGGACCTGCTTTTATCAAGCTTGGCCAGTGGGCCAGCACCAGACGGGACATCTTCTCCCAGGACTTCTGCGAGCGCTTCTCGAGGCTTCATGTGCGGGTGAAGCCCCATCCCTGGTCCCACACCAAGCTCTGTCTGAGGAGGGCGTTTGGGGAAGGATGGAGGCAGATGTTTGTGTTCGACGGTAAGGAGCCTGTGGGCTCGGGATGCGTGGCACAGGTGTACCGCGCCAAAGCCAAGGTGAAGAGCGTCGACGATCCGGGCTTCCAGAGGCTGGTGGAGGAACTGGAGAAGAACGATCTCCTGGAGGCCTGGGAGATCCCTGGTCTGGGAGGAGCTTTGAGTGACTTCTGGGAGACGGATAAAGACGAGGAAGAGACGCCAGACATGAAGACGAGGGATTTCAGAGAGAGACCTGGTCCAGATGAACACCTGGAGGAAGAGCGTCTGATTCCTGTGGCAATTAAGGTAAAGATCCAATTTACTCTTTAAACCCATCTCTTCCGACCATCTGGAGTAATGTTAGATTGATTTAAAATGATCAATCATGTGTATTTGTTTCTTATCATATACTCTATTTTCTCAGAGTCATGTCAGATTATCAAGGTAAAATCATTTTTAAATCACGTTTCATGTTTGTATTTTTCTGTTTATTTGTACTTTTGAGTCTGTTCTTGAAGTTTAAGTCCGACCCTGTTAATAAATCCAGATTAAAGCAGCTTCATCCTTTACTTAGTTAAAAACTGTGGTGTTCTGGGTCTGATTGCACCGCTTCTTTTTTCCCTCCTTTTTTATAAAATAAAAACATTGAGTATGCATTTGATTTTGTATTCATTTACCATTAAAGTAGTCATTTGCATCATATTTTCATATAACATAAGCTAATTTTATTTATTTAATCTTAATGTATACTATATATTGTATACTCTATTCTGTCACAGAAAAACATCAGATTATCAAGGTAAAACGACCCGGAAGATGAAGATTTTCCCGAAAATATAAATATTACTATCTTTGAAATAAAATATTACATTTATGCATTTCTTTTGGTATTATAATATGACTCTATTATTACACCAATTATTTTCATATATAACAAGAAAATTATTTTAGATTTTATCTTGATCATTTGTATTTAATCTTGGTTGTTTTTCTTTAATTTAAAACACTATTTTCTCACAGAAATGCAATGCTATTTAAATGACATGTCATGTTTTTCAAGATATGTATTTCTGCTCTTCTCAGTTTTTTGGACCGTTCTTACTCTGGATTGAAATTCCAGATCAAACCAACTTAAATGAGTGAAATGATGTAAGATGCAATTTTAGGGCTTGATCTCAAATAGTTTCTGAGAGTAAGGTTAAGATGTTCACTCTTGTTTAGCTGGGTAAAAAACCCATCTGAACCATCAAGGTGCTGTACTAAATTGGGTTTCTCTGTTGTTATTAGGTGCTTTAATGTCATCATCGTTCTCTTGAATCTTTTTCCTTCAACCAGGTTCTTCATCCAGGAATCAGGCAGCAGGTGCAGATCGATCTGATCCTGATGAAAGCTGGAAGTTTATTCCTCAACTGTTTGCCTGGCATCAAGTGGCTCAGCCTGCCTGAGATTGTAGATGAGTTTGAGAAGCTCATGACCAGACAGGTACTGATCCTTTTATGAACAACCTTCCTCCGTGCAGGCTCATTACACATTACTAAAAACAGAATAAAAAAACTAACTGAAAAAATTATAAACATTTTTTTTTAAACATTTATAAAAATTAATGAAAACTATATAGACATCTATATAGACGTATTAAAAAAAACAATAGCGAATGAAAATTTAATAATAAACAATTTTTTAACATTTTATAAAAATTAATTAAATCTATGTAGACATCTATATAGACTTATTAAAAAAAACAATAGCGAATGAAAATTTAATAATAAACAAAAAAATTAACATTTATAAAAATGTATTAAGGCTATATAGACATTTATATAGACGTATTTAAAAAAAACAATAGCGAATGAAAATTTAATAATAAACAATTTTTTAACATTTTATAAAAATTAATTAAATCTATGTAGACATCTATATAGACTTATTAAAAAAAACAATAGCGAATGAAAATTTAATAATAAACAATTTTTTTTTAACATTTATACAAATTAATTAAATCTATATAGACGTATTTAAAAAAAACAATAGCGAATGAAAATTTAATAATAAACAATTTTTTTTTAACATTTATACAAATTAATTAAATCTATATAGACGTATTTAAAAAAAACTATAGCGAATGAAAATGTAGTAATAAACAAAAAAATTAACATTTATAAAAATTAATGAAATCTATAAAGACATCTATATAGATGTATTTAAAAAAAGATATGAATGAAAGCGAATGAAAATGTAAACATAAAAACAAATATAATATTTGATAATATAGTTGTAAAATAAATCTAAATTAGCATCTAAATGAATAACACTACTTCATGGTGGTGTATTTGTGTATTAATCTCTCTGATGCAGATCGATCTTCGGTTTGAAGCGCAGAACATCGAACGGTTCCAAAAGAACTTTAAAGGTCTGCAGGACGTGAAGTTTCCGACGCCGCTCAGACCGTTTGTCACCAGGACCGTGTTGGTGGAAACATATGAGGTGAAAATGGCTGTGCTCTTGATCGTTTTAATATTGTATATCTGATTTTATTCCACTGAGAAGAATTATGGCTTTGATTTATGCTCTTGTAGGAAAGTGAACCCATCTCAACGTACCTAAGCTCAGACGTTCCAGAAGCAATCAAGCAGAGAATCGCACGGATGGGTGCCGATCTTCTTTTAAAAATGGTTAGTTACAGGAATAATTCACCCAAGAATGAGAATTTGCTGAACATTTACTCACTCTCAGGCCATCTGAGATGTAGATGAGTTTGTTTCTTCATCAGATTTGGAGAAATGTAACATTACATCACTTGCTCACCAATAGATGTGAATGGGTGCCGTCAGAATGAGAGTCCAAACAGCTGATAAAAACATCACAATAATGCACACCACTCCAGTCGTGCATGTTTGTAAGAAACAAATCCATCATTAAGACATTTTTTTACTTCAAACTGTTGCTTCTGGCCAAAAATACGAGTCCATTATCCATAATAACGCTTCCTCCAGTGAAAACGTCCATTCCTTGTTGTCCTCTCACGTCAAAGTACACTAACATATGTGTTAAGATCTGTTTAGGACTGTTTTCATTTGTGAAAGGTGTTTAATCTGTGCATATTTAATCTGAGACAACTTTTTCACTGGAGAAAGCAATGTTATGGATAGAGGATTCATATTTTAGTCACAAGCAGCGATTTAAAGTTAAAAACTGTATTAATGATGGATTTGTTTCTTACAAACACACAGCTTCTGGCTGCACGAGACATTAACTGATGGACTGGTGTGGATTATTGTGATGTTTTTATCAGCTGTTTGGACTCTCATTCTGACGGCACCCATTCACTGCAGAGCATCCATTGCTGAGCAAGTGATGTAATGCTAAATTTCTCCAAACCTGATTAAAAAACAAACTCATCTACATCTTGGATAGCTTGAGATTTCCAGCAAATGTTCATTGTGTGTGAACTATTCCTTTAAACAATGGTCAGATGAATTGTGCGTGTTTCATTAACCTGTGGTCATCTTTATCTCTGGCAGGTGTTTGTGGATAATTTCGTCCACGGTGACCTCCATCCCGGGAACATCCTGGTGCAGTGTGGGCGAGGAGAGGGACCCGAGGGCCAGGACCGGGCGACTCTGACGGACATGTGTGACACTGTGGTGGTCAGCATGAGGCCGACTCCTCCGCCTCTACAGCTGGTGCTGCTGGACGCGGGCATCGTGGCACAGCTCAGCGAAGCGGATCAACGCAACTTCAGAGCCGTGTTTACCGCTGTCGTTCTCAAGCAGGTAAAAGACATACTCTATGAGGATTCGGGTTCTTTTATCGACATTTCTAAATGTCATATTTTAGCGGCAAATGTGAAGTGAAATGTTCGAGACTTATTTGTTGAAATCTGTGTCTAGGATGAGTTTGTTTCTTCATCAGAACAGATTTAGAGAAATGTAGCATCGTTTGAAAAAAACGCTCATCACTCACTGCTCATTTGGACCCCCCCAATATCTATACCATGGTTACGCCCCTGTCTGCAGTGAATGGGTGCCGTCAGAATGAGTGTCCAAACATGTGCTTGTGTTGCCAGGGTGAGCGAGTTGCAGAGCTAATCCTTAATCACGCCCGCGCCAATGAGTGCCAGGATGTGATGCGTTTCAAGAAGGAAATGGCTGAACTAGTGGATCATGCCCTCAGTGACACACTTTCTCTGGGAAAGGTACGGAGTTACGCATCACTTCCATAATTAGTTAAACATCGATATACTACCAGTCAAGTTTGAACTAATTGAGATTTTAGTTTTTAAAGAATTATGAGGTATTTTTGAAAGATGTCTCTTCTGCTCATCGAGGATGCATTTATTCGATTAAGAATAATGGCAATATTGCAAGATGTTATTACAATTTAAAATAACTATTTATTCCTGTGATCAAAGCTGTATTTTCAGCATCATTACTGCAGTCTTCAGTGTCACATGATCTTCAGAAATCATAATAATATACTGATTTGCTGCTTAAGAAACATGTATTAATGTTTAAAACAGTTGCTTCATATTTTTGTGGAAGCAATGATACGCTACCATTGAAAAGTTTGGGATATGTACGTCTAAAAAACAAGACATTTAAAATTAAAAAAGCAAGAAATTAGTACTTTTATTCATCAAGAATGTGTTAAATTGATCAAGAGTTACCGTTACGACATTTATAATGTTACATAAGATTTCTATCTCAAGTAAATGCTGTTCATTGAACTTTCTATTCAAGGAGATCCTGAAAAAAGTTATGGTTTCCATAAAAATATTAAGCAGTAAAAACTGTTCTTGTTGGTGTTCATGATGTTGTTTTGTAGATTCAGGTGGCCGAGCTGTTGTCTCGAGTCTTTGGTTTACTGATTCATCACAAGGTGAGAGCAGCACAAGTTACTACATCAGAAAGTGTCTGTAAAATAATGCTGAATGCAACATCTACCTTTCAATAACCTAATAAGCAGCCTTTAAATGTGTAAACAGGATGTAGTACTAAAAAGATAATCATGTAAACAGGATGTAGTACTAAAAAGATAATCATGTAAACAGGATGTAGTACTAAAAAGATAATCATGTAAACAGGATGTAGTACTACAAAGATAATCATGTAAACAGGATGTAGTACTAAAAAGCTAATCATGTAAACAGGATGTAGTTCTAAAAAGATAATCATCTAAACAGGATGTAGTACTAAAAAGATAATCATGTAAACAGGATGTAGTACTAAAAAGCTAATCATCTAAACAGGATGTAGTACTAAAAAGCTAATCATGTAAACAGGATGTAGTTCTAAAAAGCTAATCATGTAAACAGGATGTAGTACTAAAAAGATAATCATGTAAACAGGATGTAGTACTAAAAAGATAATCATGTAAACAGGATGTAGTACTAAAAAGCTAATCATGTAAACAGGATGTAGTACTAAAAAGATAATCATGTAAACAGGATGTAGTACTAAAAAGCTAATCATGTAAACAGGATGTAGTTCTAAAAAGATAATCATCTAAACAGGATGTAGTACTAAAAAGATAATCATGTAAACAGGATGTAGTACTAAAAAGCTAATCATCTAAACAGGATGTAGTACTAAAAAGCTAATCATGTAAACAGGATGTAGTTCTAAAAAGCTAATCATGTAAACAGGATGTAGTACTAAAAAGATAATCATGTAAACAGGATGTAGTACTAAAAAGATAATCATGTAAACAGGATGTAGTACTAAAAAGCTAATCATCTAAACAGGATGTAGTACTAAAATTATAATTATCCAAACAGGATGTAGTACTAAAAAGCTAATCATCTAAACAGGATGTAGTACTAAAAAGCTAATCATGTAAACAGGATGTAGTACTAAAAAGCTAATCATCTAAACAGGATGTAGTACTAAAAAGCTAATCATCTAAACAGGATGTAGTACTAAAAAGCTAATCATGTAAACAGGATGTAGTACTAAAAAGCTAATCATCTAAACAGGATGTAGTACTAAAAAGATAATCATGTAAACAGGATGTAGTACTAAAAAGCTAATCATCTAAACAGGATGTAGTACTAAAAAGCTAATCATCTAAACAGGATGTAGTACTAAAAAGCTAATCATTTCCGTTTTGATGTGAATATTTGATTTGTTTTTTCCGCCTTAGGTAGCTTTTAAAGGTTATAATTGAAATTAACAGTAACATAACTAAAATAAAATGTAATAAACATATTTAAATAATGCATAGACAGGAATTGGCATAGACATACAAAGCAGAATTTTGTTTTGTTAAAACTGTGACCTGCACAAATAGTTAAAGTGATGCTACTGTGTGTTTAAGTGGGGTGTTTTGCTCTTCCTGTTGCAGGTGAAGTTGGAGAGTAATTTTGCATCTATGGTGTTTGCCATCATGGTCCTGGAGGGTTTGGGTCGTTCCCTGGATCCCAACCTGGACATCCTGGAGATCGCCAAACCCCTCCTGCTGAAAAACCTGCTCTGATACACTCTTCAGTGACACGTCAACGTTTACCTCAGCGCTCCAGACGCTAATAACAGCCTGCTGCTCAAATCAGGGAGCTCACCGTCACTCAGAGGACAAACCACAGATCTGGGAGCATTTCCATGCACATGGTTAAAGAAAATAACATGTCCTGTCATATTAGGATCGGATTAAACACATGGGGCCAGATTCAGTTTTTTTGTGTCTATACTGTACAATATGTCAAATAAATCCTACATCCTGGTTTATACATTCAGAGTCAAATTAATATAGGCTGCTTTCACTTTTTTCTACTTTGGGTGTGTGCATTTAAGTGCATTAAACCCCAAACTGCTTTTTAAATCCCTGAAAAGTGACATATATTGTCATTATAGAGTTAGTGGTAACCATCTATTGACATTTATAAAGGAACCAAGCCAGGACCCTTTCTTTTGTTAGTGTATGTTTAATTAAATATGTGACCCTGGACCACAAAACCAGTCATAAGAGTCAATTATTCGATATTGAAATTTATACATCAGCTGAAGAAATAATCTTTCCATTGATGTATGGTTTGTTATGATCTGATAATATTTGGCTGAGAACAACTATTTGAAAATCTGCAATCTGAGGATGTGAAAATATGAAAATATTGAGAAAATCACTTTTAAAATTGTCCAAATTAAGTACTTAGCAATGCATGCCACTAATCAAAAATTAAGTTTTAATATATTTATGATAGGAAATGTACTTAATATCCTGATGATTTTTGGCATAAAAGGAAAAACTGATAATTTTGACCCACACAATGTATTTTTCTCTATTTCTACAAACATACTTGTGCTACTTATGACTGCTTTTGTGCTCCAGGCTCACATTTACAAAAATAATAACCATTAAATATGTTTGTAACAATCCATGTCTCTTTGTAAAATGTTTATTTGATAATCATAGGCTATAATCGACCGGATCATGCTGAATGTGTGATTTTCCATCCCTGAGTTGATCAAGTTGAATTATGTGTTATGTTCATCAGAAGATATGAGCTCTCATCTCATCATAACTTCATGTGTTATGACTGTAATATTTAACCTCTGCAGATGATTTGCTCAGAAATGTCTTGAAATAATTCCTTTGTGTATTTTGCACACCTTTGTCTGAATTAAAGTAATAATCTATAGTTTGAGAGAGACTTTTTGTATCAAATTGCTACTTATGTTTATAATTTTGTTTGTTTACTTATGTTTATAATTAGATTTATCTATAATTCTTCACAAGTGGTGGATAATTCTAATAAGGTAATCAACCAGAATTATCTGTATATCTACTATATAGTGGCTGTAAATACAAAATGGACTTTGTGGTATTTTATATCATCATGTAAGCCTTTACCACTGGACATCATTTCTATGCTGGAGTGAGTTATATAAATATATATATAATCACGTGGTGACGAACGTCGCGGTGTTGCCATAGTGACAGAAGCGTCCGCCGGAAGTGAGGAGGAACGGAACGCGATGGCGGACGAGGCAATGAAAACGGTGAGAAATATGTCTGTTTTCAATAAAACACAAAACTCGTGATATTTAATACCTTTGATATGAACATAGATCTTCTTCATGATGGCGTATGATAGTTTATAACCGCTGTTCTTCGTTATTGTGTTATTTAGTTCCTCGTCAGATTAAATATAACGTTATCTGCAAAAAGAAAACAATCTGACAGATTAGCGTTTTAAATAACAAAGGTATATTTTATTTATATTTCGTTTAATCTTGAACAGCAAAGCCTGTCAAAAAAGATTAAAAAGGAGCTTTACATAAAGAAAATCAAGTTTATATTAGGACCATTATGATTTATTGTATTCGGGCATATTTTTTATGACAATTAAACACATATTACTTGTCACATATATCGTCATCACTGTAACAAAAGTACATTGATGTCATGTAAATTAATTTATAAACCATAGTGGCATTTGTTAAATGTGTTTATTCTGATTTTAGTAAAAAATTAAAAAGTTTATAACTAACGTTAGATTCTTAGAATAATTTCTTCAGATAATTAGTTTCTTATGATTTCTTATTACATAATATTACATTTTAAAATGCATAACATTAGTCAGCATTTATTTATCAAATTCACAACAGTACGGTGATTTCTGCTCCTCATTAAATGCATTATAAATAAAATAAACAGAAAGGCAATTCATGTAAAAGGATGAATTAAAGAGAAAAAATGATATGAATATTTAAATATAAATATAAAAATGGGCTAATATACATTGTAGCACACAGTATTTGATTAATATATAATTTTTTGTCTTTGTGTAGGATGTGCAGCTGCCTGTGGCCACAGACCTCAAGAAACCTCGTCCAAAGAAAGGTCAGGATCTCTAGAGTCTGTATTAATAACATAAATAAAAACAAAAATCAGTTTTGAATTATAAAGTACTGCCAACCCAAACGAGCATTTTGGCTGTATCCGTTCCTCCCGTGGGTGGCGCTGTTCGCCTTTATTTTCCCCTTCGGCCCCATCTTTCAGTGAAGAGGATTATGGCTCAGAGGGAAAAGTCTGTCCAGGAATAGACCGGATTGAGATCAGCTTTTGGCAGGGGGCTTGTAAGCAAGAGGAGAAAGATGCGGACACTTCATGTTGCAGCGGACAGGCTCCTTGTGTTCTGGGGCCCGCTGGATTCCCCCCCGCTGCGAGAGGAGTCTGCTGCGGCTCACAGCAAGCCTGTCTGCCCTCTATACCCAAAATAGAAGCTGTTTTCTGCAGATTTTCAGTGCCGCGTTTGATATTTGCATTTTCATGATTAGACCAGTTAATGTCCTACACAAGATGAAACAGCCGGGATAAGCCTCATCTCTTTAATCTCTGGCCTAAAAAGTTTTTGAACAGTTGAGTCAAACTTTAAAATTAATGTCCTTGCATTGCAAACAAAATATCAAAGCATGTGTCTTTTATTGTAAAGAATGTTGCACAAGCAAGACATTTGAGAGATAGACGTTTGTCAGGTTTGAAATGTTAAAACCAGCTGATTCAAACACATGTATATCATTTATGAACATTATTTACATTTATGCATTTAGCAGACGCTTTTATCCAAAGTGACTTACAGTGCATTCAGGCTATACATTTATTTTTCAGTATGTGTTCCCTGAGAATCGAACCCACAACCTTTTGCACTAATGCTCTACCACTGAGCCACAGGAACATCCTGCAGCACTTGCACTGATATTCAGACATGTTTTAAGTGTCTAGGCTCTTTTGTGCACCACTATACATCGTTGCATACGTATACAGATTCATCTCTATGTTTTTCCTCTGTCTGCAGCTCCTGAGCTTCCGATCCTGGAGAGGAGAAACTGGCTTATACATCTGCATTATATCCGCAAAGATTATGAGACCTGCAAGGTACAACCTGAACATCTACAGAGAGAGTTGAATTGCTGCAGAATACTCTTAATAATGTTATGACTTGTGTTCTGTTTTCAGGCCATTATTAAAGAGCAGCTGCATGAAACTCAAGGCATGTGTGAATACGCTGTGTATGTGCAAGGTCAGTGTAAAGTACAGAGTAAACCGACTCTTAACGGTGTAAATGTACTCAATTACTCTAAAGTGGTCAGACCGAGTCTCAGATGTGCAAATGGCATAATCCAATGCTGAATCTACATAGTTTTTGAATGTCAATATGCATGAATTACCCAAAATTACTTGGTACAATTGTAAAAATGGCCAAGATACTAAAAATATTATAATATGTGTGATAATTGAACACCACTCACTGAACATGCAACTTAATGAAGTCATGTGACATTATAGTATACTAGTGTTTGAAGTCACTGTTTTACATCAGGGTTATTATTGTTAACTGTAACTAAAAACATTAAAAAAAATAACATTTTAATTGCTTGAAACAGAATTGTATTTATATATATTGACATATATTGAGTATGTAAAAACTCAATTTTCAGCGAAATATTTCTCATTTTCATTTAGTTTAAACTGAAGTACTAAAAAAAAACTGAAACTAATTAATACAAATAATTAAAATGATAGAGATTGTAAAAAACTAAAAATTAATAAAATGCAGAATAAAGCGATTAAAACTTTAAGATTAAAATGAAAACAAAATGATAAAATAATAAGAAAACCTGCCATTGCCCGCAGACATGTAGCGCCGTTGCATTTCGGGGGGGCGTCCCGTGTTCAAGTCCTGACCCGTGGACCTTTTCTGATCAATTAAATATGTTAAATAACACAAATGTATCTAATCTTATTTTATTAACCGACGTGTTTGCTGCTGACCTTTGATGATCCAGTTCAACCATATTAATAACCAAAAATTACTTTACATAAACTAACAATTGTGCTTCGTTTTTTTTTATTGCTGAAGAGTGTTGAATCTTCTCCTGTGTTCTTCTGTACAGACGTGATTTACTCGTCCTTCAGTCTGAGGTTTATTCATCACACTTTTTGGTGTGAAAGGCTTTTACATTTGCTATAAATATAACTTATTATATTAAAAACAAACAATCAAGCCCTGCTCATATTTAAAAAGTAACGCAAAAGTAACATAACGCATTACTTTCCATAAAAAGTAACAAAGTAACGTAATTAGTTACTTTTTTAGGGAGTAACGCAATATTGTAATGCATTACTTTTAAAAGTAACTTTCCCCAACACTGGTACACAGTATACTGTGCAGTGAGCAGTACACTAGCACTCTTTTCCAAACCCAGTCGATGTGACCCGATGTGAACACCTGCTCTGTATTGTGTGTGCAGCTCTCATCATGCGGTTAGAGGGGAACATCCAGCAGTCTCTAGAGTTGTTCCAGAGTTGTGCCATCCTCAACCCCAAAAGCTCAGACAACCTCAAGCAAGTGGCACGATCCCTGTAAGCAGCATCCAAACACACACGACCATTGTTTCAAATCACAAACACACCTCTCTCTGTGGTGTGTCTATTAACCCGGGGATAGAAAATGAAGATATGTGTTATCTTATGAGCTGTGTTGACTCTGTGTTTAGTTTCCTGTTAGGGAAGCACAAAGCCGCTATAGAGGTTTATAATGAAGCAGCACGTCTCAATCAGAAAGACTGGGTGAGTACACTTCTTCTGTCCTGGGTGCTGTCTGATGAGTGTGTAATTAAAGGGTTAGTTCACTCAAATATGAATTAACTCGAATTATTTACACACTCTTATGTTCCCATATGTGCAAATGTCTTCACACAGCTCTTTTACATAAAATGACTGTATATATTTATGTTTTTTTAATTTGATTTTTTACATATTTATTTAAATGGTTTAGTTAGGATGTTTTTTTGTGCTGTCAAAAAATTAATAACTTCCAAAATAAAAGTTTTTGTTTACATAATATATGTGTGTGTACTGTGTATATTTATTATGCATATATAAATACACACATATGCATGTATATATTTAAGAGAAAATGTATATTAAATATATTTATATATAATATCAATTATAAACATAATAAATATATACAGTACACACACATATATTATGTAATCAAAAACTTTTATTTTGGATCTGATTAATCGTTTGACAGCACTGGTGTTTTTACATATTTATTTAAATAATGAAATCTTGAAATGGTTAAGTTAGGATCATGTTTTTATTTATTTATTTATTGGTTAAGTTAGTGTTTATATTTATTTAAATAGTAGGGGTTAGTGCTTATAGTGTATATTTAGTTTATTTATTAAAATTAGTTAAGTAAGCAGTTAGGGTTGATTTTCTTCTGTTTAATGTACTTATTTAGTTAATTATTATTAGTTATTCTTATTTTATTTAAAAGTTTTTGAGTTGTGTTAATGAATGTGTCATTTATTGTATTGATTTATTGGTTTGTTTATTTATTTAGTATTTAATTATTATAATATATTTATAGTTAAGTTCGGGGTTAGGGCTTATATTTTTATTTTTATGTATTTTCTTTATTTATTTAAATTGTTAGGTTAGGAGTTAGGGTTTATTTATTTTTTAAAGATATTTCTTTGTGTATTTTTAGTTGTTTGATTTACTATTATTTTATTTGTTTAATTTTTAGTTTGGATTCCTCTTAACAGCCCCAGTTTCCATTCATTTGTATTATACAGAAAAGAGTATATTCTTTAGATTACAGCTTTATTCCACAGGTATTGTGTGTGTGTGTGTGTGCGTGCGTGCGTGCACGTGCGCGTGTGTGTGTGCGTGCATGTGTGCGCGTGTGCGTGCGTGTGTGCGCGTGTGAGTGCGTGCGTGCGTTTGCGCATGCGTGTGCGTGTGTGTGCGTGTGCGTGTGTGTGTGTGTGTGGGTGCGTGCGTGTGAACTTTACCTGTAATCATGTGTATTTTAGTTTGACAATAAACAAATGAGATGCCTGTGAAATATTACTTAAAAGTGTGATTAATTTTGCCTGCAGGAAATCAGCCATAATCTGGGCGTTTGCTACATCTACACCAAAGACTTCAGGAGTGTAAGTGCATGTTACTGTAGTATATCATATTTTTTAACACTCCTCCTTTTATTTTATTGGCTGTATCAGAGATTCCAGATTTCTTCATTAATTTGAAAGAGTCTTATTTCACATGTCCTCATCTGATGTAGTGTTAAACATGTTCTCTCTCTGTCTTCAGGCCGAAGAACAGTTGAACTTGGCATTGCAGCTGAATAAACACGATCTGACGTACGTGATGCTGGGAAAAATCCACTTACTGCAGGGCGACACAGAGAAAGCCATTGACGTCTACAAGAGCGCCGTGGAGTACGTCTCGATACACATCCTCACATTTAAGCACACATTTTATACTGTTTGCCAAACTATCGTAGTTCTTGGACTATCCTGTTGAAAAAGCAGCATGCTGGCTAGGAATGTTTTGTAGCATGACTGCTGGTTTGAGCTGGACATGTGCTGGTCGTAAGCAACTAGATCCTGCTCAGGACCAGTTTAAACCAGCTCAAACCAGCAGTCATGCTTCAAAACATACCTAACCAGCATGCTGCTTTTTCAACAGGGTACTTTACATTCACCAAGAGCATCCAGAGACAGTCAAGTTTGGTGAACCTGCATTTGTTTTTCGCTCAAAAGTGTGTTTTATGTTTAATACGCACACTTTATGCTTTCTTGCTTCGTAAAATCACTTTATTGTGAGTCACGTGAGCGTTCGGATCTGACGCTGCTGGGACCTCCAGACATGTTTATCGTGTTTGGTCACCAGTCACATTTGACTTGAAGAGTCAAACACACTTTCTCTTGAAGTGTCTGAAGTGTTGTGTTTGTGGTGACTTACCCAGAATGCATTTCAAGTCTCTTTTTATTTTCAGTCATGTTTCGCACAACGTGAGTAAAGATGTACGAGACAGAGTTTTGTTGCCAGAGAGCAACTTCAGACGCCTGGAGATGCTCTCAGCGTGTCGCTCTGCCACAGCGCAGATAAGACGCCCAAGGCAGCAAAGCATGCTGGGATCAGTGAGGCGCTCATAGCTGTAATTAATCACATTTACTGTCTCACTGTGACCGCTCGAACCTCTCTCTTTTCTTTTCCTCTCTTTCTACCTTGTCTTTTTTCTTTTCTCTTTGTATTTTAAATGCTCTCAGAAAAACCCTGAGGACTTGCTGAAGTAGTCTGTTTTCTCCTTAAAGGGACAGTTCATCCAAAAACTGTCATTATTTGCTCGGCCTCATGTTGTTTCAAACCCAACAGCTCAACTGTCAAGCTCCAAAAAAGTGCAAAAGCACAAATAAATCTATCGTAACTGTACCTTGTGCAGTCAAATCATAGCTTGTGTGTGTAATGGACCAACATTTAAATAGGTAATTGATGACAAATTGTTGAATTATTTATTTATTTGTTTATTTGTATTAATTTCATTTTGAATTAACCTTTAATTAAGTCCACTCTGCTATTATTTGTTAAATATAATGTATAAATAGATTATATTTATTTATAAATTAACATAAATGTATTTTATTCAAAAGCGATTTATCAATAGATTTTATTTGTAAATTAACTATAAATTCAGTACAATAAATGCAATGTATAATTATTATAATAATTACAATAACAATAATGTCTTATAAAATATTGTATCTTTACTATTATTAGCAGTTATTTGTTAACTAATAATAGTACACATTTATTATTAATTTGAATCTATATTATGAATAATATTTTTAGAAAATCTGTTCATAATATACAAATAGATTCCAGTTTGAATATATTCAGTCAATAATAATTATTAATATTATTCAAATATATTGTCAAAAATGTGTGTAGATATCTATAAATAGTTTACAGTTTCATTTTCAAATTATTATTATTTGAATTATGATAATGAGAAAATATGATTTTATTTTTTTTACATTACGGTGAGGAGAATTTGGTGAAAATAATAAGAATGCTTAATTATATTAGTCAGAATAATGTCTAAAAGCAAAATATAATTTCTTTCATTTAATTGGTCCTTATGTTTTATAATACTTTATTTTCTGGAGCCTGGCGATGGCCGTTTACATTTATAGTATAGAGCACACATCACAGTTTCTCCTTTAGAAAGCAAAGTCTTTGGAGCTTGGAACGACCTGAGGGTGAATGAATAATGACAGAGTTTTTTGGGGTCAGTTACTTCTGTAAAAACACCTTTTTAACGTTCAACAAATGAAAGCGCAAAAGGAATCACTAATCTGCTTTTCTCAGCGTGAATCCAACGATTTGATGACTCTTGATTACTGTTGTTGACTTTCCTCTCTTCCCGGAGAGCAGAAATGGAGATGAGTCTGAAAAACTCTCCTCCCCTTGTCCTTACACACACACACACACACACACACACACACACACACGCACACACACACACACACACACACACACACACACACACACACACACACACACACACACACACACGCACACACACACTCGCACACACACACACACACATGCACACACACATGCACATGCACACACACACGCACACACACATGCACACACACATGCACACACACACACACACATGCACACACACGCACACACGCACACACACATACACACACACACACTGTCTGTGAGTCTGGCTCAGATATCAGAGAACCGCGGGGAGCTTTAAGCCAGCGTGTGTGTGTGTGTGTGTGTGTGTTTGAAAACTCCTCATTATCGCAGCCCTCCCACCGAGCTGATGAATTAGTAACGTGCAGCAGTGGGACGCGCCGTAATGAGAGGAGCTTTCAGAGATCCCACTCTTCCACCCGCTTCACCTCGCGATAGCGGGAAGATGTGCCTCACAGCCAGCATGAATTAATAAGAGCCCGCTGCTGGCATGAGCCGCTCAAACACACACGTGATGGAGACGCTTTCTCTGCTTTCATCATGTCTCCTGCCACAGTCTGAATCTGAATCAATGTGCTTTAGCATCGCACATTTAACTACCCCTAAAATCTGAAAAATCGAAAGCACCTCAAATCTGATTGGTCGATTCAAGCGTGATACTTTGAATGGGAATTTTTATTTGTTTATTTTTTTATTCAATTTATTTGAAAAGGGACCATGCACAATTTTAACATAAATGTTTCCATTTCATGCATTGTACCGAATTTAGCCAATGGCTAGTTTCCGCAGTCCCTTGGCAGGTAATCGCAATCACAGTAAAACATACAATACAATGATATTATACACATTATATCAGAGCCACTACATGACCATGTCAGTGTTTACAGAGTTGAGTTGATTTTAAATAAGATTTTAATTTCAATTTAAAAAAGTCAATAGATATGCACATTCTTATGTCTTCCGATAGAGTCCCAACATGTGATAGCTTTCACTGAGAAAGACCATAATCCAAAAGCAGCGTGACGAAAGGGAATAACACCGTCACTAGTGGATGATGATCTAGTGAATCTTGCAGAGACAGTAAAACGAAAGTGCACAAAATCACCAAGTATAGAAGGGGCCAAGCCATTAATAATTTTGTAAACCATACATAAATTCCAAAAAAGTCTCAAATTGTCAAAGCTCAGAAAATTGTATTTCTCCAAAACCCTACAATGATGGTACTGGTTAGACTTTTAAAGGAAATAGTTCATCCTTTGGATAAAAACAATCTAAATGTAATGTAATGTAATGTAACATTCTGTCATCCTTTAAAGTATTAATGTTTCAAATCTGATGTTTCTTCCATTAAACACAAAAAGAGACGTCTAGTTCGCTGTTGAAGCTGCTCTTTTACATACAATGAAGGTCAATTGTGAAGAATCCATAAGAGCATCATAAAATTATTACAAAGGAGTTGAGCTCATTCCAACTCTTCTGAAGTCATAACTAACATATTGAAACATAAGACGTCATTTGTTGTGTAGTTGATGACAGAATATTCATAATTGTATACTTTTAATTTTATTTGACCTGTTAATACTACCATTATGTTTAAATAATATGTAATTATTATTATTTTTTGTATTAATTTAATGAAAATTAGATATTTTATTGTTTTTGATTAATTAATACATTAAAATAAATAAATTAATCAATTTATGTATTTGCATTACAGCAGGGTTTCCCAACCTGCGAATTACGGGAATTTATGGTCACTATGGTAATGAGAAAATTATTATAATTATTAATAATAATTTTTTAAGGGTAATGAGAATTTATTAAATATTAAAAATAAAAGAAAGAAATTTAAAAAAGCATAATTGTAATTAAAATAACACCAGAATGCAAAAACGTGAAAATAGCCTTCGTTTTCTTAAAGCAAAATATGATTTCTTATTTCTTTCATTTGATTTGGGCATCACAGGCCAAAGAGCTTCGTTTGGGAATCCCTGTGTTACAGTAATGAATAATGTCAGAGTGTAATACATCTCAATGCTCCTTTTGATGTTGTGTTGAAATGTTCACTGTTATCTCTGTTTGTGTCCGTCTCAGATTTTCTCCAGAGAACACAGAGCTGTTGACTACACTGGGACTGCTGTACATGCAGGTGAGTGACGTGTTCATCTGTACTGTACTTACAGTATCAGAAAGCCACATACAGATGATGATTTGTGGGCTTGCTTAGGTATTTTCACTAGAACTCCTTACGATCAAATTCAGATTCCAACAAACCCCTCACCGTAAATATAATAATAATAATAATGTTCTATTGCTGTACATATGTGTGTATGTATGTGTGTATAGGCTTTATAGCCTGGTTTCCTATACTTGAGTTTGTGAATTGATGAAAAGTTAGTAATTAATACATTTTAAACAAATGGATCTGTTATTAGTGTATTTGTTAACTTCTGTTTTGTGTTGTCTTCTCATTAGCTTGGGAAATACCAGAAAGCCTTTGAGCACCTCGGAAACGCTCTGACATACGACCCCAATAACTTCAAGGTGGGATAGTTTCAAGAAGTTTCATTCTGTAGAACTTTTACTAACTCTCAAGTGTCATTAACATTGAGTGTGTGTGTGTGTGTGTGTGTGTGTGTGTCTGTGTGTGTGTCTGTGTGTGTGTCTGTGTGTGTGTGTGTCTGTGTGTGTGTGTGTGTGTCTGTGTGTCTGTGTGTGTGTCTGTGTGTCTGTGTGTCTGTGTGTCTGTGTGTGTATGTGTCTCTCTCTCTCTCTGTCTCTGTGTCTGTGTGTGTCTGTGTGTGTGTCTGTGTGTCTGTCTCTGTCTCTGTGTGTGTGTCTGTGTGTGTGTGTGTGTGTGTGTGTGTGTCTGTGTGTCTGTCTCTGTGTCTGTGTGTCTGTGTGTGTGTGTGTGTCTGTGTCTGTGTCTGTGCCTCTGTGTCTGTCTCTCTCTGTCTGTCTGTGTGTGTGTGTGTGTGTGTGTGTGTGTGTGTGTGTGTGTGTGTGTGTGTGTGTGTGTGTGTCTGTGTCTGTGTGTGTGTGTGTCTGTGTGCGTGTGTCTGTGTGTCTGTGTCTGTGTCTGTGCCTCTGTGTCTGTCTCTCTCTGTCTCTCTCTCTCTCTCTCTCTCTCTCTCTCTCTCTCTCTCTCTCTCTCTCTCTCTCTTTCTGTGTGTGTGTGTGTGTGTGTGTGTCTGTGTGCCTGTGTGTCTGTGTGTGTGTGTCTGTGTGTCTGTGTCTGTGTCTGTGCCTCTGTGTCTGTCTCTCTCTGTCTCTCTCTCTCTCTCTCTCTCTCTCTCTCTCTCTCTCTCTCTCTCTCTCTCTTTCTGTGTGTGTGTGTGTGTGTGTGTGTGTGTGTGTCTGTCTGTGTGTGCGTGTGTGTGTGTGTGTGTGTGTGTGTGTGTGTGTGTGTGTGTGTCTGTGTCTGTGTGTGTTCAGGCCATCCTCGCGGCCGGCAGTATGATGCAGACTCATGGAGATTATGACGTGGCCATGAATAAGTACCGTGTGGCGGCGTACTCTGTCCCTGAGAGCCCACCGCTCTGGAATAACATCGGGATGTGCTTCTTCGGCAAACAGAAATACGTGGCTGTGAGTTACAGACTGTCACCAGAACATTTAGTGCTTTTCTTTGACCTGTTTGACCTTCTTTCCTCCCTGCTTCTCTCCTGCAGGCCATCAGCTGTCTGAAGAGGGCAAACTATCTGTGTCCGTTTGATTGGAAGATCCTGTATAATCTGGGTTTGGTTCATCTCACCATGCAGCAGTACGCATCCGCTTTCCACTTCCTGAGCGCCGCCGTCAACCTGCGGCCGCGCATGAGCGAACTCTACATGCTACTGGCCGGTAAATATAGCAAAAACTACTACTGAAGCAGTCTGACATAGTTTTATCAACATGCAACGTGCTGCTTTGCTTTTGATTCAATTTAAAAAATGCGTAAGTGTCACTTTACATAAAAAATTAAAAGTTTCAATTAAAAAAATACAAAACACTAAAAAAAAAATCACAATTTTTTTGTAAAAAGGTAGTATGTGTTACTTTTGCTTATCATTTAATTATCAAATAAATGACTTTTTACTTTATCTTAAAAATACAGTATTGTATTTTTATTAAATCAATTTAAACATAAAAACAACCAAGCCATTTACTAAAAAATATCATATTTTAAGTACAATAGTAGCTTTTTAACTCGTTTGAAAAAAAAAACATTAAAAAAATGTATGATGATATTTTAATTAATTTTAAAATAAAAACAGTTAAAAAAACACATTAAGAAAGACAATAAAGTATATTAATAATATATTTTACACAAAATATTAAAAATGAAAATCATCCATGTATGAACAAATCTGCATGCTTCTGGCCAACCACAACTAATGTTACTGATAGCATATGTTACTTTTTAATTTAATTTAAAAATTAATAATGTGTTACTTTACTTACTTAAAAAAATAATACTAATGCCGTATGATATTAAATATCATATATGTTACTTTACATTAAAAATTATAATTTTATAACAATTGCGGCTGTTTGAAATAGTTCTTTAAACGGGTAACATGTTGTACTTTTGCTATTTACTGAATTTACGTAATGCTTTGCATAAAAGATGATCATGCAGTAATGCACTTTTGTTTTTAATAAACAATACATTTTTATTTGTATTTCTTGTAGAAGATGCGAGAATCAATACTTGTCTAGTTGAAGTTAATTCGATTGTTATTTGTGCTCTGACCCTCATCAGTTGCTCTGACCAGTCTGGACGACGCAGATAACGCCCGCAGGTCTTACGAGCAGGCGGTTCAGCTGGATGAGTATGTTCTGCAGACCCTGATCTGTGCTGGTCAATCTGGAACGTACTCCGCTAGTTGAGTTAAAGTGGGTGTGTTTTGTCTGGCAGGTCAAACCCGCTGGTGAACCTGAACTTCGCGGTGTTCCTGTATAACCAGAGCGATAAGAAAGCCGCGCTGCTGCAGTTTCAAGAGATGGAGAGAAGAGTCAACGCTCAGGTCGATAATAACAGCAGCACTGAGTTTGACCCAGAGGTACTGAACCCGTCTGATTCTGACCCAAATCTGACATTTAGACCATCGAGAATAACACCTAACGTCACAAGACAATCGTTCTGCTCATAGATCGTTTACTTGCAATAAAAGAGCCTTAAACAAAACTTTAAGCTATCTTTTAAAAAAAAGATACATTGTATTTATTTCATTTTATTTATTGATAGATTTTTTCTCATTACTGTAATATGTCCCAACAAATGCAATCTTTTTTATTTTTATTTTTTTGGTGTTATTTCTTATTTAATACAATGACAAATATCATGGAAACAACTTTTTTAAATTAAAAACAGTCAAATACCATGCTTAAAAAAATTATATAATTATTTTCGCATTTATACTAACTAAATGAAAAAATGAAACCTTTGACATTTAACTGTTTTTATTTTGATAATATTATTAACTTTATTAAATCCAACAATTTAAAATAAAAATCAATATAATAAATACCATGATTAAATTACGTTCTTTACCATTTAAATAATATATAAATATCTGCATTTATAATAATTTATAATTTTTCTTAATGTAAAAAATGTATTGAAAAATGTAGGTAATCTTTTTATTAGTTTTTTTTAATTAATTAATTTGTTCTTCCTCATTATATCAGTCTGGTAATTATTAAAACTGATTTTTAATAATGATGATTCACACACAAATCACAGCTGTTTGAAATGGCTCAGAAATGAAGTATTTTATTTATTTATGTTTTTTAAATGAATGAATCTGTTCTTCCTCATTATATCAGTCTGGTGATTATTCACACACGAATCACAGGAGAGCTCATCTCTTTCTCACACAGCTGGTTGAAATGGCTCAGAAGTTGGGTGCCGCTCTACAGGCGGGTGAGAACCTGTTCTGGAGCAAACCGGGCAAAGACGGCAAGACCAGCCAGCGGTCGTCCTCCAGCAAACCCAGCAGCTCCCAGCAGGCCCTGGGCACCAACCAGGCCCTCGGTCAGGCCATGTCTTCAGCCGCAGGCTACAGCAAGAGCGTGCAGATCACTGCAGGTGCAGAACCGCTCAGCTTCATGTGACTTACACAGATCAGTCCATCCTAACGCTCGGTCTTTCCCTCCAGAGCCCGAGGCGGATGTGAGCAGTGCCCCGGTCTCCTCCTACAGTCGTCCCGGAGAGCCGAGGACGAGACGACGAACTCAAGGAGAAGAAGAAGAGTAAACCCAAAGCAGCGGCTGAATAGAGCTCAAGCTACATCTATATTATCAAACCAAGAACCAAACTTATCAATGTACAGCGTTTACAACAGGAAGAAAAATATACTATGGAGGGAAAAGGAGTTGAATTAAAGTGCTTGGAGAGATATAGGATGTTTAAAGTTACAATCGCAGATCTATAGATGTTTTTTCTTTTTATTATCTGTTTGAACGTTGCTGTTGTTTGGTAGCGAGAGAACGCGGGCATGACGTATATTACGTCCGTTTTTGTCGCGTTTTTATGTCTTTCAACCTTTAGAAAAATGATAATTGCATAAGTTTAGCATAAAGAGCATGTTATTATCATTTTGGTCTTTGTACACAAGCGTGATTACACCGCCCTGCATCATATTCACTGAATGAAATCCAAAACTCCTTTCTTGCTCATTTTGAGGAGCTGATTCCAAAAATAGAGCCTGTTTTGCTCAAACACGTCACATTTTCTCACAAAATATGATGCATTTAATAGCATTCTGGCTTTTGACAACCATTTGTAAGGTGAAGAATACTTGTATCATATCATAATCAGCAAAAATAACTGCCATAAATACATGATTCCTGTCTTCATCTGAGCTAGATTAAACGGTTCGTTCAATTCTCTGCCCTTTTTTACATGTATGAATAAATCTGAAGACATTATTTCAACTTTTTACACTCCTTTGCAGAATGTAGTTGAAATTATACATTTTAAATGTATACCTTTTTTTGGTCATTAAAACTTTTGATTATTTTTAATACATAAATTAAATATATAATACAAAAATCTTAACTTTTATTTAGTTGTTTCTTATAAATATATATTTTTCAATTTAGCATCATCAGATTAGGTAGTAATAGGGTTTATTTTTAAGATGCAGCGCTGTGTAATACAAAGAAACGGAGTCATTTTATACCCAGTACAGAAGTGTTTTATTTATATAAAAATATGCCATACTCACGTTAACAGAGCTAATATTTCTAGTCTCAGCGTTTACGATTGAAGGCCGTTTTGCCCGGTAACTCTTAAAGACTTCGTTGCATAATCACTTGTGCAAACTAGAACCCTAAAACATGACAGAAGTCTAAACGTTGCATGAATGTGGACTTTGTTAGTTTCTCACACCGACTCAACATCTGCTGCATTTGAACAACTAAACCTTCTTCAAGTATTGATGCCGTTCCATTTACTCCATTAGTAACCAGTTCATGAGACATTAGACTAAACTCTACTCGTATTGCCAATTTTAACTTTAACTCTACTTATATTGCAAATTTCAGATCATGCGAACACTGATTTCAGTTCAAAATACAGCGATGGAAACTGAAAGATGTCAAATTCAAGGGTTTGCTGTTAAAAGTCACCTCTTTTGTTGGTTGGAGAAACTAACAGCATCGACATGGAGTGTTACAGAAATACAGTACATAACAAGATGTGCTCCATCAGGTTCATGATCCGAGGCATTTCTCCCAGCTACTGATTGTGTGTAAACGGTTCATTTACAAACACGGCTTAATGTTTCTGAAACTGCATTCGTTAAAAGCTTCAAATGGGTTTTTCAAACATTAAGGCTGGTTTAAGACAGATGAGAATTCACATATCGAGATTAATTAGTACGTCCCAAATAAAACATACGTCAGAGGTGTTTGGAAAACCTGAACTTCATGATGACTAATAAGAATAAATGACATATAGATTCATTGTGTGTGACCTTTAAAAACAGGAAGCATCATAAATCACAACAGTCGTCATTAACGCCACACATACAGAACCAATGGAAAATATTGACCATTTCTCTTATTATATACAAATGATGCTGCTCCAATTTACAAAAACCTACCGCTAGATTCCCACCTTGAAGAACATTAAGATTAAGACAAGAATTATGATTGGTATTTAATAATATGTGCACTGAATAATGGCCACAATACCGGCAGGTAAGCTGTCGATCTAAACTATTAACTGTAAACTAATATTTAGGAATTATTTGGACTTTAGATTGACCCTGGCTGGGATCATTGCTTTGATTACTTATGCTTAATTTCACTTAAGAGAACTTATGGAAGCCTGTTTCCGCTACAGAATCAAATAAAATAAATTCAAAAAAGGTGATTGCAACTTGTTATCTCACAAGTTTGACTTTTTCTAGCAATTGTGAGATATAAAGGCAGAATAGTGAGATAAAAACCTGCAATTCTGACCTTCTTTTTTTAAATTGCAAGTTTATATTTCCCAATTCTTACTGTATAACTTTCAATTGCAAGTTTATATTACAATTCTGACTTTAGATCTCACAATTCAGAATTTTTTAAAATTTTGCAATCACCTTTTTATTTTTATTCAGTGGCGTAAACATGCTTCCATAAGAACTTCACGTTACTCACATCACGGGATAAACCTGATGGCCTTCTGGTTCTGCTTCTTATTAACGTTCATAAACCAAATAAAGCAGTGTTTGGGAATACAATGGAGATTTGGGATGTTTAAGACTCTAAAATCTTTCTCTCGTTCGCTTTCATTCGTCCCAATAGCAGCCGCAGGCCTTGTACACCTCACTGTAAAAATAAAACATTGTTGTTATTAGAACTCAATCTCCTAAAAAAAGTTGTAGTAATAACAACAATGTTTTTTTTATTACAGTGAGGTGTACAAGGCCTGCGGCTGCTATTGGGACGAATGAAAGCGAACGAGAAAGATTTTAGAGTCTTAAATGTCCCAAATCTCCCTTGTATTCCCAAACACTGCTTTATTTGGTTTATGAACGTTAATAAGAAGCAGAACCAGAAGGCCATCAGGTTTATCCCGTGATGTGAGTAACGTGAAGTTCTTATGGAAGCATGTTTACGCCACTGAATAAAAATAAAAAGGTGATTGCAAAATGTTCTCACACAATTCAGACTTTTTTCTCTCAATCTGCTGAAGCTCAAACTTTAAGTTTATTTATTTTGACAGTGCTGTTAAGCAGAGTATGATCTCCTTTTATTATAGTTTAAAAAACGGTTAGTAGTTCTTTCAATTTTTTTTTAATTCTGTCATCATTTACTCAACGAAAGCTATCTGACTTTGACTTCTGGACTATTTCTTATGTAATAAAGAAGGGCGTTGAGGTTTAAAGATGAGCAAATGATGACCGAACATAAATTTTTGGTTAAATTAACCTTAAAAAGAATGTCGGAGGCTGGCTCACATCGTTATGTTCAGTGCCGTCTTTCACAATGTGATTTAAAACAAACGTAGCAACAACAAAAGGACAGTGCCCTGCATCTCGAACTGATTTTGCTCTGAAAAACAAGTCTGTTTGTCAAGCTTTTGGACCGAATGACGAGGATACATCTTCCAAAGGATGGACGAGAGGCGTCTCTTAGAGCTCAGGCCAAGGCGTGACCTCTGAAAACAGAAGTCCTTCAGCAGAAATGGCGTCGCCCAATCCCACAGTCTTTAGAGGCTGTTTGCACACCAGGACCGGCGTGAGATGGAACGAAACGTTTCCTCTGTGCCACACGGTGACGGGTCGGGTCGGGTCCACCGACAGGCTCTTCCTTGGCTCTGAGAAGGAGCTGTAGAAGTTCAGCGGTGCCTTGAGGACCACCTTCGTAATATCCACCGCTTTCAGGCCGCAGGCTTGACTGCTGGCCACACGGGCGCCCGCGGCCACCGCCGCCTCCTGGTTTCCCCAGTGGCCGTCCACCGTAGCCAGGATGTGGTACGCTAGCGTGTGGAAGTGGATGCGGGTCAGATCGGCTTCGGATTCTAGGTCCGCCCGGCCGTGATGCTCCAGGACCCAGAGCAGGATGTCGCTGACGCGGCCCACGTCGGGTATGCCGTCCCAGGAAGCCAGGTCAGCGTGCGGTCCGCCTCCGGACTGAGTCAAAAACAGCAGCTCCTGTTCGTTCAGGCCGATGGAGTTCACGATGGGCAAGACCTGCTAACAGAAGAGCACAGAGAAACCTGGATGCTGTGATTTGCACTAGAATACTGGAGTTTTTCTTTAAATGACTGATAAATACAAAAGCTTCCTCATAAGATTTGAGCAATAAATCGCCATGATTTTCCATCAATTTTCCAGTAATTTGTGATCAAATTTTGTTTGACATCTGAAATAGGCAAGTAAGAAATAAGCTCACTAAAGCTGTATTTATTGATCAAAATTAAAAACAGCAATATTGTGAAATTATTATGATTTAAAATAACTGTTTTCTATTTGAATACATTGTAAAATATAATTTATTGCGGTGATCAAAGCTGTATTTTCAGCATCATTACTCCAGTGTCACATGATCTTCAGAAATTATAATAATATACTGATTTACTGCTCAAGAATCATTTCTTATTATCAGTGTTGAAAATAGTTGTGCTGCTTCATATTTTTATGGAAGCCATGATACATTTTATTTTTCCGGATTCTTTGATGAACAGAAAGTTCAAAAGAACAGCATTTATTTGAAATAGAAATATTTTGTAACATTCTAAAAATCGTTACTGTCACTTTTGATCAATTTAATGCATCCTTGCTAAATAAAATTATAATAATACTGTTAATAATAATAATTAATACTGTTTAATAATAATATTAAAATTATAATAATATAATATTATAATAATACTGGCCTAAAACTTCTGAATGGAACAACTTATCGTAACTTGAATGCTTTATATTTTAATAAATACTGTTGTGTAATCATAGCAGATGGCTAAAATAAAATTGTAATAGTTTTTTTTGTTTATACTATTTTGATAAAAGTAGTACATCAGTGTGGAAAAGCAGCGTATAAATAAAAGGAACATTGCAGCAATGGAAAACTACATGGTGCTACTTTTAAAAGTAACATTTGCCAACACCATTGTATACCACCACCACCACCAATCCTTCCTTCATTAAACCTACACATTTACCTCCTGCAGGATCCGGTTCATGTAGTCTCTGTCTGTCATACTGGCCAGCTCAAGGTGGATGGGCACCTCGTTCCTCACGTCTGAGATGGCAACCACCGCCTGCAGGAAGTCAGAACACAGAGCTTGAGAGCTAATATGTAAGAAGCAGCAGTAAAGTGTCCAACAAACCTCAACATATCTCCTTATATACTCTGTCAGAACAGCATATACTACCTGTTAAAGGTTTCAGGACCATTCATGTTATTAACATGTAATTACACTGACTCAGATGAGCATTGAGCAACTCTGGATTAAGGCTTTTCTGGTCTCAGACCTCTTTCAGTCGTTCCTCCCAGAGATCCCGGCCCATTCCTTCCATCATATGCAGTCCGGACAGAACCACCAGATCCGGCTGGAACTCCTCCAGACTGGCCACGAACGTCTCCAGCGTGCTCATTTCACCGTTGGACACGTCATGGGACAGGATAAAGCGGTTAGCCTGAGGAGCTCTTGAGGAGCCCCACTGTTCACCTGTAGAGAGAAAATGCTCAGACACAAACCCAACGGTACCACTGTGACACGACTGGAGTCGTCTTATAATATTCTGTTTCAAATATGTCATGTTACAGAAATCAAAGGATATGTGGTTTTGAACGGGTCTCACCTGACTTGTACTCCAGGATGAGGTGGTACTCATCCATCTCCTGCAGAGATTCTGGTGGGACCACAATCTGTTCATCCAGCATATCATGCAGCTTCGGCCCCACCGGACCACATAAGAGGACCTGAGAGAAAACAGCACTCTTTAGAAAACTACAATCAGGTATGAATGTGCTGCTTTTGCACTCTTAAAAATGATCAGTTATTGTATGAAGGTGTTTTAGGACACTTTGACATTTGAGTCACTTTCATCATTAAAGGAATGGCTCTCCAAAAAAATGAAAACTTGGCCATCTAGGATAGAGATGAACAGCTAAGGAAGTTCTACCAGCCACTGGAGCTGCTTGAAACATTTCTACTGTCCTGTGTTCATCTAGAACTGTTTGGTTTAGCTACCAAAATCATGCTGAGAGGATTATCTGTGCCCCTCTGCCCAGCCTCCAAGAACTGTACACCTCCGGAGTGAGGAAAAGAGCTAAGAAAGCCACTCTGGACCCCTCACATCCAGCTCACTGTCTCTTTGAACTGTTGCCCTCTGGCCGGCGCTACAGATCACCGAGCAGCAAAACAGCCAATCACAAGAACAGTATTTACCCCCAGGCCATGTCCCACCTGAACAACACATAACACACCTCAGTACTGTACATCTGTATATAACTCATCAAACCTTCATCTGTACATAGGACACCTGCACATTCACAGTTCTGTCTATGGACATTTTTCTTTTCTGTATATTTTTATTCATAATTATTGTCTATTCTCTTCATTATTAGTGTTTTTTTATTACCTTAATTATATGTATGTTTGTACTTTCTGTACTGGAAGCTCCAAAAACACATTCCTTGTGTGTGCAAACACACTTGGCAATAGAGCTCTTTCTGCACCGTACATTCACTCCCCCCCCCACCTACAATTCCTGCCGGCCCGAGACTCAAACTCACAACCTTTGGATTACTAGTCCAACTCTCTAACCATAAGGCCTTGACATCAGTCACAGATACTCGTTCCCTAACAGATACTTACTACAAGTTCTGGGTTAGACGCCAGTTTCTGGCCAATAAGAGCAGCATTTCCACCCACATAAACCTGCAAAAAACAAGAGAAAAAACGTGTTTATTCAAATTAAAATGCACAACATCGATTACAAATCTGTTTTGGAGCAAATGATTCTGTTATGTGACTAATGATTTTTTTTAAAAGACATCTCTGACAATTTCAGATTTTCTATCAAATTTATGATTGCAAGAACTTATAAAATTGCCAGATTTTCTATAACGTTAGAAGAAAAAAAATAGTGTTACATTATTGCATATCATTTCCATGAAGATTTGCGGATATTATTATGCATATAATCTCGTGAAAATAGCCTGTCATAAGACTCATGGCCCAGCCACTGCGCCTTTTAATTACTGTTGATTATGCCAAATTAAATTTGACACAGAAACTCAATTCCCCTCCGGACCCTCTTGTGCATTCAAATTAAACTGTTGGATCTCAAGGGCCAGATCCATTTACAGCACATGCCAAAATTAAACTAGATATTATAGGACATATGCAGAATGAGTGCTGTGTGGATGGAGAGACTGGATTTCAGCACACTAGAGCCTGAATCAGAGCAGTCGAACCTGTTGGATGACCTGAGGGAAAACAATGTGGTACAGACCACAAAAAACACTCCTACTGTCATAAAAGGCTTTATCTCGTACCTGAGCGCCGGGATATTCTGCAGCCGCCCGTGCGATCCTTTGAAAAACCTCCTTATCTGAGAAGAAGCGCTCTGCAGCGGCGCCCTTCTCCATGTAGTGGATGAAGGCCTCTTTCAGGTCCTCTTTGCTGTGTAGCACCTCGTGGTCTCTGCCGGATCCGGGTTCGAGAGCGAGCGCCTGCAGCAGCCCCACCCCGGACACCACCACATCCACACAAGCGTTCACTCTGACAAAGGAAACAAAGGCATGATGGGAAGGGCTCTGGAACAAACAAACCTGCACGTGTTCAGACCTGCTGCGTGTGAGAGCTAATGTGGCCCGAAATGTGAACAAAACATTGATTAGATAAATGAATTAACGAATGCATCAAAAAAATGATTAATTAATGAAGAAACAAATCAATCAATGAATAAACTAGCCACAATCTATTCCTAGAAACATGGTGTATTTGATCGTTTAACTGATTAAAGAGGAACAGAAAGAAAATCATTCAAATAAGATAAAAGTAACTTTGTTACAAATCGTAATGAATCAGCTACAATTGTATCATTAAGTAAAACTAAAACTACTGAATATGAAATAAAGCAGAAAATAATATATAAATATTAAAAACAGTAAATAATAGTAAACAAAAACTATTAATGTTGTTTTGACCTGAAATTACTAAAACTGGAAAAAGAAAAAACTAAAAGGATATATATCTACATTATATTATATATATATATATTTGAATGAAAAAAGGAAAAGAACTAAATTCAAATAAAATACCCAAAATAAAGTATACATAAATATCACATAATATTTGAAAATACAGTAGTATAATACTAATTTTATATATACAAATGTTTTACTTTTTATTTTAATGTGCATACTAAGTAAGTGACCGGTTTAGATTTGACTGCAATATTGTTATATATAACTGTGCATGATACAAAAACATCTGAAATCTGTAAAAAATTGAACAAAAGGACACAAACAACAGTGGAACTAAATAGTGCTGTCAAACGATTAATCACATCCAAAATAAAAGTTTGTTAACATAATATATGTATGTGTACTGTGTATATTTATTATGTATATATAAATAAATAAACACATACATGTGTATATTTAAGACAAATATGTCATGGTTATATATATTTATACATAATATAAAATATAAGGATATAAATGTATAAACATAAATATTTTTGTATGTGTGTGTATATATACACATAATAAATTTACACAGTACATTTACATATATTATGTTAACAAACTTTTATTTTGGATGTGATTAATCATTTGACAGCACCAGAATTAAAGAATGAATGGGGTACCAAAAAATAATGAACAAACAATTAAAAGAACGAACAATGAGTGCTCTGTTAGAGTAACTCACCCCACTGCCACTCTCGCCCAGCGTCGCGCCGGAGCTGTGATGAGGGTCTGCCAGGCGCGTGCGACCGCCTCCTCCAGCATCGGGGGGCGGGGCTCTGAGCCGCCACTCAGCTCCATCTGCGGCAGGGATTCGCTGACGTAGTTCAGCATGCGGGCCGGCAGCTGCGGGTCAGTGTGGTACAGATATCCCATCGCCAACGCCAACAGCGCCACCAGCACGGCGTTCCTCCACATGACCTCGACACACACACACACACACACGACCTGTGAACACACACACGACCTGTGAACACACACACTCTTTCATCATGGGTTCTGGCTGGGGCCTTTATTTATTGCCTTTTTTTTTAGGTAACGTACAATTTATCGTACAAGACCATGTAACATTGCATAAAAAATTGACCATGGTGAACCCTTGTGTTTTTTTTTACATGTATCATGGTAAACCCATGTTTTTGTGGACATGTAACATGATAAACATGTTTTTAACCATGCATCATAGTAAAACCCTGTTTTATGTACATGTATCATGGTAAAACCATGTATTTGTGGACATGTAACATCCTAAAACCATGTTTTTTGGACATGTAACATGGTAATCCCATTTTTTTAAACACATCATAGTAAAACCATGTTTTATGTATATGTATCAAGGTAAACCCATGTTTTTGTGGACATGTATCATGGCAAAACCATGTATTTGTGGACATGTATCATGGTAAACCCATGTTTTTGTGGACATGTACATGGCAAAACCATGTATTTGTGGACATGTATCATGGTAAAACCATGTTTTTTTGTACATGTAACATCCTAAAACCATGTATTTGTCGACATGTAAGATCCTAAAACCATGTTTTTTGGACATGTAACATGGTAATCCCATGTTTTTAAACACACATCATAGTAAAACCATGTTTTTTTGTACATGTAACATCCTAAAACCATGTATTTGTCGACATGTAAGATCCTAAAACCATGTTTTTTGGACATGTAACATGGTAATCCCATGTTTTTAAACACACATCATAGTAAAACCATGTTTTATGTATATGTATTAAGGTAACCCCATGTTTTTGTGGACATGTAACATGGTAAAACTACGTTTTTTTCAACATGTAACATGGTAATATGTTTTTGGACATGTACCATGGTAATTCCATGTTTTTCGACTCCTAACATGGACATGTATCATGGTAAGACTACATTTCTGGCTATGTATAATCATGGTATAACAAAGCTTTTTGCAAAAATTGCATTTTGTGGACATACTGTGGTACTATCGTGTTTTCATGACAGAGAACATGTACCATAGTAATACCATGTTGTTTTGGGCACTGTGTGAACATGTCACAGGAAGTAGACTTTATATTTACAACTGAAATCAATGCTTATCTATTTATAACACTAGAGTAAGCAGTGCATGATCACAGAGCTCTCTCCATACATATAATCTCTGTTTGACAGGTTCATTAGACTAAAAGCTGATAATTATGCAACTTAAAGCCATAATACAATAACATCAGTAGCTGGCTAGTGCTAACAAACCATTTCTGCTCATGTTTGGGGCTTTAAATCAACACAACAAAAATAAAACCACACATCTGACCGTGATCTCCTAATGCAAAATGGTATTGTGGCTGAAATGACATTTCTGGTTAGTAAGTACATGTTGGAGTGAAATCAATGAGCTAACATGAGCTAGCAACATAGCCAATAAACCATCAGTTTACACAGCAATAAACACGACAATCGCTTTATCTTTAAGATAATGTAATCGAAACACTCTTCGACGATGCGAACAGACGGGCAGATCACTAACCTGACGGATGATAATCGCAGACGACACGAAAGAGAGTGAGTATGTGGTGAAGTTGAGTTGTGTCACCCTTCTTAGTTAAAGTCTCTCTGTTAGTGACTAGCCGCTCCACTCTGTCCTGTATAGTGAGAATTCTAATCAAATATCATTGGGCTCGGAGATAAAATTACATATAAATTAAACAAAGAGCTCATTTATGTTACAAAATAATTTTAACTGAACTCCCAAATGCATGGTATTGTCAGTGTTTAACGCTTTAAACAGTGTTTGTTGGCTTTAGGAAATCTGGCTAACTGCAGCTAAAGCAAACCAAAGTAACCAATCAGAGGCTCCGCCGAGCATCAGTGACGTAACCGGAACATCACGTTGAGTGGAAGTACTGACGCAAGGTGAATATATCGTTACACGGCGCCACGTCTAAATTATTAGATCTCAGCAAGTTTTTTTTTTTTTTTTTTTTTAGGATACTCCTTAAGCAACTACATATATATATATATATATATAGTATAAAATAAATAATAATAATATATATATATATATATATGTATGTATTTATTTAGTCATTCAGAAGACACTTTTATCCAAAGCGACTTACAAATGAGGACATTATAGAAGCAATCAAAACCAACAAAAGAGCAACAACATGCAAGTGCTATTACAAGTCCTGATTAGCCTAACGCATAGGAAGGTTTTTTTTTTTTTTTTTTTTTTTAAAGGATTACGTAAAATATAGAAAAATGAAACTTAGTGTTAGTTTTACAAGAAAAGCTAGCAGTTAGATAATAAATATGCAATTGATAGAAGGTCAAATGTGTCTGTTTTTTTATAAATAAATATATATGTGTGTGTGTGTGTGTGTGTGTGTGTGTGTGTGTGTTTGTTTCATCTTGTCCTGGTCTACAACATTATCTTTAGTGAGGCTAATCAAAGTTTGTGTAGCAATTAAACTTGCTGCATCCGAATGGAACTTTTGTCAATATGTAATTACAAGTAGAGCATGACGGTTTTTTTTCCAACTTCCTAATGTATATTTTACTGTGAACCCCAGAGACACAAACTCATTTACCTGATATGGATTTTGGAGGTGTGGATGGCAATGCAGCAGTTTATAAAATAAACAATAACAGAGTCAGCAAATATTAACACTATTACATCAGTCTATTTCAGAGCAGTGCACTACAGTGCTGGATTCTGTTAATTAGCATTTATTTAATAAAGTAGAGTGGCAGTACCATGGTCCCTTAGACATAGCACTATAGAAATGCCATATTTTCAGGGCATTTTACTATGGTAAAGCAATTTTTGTACAGCAAAAGTGAAAATAGCATCAAGAGTAAGTTCTCATGTTGGTCAGCAGGTGGCGGTATTTTCCCTCTAGTGACTGAATTAAAGATCAAAGCAGTTGGTGATGTTTAATTTGGCCTGGATTATTAGATTTACACAACTAGAACTCTACATGTGATGGCCTCCTACAATTATACTATCGTTTTAATAAATATATTTACCAATAAATCAACAAAATTATCGATAAAATCTTTAAATCTGAGCTTGTGTAAATCTACATAGATTTTGGAAATCTACATCTGAGTTTGTGTAAATCTACATATTTTTTTCTATTAATTAATTAATTAATTTATATCGGTATTTTTTTGTTTATTTTAGAAAAAAAATATATATAACAAGGCTGTTCGCCCGCCTTCAGATGTAACCATAGCAACAGTTGCTCGCGTCAGTTGGGGTCGATATCGTACGTGACATCGACAAAACAAAGGTATGTTACTCTCAATTTTTAAGTTAAATATAACGTTATATGTAACTTACACATCACAAAACATCATCCTATGTCATATATGATATATCATATATTACAAGTGCATCATTTAAAACCATAGTGTTTTATTTTTTTAAATCAAGGTCAACTCAATATTTTTACGGACAATTTTCTGAGGTGAATTTGAACAGATTGAGCGCCAAGACTCTCCTACAAAATGTATTCAAAAATGATCCCTTAGAAAAATGGTGTAAGTCATAAACTGGTTGTTGGTTTAGAATACAGTTTTACAGTTAGATGCTTAAAACTAATGTTAGTATTTTGTCAGTGGTTTCTTTCTTTGAAAGTTGGATTTGACGTTGAATGCTTGTTATATTAAGATAATCTATAGGCACTTATCAGAGGAGAAGCGACACAGACAATTTTATTTTATTTTTATTGAGCAGGGAAAAACGGAACAATCTATAACAGTAACGTTAAAGCTTTCCGCTCTCTGCAGAAAGAAAAAGGGGAAAAAATGGGGAAGGCAAAGACATATTCAACATTGAGAAATAACGCATAAGTAAACAAGGTGGCTTTTAGCGTCAACAAAACCTTGACTCATCAATATCAGAATAAGATGACAAATTGAATACTTTGAAGGATTTTCATAATAAAAAATAACATCTTTGCGCAGATATACAAAATTTATTGGCAAAAGTAGCTTAAGTAGGCACAGATATTTCCCTCTCAAAAAACAAATGTTAAGCCGTTTCTCAACAAAACCACAAAACGAGCAAGTCTCATCAATATCAGTAGTAGACAATGCTCTTAATGACAAACTGCTCTACTTTGTTAGATATACAAAATGTACTAGGATAATCTATAGATGTACCAGAGGAGAATATTCGCTTAAATGAATAATTATGTTACCTTAATATTCCATTACATGGAATTGCATGTTTCTCCTTAATGGACAAAGCTCTACAGTCACTCACAACAGAAAAACAATAGATGCGTAATAACACGTAATTGTCACCTTATGTGGACCTTTGCGGTTAACATTAGAAGTTGAATTTACAAATTCACCCGACTGACCGATTTTGGTTCTTATAACTTTGTGTGCCTGCTGTGTTGTTTTCGCCGCCAAAATCTACACAACTTTTTTAACTACCCAACCTAAAACTTCAACGTTGATGTCAATTAATAAATAAAAAAATTTGGACAATTAACATTAGTTTTTTCCTCACAATTCCAAGTTGAATTTCAACCCATGGCCAAAATGTTTTTTTCAACGAAAAAGTAAAACGAACAAGAAATTTAACCAAATTTCATATCAAAATTATGTTTCTGTGTTGTTTTCACTTGGAATAAAATATAAGTAAGGCAAACTTTTTCTCTTGCAATTCTGATTTTGTATTTTTCGCAAAGGCCTTTCTCCAATTCAAAAAAAAAAATTTCCCTCAAGTGATAATTACAATGAAATAAACTAAAAATTCAACATTACTTCCAATACTTTTTAACTCTTAAAGTTTTCTAAAGAAAAAGTAAAGATCGCATGATTCTGTTTTGGCCAAACGTTTTTCTTACAATATTTTGAAAAAAACAACAAGTCACTTTTTGTCTTGCAATTCTGATTTTGTCAGTAATATTATGACTTTCTTATAATTAGAGTTTAAATGCAATTCTTATTTTTTTTTCTTGCAATTCTGGCATATTTGGACGACTTGCAATTCTCTCACAGAGACTTATTCTGCAATTCGAAGAAAAAAGACTTTAAAAACTACAATTACTGAATTCTTGTCAATTCCACTTTTTTCTCACAATTCTGAGAAAAAAAGATTTTATATATATATATATCTCACATTAAAAATTCGAAAAAAAAAGTTGCTTTTTCATGAATAAAATATAATTTTCTTTAATCACAAATCTCACTGAGAAAAAAAGATTTTATATATATATAATAAAATAATAAAAAAAAACTCTAAATAAAACCTTTGCTCGCAAGTTTACTGCGTTAGGCTAACCTAGAAGTAGCGCTTGCATGTTGTTGCTTTTTTGTTGGTTTTGATTACTTCTATTGTCCTCATTTGTATGTAGTTTTGGATAAAAAAAATGTAAATTGTATTTCACAATGTAAATTGTATTATATTATATTATTTTCTGAGCTGTCTGAGCAGAATTAGGTTAACATGTCATAAACGAGCGTGTACTTTACGAGCATTCTCACAGCATTCTATAAACTTGGACGTGCGATTATCAGTTTTGAGAAAGCACTTTTAGCGACTCCTTTAAAGCAGGGCTCAATCGATTGTGAAAGTGCAGTTTTGGAAGGAAAAAAAAAAATAAAAACCTTTTTTATTTATGACCCGTGGCAGAAACGCTTCAATAACATACAGATCTTAAATTTAATATCGGGAACTTCAACATATTTGGAAGGAAAAAAAAAATATCCAAATTGCGAGATAGAAAGTTGCAATGACCTTTTTTATTTTTGTTTATTTATATTTTTTCATCCCGTGGCAGAAACAAGCTTCAATAACATACAGAACCTTAAATTTAAAATGAACTTCAACCTTTAATAATCCTAATAATCACATTTTATATTCTCACTGTCATCTACTGACTTATTTGAGTCTATTTTTACTTCCCATGAGAAACTTCAATAGAAACATCACAGCAAGGTTTATACTTAGATGTTTAACAACTTAGAAACCCATTAAATCTAGGCAATCAAAGCCGAACACTTAAAACATGGGACGCCAGCGTAGAGCACAAAGTGAGTGAACTTCACATTCCCAGAGCTTAGAAGATCTTGTGTTTTGCTGCATAAGTGTTTTTTCACCGTCTCGTCTTTGATCTTTATGATATGCCTGCTTTCCTGAAATATTCCTCTCTAATAGTTTCGTTTCAACATATTTTTCTCTCAGGGTTGGAGCTGTCGTAGGATGCCTTTGATACGGGTCCGAAAAATGCAGGGGAACGAGCAAGGATTTCCTCACAATTTAACTAACGGCAGATTAAAGGTATATCAAAGAGACTGGACGAGGCCTGGCGAAAACCATTACCGGCAAATCTGCAGGAGGAAATGGACGGCTTAACCGATTTCATAGTGGAGTCATGTTAGAACAGAATCAGAGATAAAAACTCACTCACTCTTTCACACACACAAACGATGCCATCTCAGCATGGCGGTGTTAATAATTCATCATCGGCCTCCAGTGTTTGCCCCTGATTACAAACACCGGACCTGCTCAAACGGCCATTAATCTGGATATAACGATCACAGAGATGCTGTAAATGGCTGTTTGGTGGTGTCAAACAAATAAGTGGCTCATTAAAGGCTTGTTTCAGACAGAAATTAAAGTTCGTTCGTGTTTTTCTCTCTGTCATGAAACTGTTACAAAGTTTCTGTTTACCATGTCAAGCTAAAATAATGTTAGAAAATAAAAAAATCTACCTTCTGTATTTCACATAAATATATACGTTATTTATTTACTATTAAGATTTTTTTTTTGAGTTTTGAGTCTCTTCTGCTTACCCTTTTTGATCTAAGATGCAGTAAAAACAGTAATATTGTGAAATAATTTAAAATTTTAAAATAACTGTTTTTTGATGAATATATAGTAAAACATAATTTATTCCTGTGATCAAAGCTGTATTTTCAGCATTATTACTCCAGTCTTCAGTGTCTCACGATCCTTCAGAAATCAGTCTAATATTATGATTTGCTGCTCAAGAAACATTTATGATTATTATTATTATTATTAATTTTGAAAACAAATGCTCTGCTTCACATTTTTGTGGAAAATATCATATATTTTTTATCAGGATTTTTTGGTCTATCTTGAGATAAAATGTTTTATGGATAAATAAAAATGTATTTACTGTCATTTATAAACAATTTAATCCATCTTTACTTAATAAAAGTATTTATTTATTTATTTTTAAAAAAAAAAATACTCCAAACTTTGTAATGGTAGTGTTTCAACAAAAATAATAAGCAGCACAGAAATAAATTACATTTTAAAATATATTCAAATATGAAACTGTTATATTACTGTTTTTACTGTATTTTTGTTCAAATAAATGCAGTGAGCATAAAATACTTATTTAAGAAATATAAAACATCTTCATTATTCATACTTTTGACCGCTAGTGTGTTTATATCTACCATTATGTATTCTTTACTATTTTTGCATCCATTTAAAAAATAAAATAAAATAACAGTTTCAGAATATTATTATCATTTGGAAAAGCAGTGGGAAAATTCTTCTTAACATTTCCTTTTGTGTCCCACAGAATACAAAAAAAGAAAAATCATAAGGGTGTGGAACATCATAAAGGTGAGTAAATGATGACAGATTATTAATCTGGAGGGAACTATTGCTGTAATCTCTCTCTCTGTGTGTGTGTGTGTGTGTGTATTATACAGCTCTCAATTATCCATACGTTGTCCGCTGTTCTTTTTGTCTAGTGAGAGAGTCTCTCTCTGGAATCATTAGTGACCCCGTCTCCTCGCTGATCTATGTGTTAATTATATATCTCAGCGTGACGGAGACCTGGGCTTGTTGCAGCTCTAATGAAGACGAGAATATCAGCACCTTTATATGGAAGGTGTGTGAGAGAGAGAGGTAGTGATGAGACGATCTGACATGTGTGATACATTAAAATGCAACGTGTGACAAATTACAACTTCATGAGGAGGGAAGAAAGTGTGAAACATGCCAACAAGTCACTGTTCGATGTCAACTGTATGTGAATATCCAGGCTTTCTGGCATGTGTGCATTATAGTTTTATTTTTAAAATAAATGTGTTCCTGTGTGGCTCAGTGGTAGAGCATTGCATCAGCAGCGCAAAAGGTTGTGGGTTCGATTCCCAGGGAACACACATACTAATGAAAATGTTAACCTAAATGTACGTGAATATCCAGGCTTCTGGCATAAAAGCGTGTGCATTATAATTTTAATTTATAATTTTATTTTTTAAATAATAATATATGTATATGTGTGTATTTGTATTTGTATTGTAGTTTAATGGTATATGTGCCCTGGACCACAAAACCAGTCATAAGGGTCAATTTTTTAAATTAACTTTTCTACATAATCTGAAAGCTAAATATATAATCTTTCCATTGATGTATGGTTTGTTAGGATACGATCATATTTGGTTGAGATACAACTATTTGAAAATCTGGAATCTGAGGATGCAAAAAATATATAAATATTGAGAAAATCACTTTTAAAGTTGTCCAAATGAAGTCCTTAGCAATGTATATTACTAATCAAAAATTAAGTTTTGATATATTTATGGTAGGAAATGTACAAAATATATGCATGGATCATGATCTTTACTTAATATCCTAATGATTTTTGGCCTAAAAGAAAAAAACGATAATTTTGACCCATACAATGTATTTTTGGCTATTACTACAAATATACCCGTGCTACTTATTATGACGGCTTTTGTAGTTATATAAATAAACTATAATAAAAATATAATAAAATAAATAAAATGTAAAATATAAAACACAATTAATGGACATGTTGATGTAAAATGTATGTAAAGAACATAAAGTAGGATAAAATATCAGTTTTTAGAGATTTGTGGCAGTTTAAACAAAGTAAATGATAAATATGTATATAGCAAACATACATATTTAAAATGTACAGTCTTTCTTGTCCGGGAAAAAAATATTGATGACTCATGCTGCAATATGCAGATTTTTGTCCAATCAAATCTTCTCTAGAATGAAAATGTCCCTCCCCTAAAATGCAAGTGACAAATAATTGCAAGTAGCAAATCATGACATATGGATATGCCTTAAATGGACATTGAATAGGAATATGTCAACTTTCCCCTTTGGTCTTTAAGGATAGTCCTGCATTATGTTTGAAACTGTGGCCTGTACAATAGCAGATTGGTTTGTTTAATGCAGTCGTGAGGCCCAGATTGCTTTCTGCTTGGCTCACACTCAAACAGAATGTACAATGAGGCGTCTCTGATTGCAGGTTGTTTGGTTTAATAAGTTAAACCCTTCGAGTCCTGACCTGGTGAGAGACAGATTAAAATCACATTCAGCCAGCTGTAAACGGAAGGTCTCGATAAGGTTATGCCTCATGTGGTGTGCTTTGAAAGGTTATTATCTTCGAGAGAATTACAGGAGATGTCCTAAATACATCTATTGAGTCTCACATAGATGTTTTCTTAAAGGAACAGTTCGCCCAGAAAGGAAAATCCTGCAATTAAGTATTTGCCCTGGTGCAGCTTCTCACACAAAGCTTTCGTATGATGCCAGAAGGCTTGTATAATAGAACACAAGTTGTATGAACTACTTTTATGATACTTTAATGTTTTTTTGTTGTTGTACTTGACAGTCATGGTCACTATGAACTGTCCTTGCATAGAAAACACTCTTTAAAGATTCTCTCTTTTTTTCCACAGAAAAATAACAGCATACAAGTTTGGGATGTCATGGGTGAGTAAATGAGAGATTAGTTTCCTGAACTAGCCTTAAAAAAATCACTATACTGTTCTGCGCATAAATTAAACCCAACGTCTTTGGCTTCTGTTGCTTAATTTTCATTTAATTTCTCCTTGATCTCAACAAATACCCATCGGTGATATGAGAGAAATATATATGTGTGTGTGTAATTGAACATATTTTTGTACTTCTTTATCCTACACAGCTGCCAGATGCTTCTAAAAGCTTTGGCAGTGAGATGTAGTCAAACTCTGCTTGGCTCCTGTGTTTGTGAATCTTTAATTCACCTTCACAGATTCACACATATCCTCACGTATATTGGTTCCTTGACTCGTTCCGTACAGGTGATTGCTTAAAGCAACTCTCAGAGAGAGAGAAATATCTCTTAAAGGTTACAGGTGCACAAGATTGCTTTTTTATCTTTTCAATTGACGGCTGTTTCTTTCTCCCATTCATCTGGGACTGGGGCGTCCCCCCAGGCGCTCTACTGAATCCAATACATTCACAAAATACATTTTCATATTCCATCACAGTGGGCTGATCATGACATCCATTTCCATGCAGAGTGCTTTCACCTCTTCAAACCTCCTGACGCCCCGTAGCCAGCATGTGGCAAACCTTCAACGCCCCGGAGCCAGGATGTTGGGTTCGCTGATGGCAAACACTCGACAGCTCCAGCATTAACTACAGTCTGACAGATTTGAAAATATCAGAAACAGACACGGAAGGAAAACATTCTTCATTTGAGGACAACAGGTAATATACAGAGCTGCATTAACAAAAACAGACAGAATCATTTCTAGAATGATCTTAAATACAGGCAGAAACATTCTAGAGTTACAGTAACATACAGCTGGAAAAATTCTAGAAGAATTCTAACAAATAGAAGCAGAAACATTCTAGAGAAACTGTAACAAATACAGCTGGAAAAATTCTAGAAGAATTCTAACAAATAGAGGCAGAAACATTCTAGAGAAACTGTAACAAATACAGCTGGAAAAATTCTAGAAGAATTCTAACAAATAGAGGCAGAAACATTCTAGAGAAACTGTAACAAATACAGCTGGAAAAATTATAAATACAATTCTAACAAATAGAGGCAAAAACATTATAGAGTTACAGTAACTATACAGCTGGAAAAATTCTAGAAGAATTCTAACAAATAGAGGCAGAAACATTCTAGAGTTACAGTAACATACAACTGGAAAAATTCTAGAGAATTCTAACAAATAGAGCAGAAACATTCTAGAGTTACAGTACATACAGCTGACAACTTCTAGAAGAAATTCTAACAAATAGAGGCAGAAACATTCTAGAGTTAACAGTATACATACCAAGCTGGAAAAATTCTAGAAGAATTCTAACAAATAGAGGCAGAAACATTCTAGAGAAACTGTAACAAATACAGCTGGAAAAATTCTAGAAGAATTCTAACAAATAGAAGCAAGAAACAATCAGAGAAACTGTAACAAATACAGCTGGAAAAATTATAAAATAGAAATTCTAAGAAACTGAAAAACTAGAGGCAGAAACATTCTAGAGAAACTGTAACAAATACAGCTGGAAAAAATTCTAGAAGAATTCTAACAAATAACAAATAGAGTTGCAGTAACAAATACAGCTGGAAAAATTCTAGATGAATTCTAACAAATAGAGGCAGAAACATTCTAGAGAAACTGTAACAAATACAGCTGGAACAATTATAGAAGAATTCTAACAAATAGAGGCAGAAACATTCTAGAGTTGCAGTAACAAATACAGCTGGAAAAATTATAGAAGAATTCTAACAAATACAGGCAGAAACATTCTAGAGTTGCAGTAAGTTACAGCTGGAAAAATTCTAGAAGAATTCTAACAAATAGAGGCAGAAACATTCTAGAGTTGCAGTAACAAATACAGCTGGAAAAATTCTAGAAGAATTCTAACAAATAGAGGCAGAAACATTCTAGAGAAACTGTAACAAATACAGCTGGAAAAATTCTAGAAGAATTCTAACAAATACAGGCAGAAACATTCTAGAGTTGCAGTAACAAATACAGCTGGAAAAATTCTAGAAGAATTCTAACAAATAGAGGCAGAAACATTCTAGAGAAACTGTAACAAATACAGCTGGAAAAATTCTAGAAGAATTCTAACAAATAGAGGCAGAAACATTCTAGAGTTGCAGTAACAAATACAGCTGGAAAAATTCTAGAAGAATTCTAACAAATAGAGGCAGAAACATTCTAGAGAAACTGTAACAAATACAGCTGGAACAATTATAGAAGAATTCTAACAAATAGAGGCAGAAACATTCTAGAGTTGCAGTAACAAATACAGCTGAAAAATTCTAGAAGAATTCTAACAAATAGAGGCAGAAACATTCTAGAGAAACTGTAACAAATACAGCTGGAACAATTATAGAAGAATTCTAACAAATAGAGGCAGAAACATTCTAGAGTTGCAGTAACAAATACAGCTGGAACAATTATAGAAGAATTCTAACAAATAGAGGCAGAAACATTCTAGAGTTGCAGTAACAAATACAGCTGGAAAAATTCTAGAAGAATTCTAACAAATACAGGCAGAAACATTCTAGAGTTGCAGTAACAAATACAGCTGGAAAAATTCTAGAAGAATTCTAACAAATACAGGCAGAAACATTCTAGAGAAACTGTAACAATTATTCTAGAACAATCTTAAATACAGGCAGAAACATTCTAGAGTTGCAGTAACATACAGCTGGAAAAATTCTAGAACAATTCTAACAAATAGAGGCAGAAACATTCTAGAGAAACTGTAACAAATACAGCTGGAAAAATTATACATACAATTCTAACAAATAGAGGCAAAAACATTCTAGAGTTACAGTAACATACAGCTGGAAAAATTATAGAAGAATTCTAACAAATAGAGGCAAAAACATTCTAGAGAAACTGTAACAAATACAGCTGGAAAAATTCTAGAAGAATTCTAACAAATATAGGCAAAAACATTCTAGAGTTGCAGTAACATACAGCTGGAAAAATTCTAGAAGAATTCTAACAAATAGAGGCAGAAACATTCTAGAGTTGCAGTAACAAATACAACTGGAAAAATTATAGAAGAATTCTAACAAATACAGGCAGAAACATTCTAGAGTTGCAGTAACATACAGCTGGAAAAATTCTAGAAGAATTCTAACAAATAGAGGCAGAAACATTCTAGAGAAACTAACAAATACAGCTGGAAAAATTATAAATACAATTCTAACAAATAGAGGCAGAAACATTCTAGAGTTGCAGTAACAAATACAACTGGAAAAATTATAGAAGAATTCTAACAAATAGAGGCAGAAACATTCTAGAGAAACTGTAACAAATACAGCTGGAACAATTATAGAAGAATTCTAACAAATAGAGGCAGAAACATTCTAGAGTTGCAGTAACAAATACAGCTGGAAAAATTATAGAAGAATTCTAACAAATACAGGCAGAAACATTCTAGAGTTGCAGTAAGTTACAGCTGAAAAATTCTAGAAGAATTCTAACAAATAGAGCAGAAACATTCTAGAGTTGCAGTAACAAATACAGCTGGAAAAATTCTAGAAGAATTCTAACAAATAGAGGCAGAAACATTCTAGAGAAACTGTAACAAATACAGCTGGAACAATTATAGAAGAATTCTAACAAATAGAGGCAGAAACATTCTAGAGTTGCAGTAACAAATAACAAATACAGCTGGGAAAATTCTAGAAGAATTCTAACAAATAGAGGCAGAAACATTCTAGAGAAACTGTAACAAATACAGCTGGAAAAATTCTAGAAGAATTCTAACAAATAGAGGCAGAAACATTCTAGAGTTGCAGTAACAAATACAGCTGGAAAAATTCTAGAAGAATTCTAACAAATAGAGGCAGAAACATTCTAGAGAAACTGTAACAAATACAGCTGGAACAATTATAGAAGAATTCTAACAAATAGAGGCAGAAACATTCTAGAGTTGCAGTAACAAATACAGCTGGAAAAATTCTAGAAGAATTCTAACAAATAGAGGCAGAAACATTCTAGAGAAACTGTAACAAATACAGCTGGAACAATTATAGAAGAATTCTAACAAATAGAGGCAGAAACATTCTAGAGTTGCAGTAACAAATACAGCTGGAAAAATTATAGAAGAATTCTAACAAATAGAGGCAGAAACATTCTAGAGTTGCAGTAACAAATACAGCTGGAACAATTATAGAAGAATTCTAACAAATAGAGGCAGAAACATTCTAGAGTTGCAGTAACAAATACAGCTGGAAAAATTCTAGAAGAATTCTAACAAATACAGGCAGAAACATTCTAGAGAAACTGTAACAATTATTCTAGAACAATCTTAAATACAGGCAGAAACATTCTAGAGTTGCAGTAACATACAGCTGGAAAAATTCTAGAACAATTCTAACAAATAGAGGCAGAAACATTCTAGAGAAACTGTAACATATACAGTTGCAGGTATTCTAGAACTATCTTGACATACAGACGGAAACATTTGAGAACAACATTACAAAGTACAGTTGGAAACATTCTAGAATAGCTGTAATAAAAACAGCGAGAACAAATCTTGAGTTATTGTAACACATACAGGTGGAAGCATTCTAGAGCTGCAGTAACAAATACAGATGGAAACCTTTGAGAACAGCAACGGTAAATTCATCTGGAAACATGCTAGAATAACTGCACAAAATACAGCCAGAATAATTCTGGAACGACCACAACAAATACAGATAAACTCTTTAGAGCTACAGTAACAAATACAGGCTTCTGGTCATTCTAGGATTACTGTACTCTACATTTTTTCTGAGGTCATTATAGAATTAATGTACTGTACTTTTTTTCTGAGGTCATTATAGACAGTTTCAGAGAAAAATAGTGTCAAAAATATAAATACATTTAAAAAATGTAATTAAAAAAGATGAGATATTTAGTTGAAGTGTTTTTTTTAATATTCAATGAAATTACATAATTAAAATATTTCCAAATTTTAGAAAGGGGTCTATCCGAGGGATTGGACATACAAATGTTTGAAAATCCCTGTTATAGAACAGCAACAACCATAAAAATACAGCCTAAAATGGCTTCAAATGCTTACAAAAAAAATGCTGTCAGCAAAAAAAACCTTTTAAAATGTCCAGGAATATTTCATACAGGAGGAAGTGTGAGGTATATATCAGTTACGAAGTATGGCAGCACACAAATACCGTTTCCTCCTTCCCTCTCTATATTGTCCATGTTTGGAAACTCACAGAGTGATTTATAGCAAACTCTGGATATAAACAAGGACTATCATGACAGTAAACTGGGCCAGAATCTCTGCTATTTATCAAGAGCATGTGTGGAGCTGAGCTACAGAGCCAAAGCTGACAGCACACATATCACAATCTATTTGAGGTTTAATTACTCTCAAAGCTGCTCTAGAATTGAGTGAAATGTCCACAACCTAACAACATAATTACACCATTATGACTCATTTGAAGGATAACTACATGGACTCATGAAAATGATTGGTCCAGATTTGATTTTAACTTGTTTTCTGTATCAGAACTGTATCAGTTCAAATGGTAATGTATTTAAAGGAATATTCCAGCCAAAAATGAGCATTCTCTCATAATCTA
>CM049866.1:48470995-48533495 GCA_027474115.1 Schizopygopsis malacanthus | reverse complement strand
ACAGCCTGCGAGCAGAAGAGAAGCAGCAGCCGCTCCGAGAGAATCAAACTCCAGCTGCAGGCAACTTTATCTCTCTCCAGTGTTTCTGCCTTCCTCCGCTCTCATTCTCTTTTCCCAGGACCCCCCTCCCTCTGCTCTTTCTCCTCCTCCGAGCCCCCCACTGCTGAACTGATCTGCAGCTGGACAGTGATTGGACGCCTGGTTGCTGTGGAGACGGAGTGTCCAGCTTTAAAAGTTGACTGGAGCCAAACGGAGCGCAGAACAAATCCATCCATCCGCATGAACGGTGGAATCAAGAAGTGTTTGGATCATTCAGATGCTCTTAATAATCGACCTGGAAGGAAAAATCACTAATAAGACCTCTTTGATTGCTCAACTGTTTCTCCTATATAGAAATGAGATTAAATAGAAATCAAATTGAAATTTATGCTTATAAGAAAAAGACCCAGTAATCTCACAAGTGTCTCCTCTGGAGCTTTAGATCTCAACAATGTCTCAAACTATGAAAAAAAAGTTCAAACTAAATCCATAGCAAATATTTATATTTTTTTTACAAAAAAATAAACGAATGACAAATATCAGAACAATACAATATGGAACAACAACACAAAATTGCATCAAAATCATGTTGTTTTTTCATATTAAAACATTTACTCATTCTATTTTAGTTATTTTTATTTGAATCATTTTCAATTAAATGATATATCTTGTGTTTATGATGATAACACATCTTGTTATCTAATGCAAATAAGGTCAAAGTGACTCGCTTTAGATTGATATTAAGTTAGTTTTGTCAAATCCGATCGTTTTGCTTTACATTGGCATGCACAAGCATGTTTACATCAGAGTCCCTGGAGCGATGTGTTTTTCTGGGAGATCCCATGTGAAGGACAGTCTTGGCTCCACTTCAAGAGGAGGAGGAGGAGATCGAGTTACGCACAGATTTAACTGGAGACTTTGTGGACTTAATGTAATCAGTGTCTTTTGTGGCTGTTGTAAAGCCTTTGTGCTAGATGAACTCTGGCTGCAAAGCTGGTTTTAAAGCACAGCAAGCGAATTTGTAAGTCATTTTGAAAACCTAGTATGCAAGTTTTGCAACATATTAAAGAGAAATGCACAAAAAACATATGCATGTATAATCAAATATGACATTTGTAAATAAATGCAAAAGAACTGATCATCACCATGTGTGTTTCTTTTATGAAGCTATGTGTGAGAGAGGAAGAGGAGTCCACATGATGAAGCACAGCGACATCTACGGGACGATGAAGAGAAACACATGAGTGATTGGATCAGGGGGGGGGCACTGACATGTGATTGGATCAGGCACTCATGTGATTGGATCAGGCACTCATGTGATTGGATCAGGGGGGGGGGTACTGACATGTGATTGGATCCACTGACATGTGATTTCAGGGGGGGGGGGGCACTGACATGTGATTGGATCAGGGGGGGGGCACTGACATGTGATTGATCAGGGGGGGGGGGGGGCACTGACATGTGATTGGATCAGGGGGGGGGGCAGATGTGATTGGATCAACTGACATGTGATTGGATCAACTGACATGTGATTGGATCAGGGGGGGGGGCACTGACATCAGGGGGGGGGGCACTGACATGTGATTGGATCAGGGGGGGGGGCACTGACATGTGATTGGATCAGGGGGGGGGACTGACATGTGAGAGGGGGGGCACTGACATGTGATTGGATCGGGGGGGGGCACTGACATGTGATTGGATCAGGGGGGGGGCACTGACATATCACTGCTCTTTTGTTGGTTTTGATTGCGTGTTGTCCTCATTTGTAAGTAGCTTTGGATAAAAGCGTCTGTTAAATGTAAATGTGATTGGTTGACTTGTGATGCGTTTATTGTTTTAATCAAATATGTCGTAGTTTAAACTCAGAATATGGAAACTGCTGCGAGAACCAAATCAAGCAAATATCTGAAGATTCAACGACCTAAAAATGAGAAGGATTTGAGAGGAACTTTAGACTTATACTGTTATAAACCTGTGCATTTATCCTCAAAGTCCATATTGCATGTTTGAATACTTTTGCAATCGTCTAAAATATATTATATCCTGTGCCTTCACAGTTAATGTTGTCGTCTGTTCTCTGTGCAGAAACATATAGGCAATGCTACATTTCATGTTCAGATCTGTATTTACTAGAAATTAATCGAAGCTGTAGCAGATGCTTTAAAGCAATTTGAAAGTGCAGAAAAACAGTAGCAAGTTATATCTTTAATAGCAAAGAAACACAGCTTGCTTTCAGGGTGATTTATATTGTATTTGTCTAGCAATCAAACAAATTTGCACCCCCCCCCCCCTCTTTTCTTAAATATGAGCATTGAGTTTTAAATGATCTTATTTTTCATCTCAGTTAAAGTGGTGTTTGTTTTAATACTCATAGCTTTCCCTTTTCCCTCGGTTCTCGATATGCATTTAGATTTAGTCTATTTGAAATCTCATATTTAGATCTGTATTTATTAAGGTAAACAGTAAGTTGCTGTAAAAGATGCTCTGACCCAGAGTAACTTGTGGTATAATTATTACAGTGATTCATTTTTCAAAAGCACTCATTCATGTATCTGTTTTTGACGCTTGTGTGATGTGAAGCACGACTTCTGCAGACCCGGCTGTTCTTATAACACTGTTACATTGAGAACATTATGATTCTCTCTGCTTTCCAGATATTCCTTCCACTGAAACATCCGATACTGCCATTTACAACGAGTACTTTTTATCATGTTGATCGAATATTTACACTTAAAAGTGCCGTTTCTCACCTCGGAACCAATTTAAAACGAGGCCGGAAAAAGTTTGTGTCACTACAGGCAAAACATCTTTCTTGCACAGCTGGGGCTGTTTCATAAAACAAGTTTACCAAACAAGCCAGGCTTAATTCAGTCTGACTTATTTAGAACCAAATCAATTGACAAGAAGTCAGACTAAGTGAAATAAACCTGGCTTGTTTGGTAAACTTGTTTTTGGTTTTTCTGTACCATGAAGCCGGATTAGCTTCTATGCAGGTAAGTTTCAGTTTAGTTTGCACCAGTCCTGGGTTTTAGGTACCATGAAAGTGGCTTGGCTTTTAGCTGTGTTCATTGCCATAATAACTTACACTCTACGGCTAATACAATAATAATAATGTAAACAATATCGATAAGAAAATGAATAACTAAAAAATAAAATAACTAAAAAGACAAATAGCAAAACAAAGTGGCACAATAACAAATAAAACACTACTTAAAGCCTTCATGTATAATGCATTATAAAGGGTATAATGCAATATAATTATTCATAATGAGCATTGTAATACATTGTATCTTGTCATAAATGATTGTAACAGAATTCAAAATACACAGTGTAACAATGAATTGATAAGTGTTATAATTAGTAACCGTGGTTACAATTGTACGTGCATTATAAGGTATTACAAGGCAAAATGAATGCATTAAAACTACTTTTATAATGCATTATACATAAAAGTTTGAGTACAGATATTCAATCATTTACTCAATTCTGTTTTTGGTTATTTCTCTTAATCAGTATTAGTGTTTTTTCTTAATTTCTCATTATTTTGAATCAAATTGATATTGTATACGGTAGTATATAGTATATACTCAATTACAACTTACATTTCTTATGTTTATTATCGCTGAGCTGGTGATTTGTTGCTTTTCAAAAATAAAAATCAACGTAATATTATTCGATAAGGGTCAATCTTTCTTTCTCCAGGCCCTCGAGCCGCGGAACTAATGTTGAGAGTCACACGGAAGGATTAATCCGCCGGACCGGAGCAACACTCATAACACATATATGAATGAATTAAACTACATGCGAAGACGAGGCTAAACAGCACGACGTGCGAAGACGAGGTAAAACTGACATACAATGCGAAGACGAGGGACATACAATGCGAAGACGAGGCTAAACAGCACGACTGTGGACATACAATGCGAAGACGAGGCTAAACAGCACGACTGTGGACATACAATGCGAAGACGAGGCTAAACAGCACGACTGTGGACATACAATACGAAGACGAGGCTAAACAGCACGACTGTGGACCTCTGGTAACGTTAGATAAAAAAGTCGGGATGTATATAATCACGCATTATCGCAGGAGCGCTGTATTCTGAATCTCTCTGTGCATGATATTATAACTTAACATCATAGATATAAAGATTTAACATTGCTGTGGATGTATGCATAACACATGTAAAACCTGCATGTAGATTTAGCAGCAAACACTACATGGAAACGGGAATATATCTGTTAGTGAATGTTTATTATACTGTATGCATGCTCTTAATGTGTTCATGCATCTGATTTCAAAACTGATTGGAAAATAACGATTATGAATCGCAACTACACTTTTAACATCATAGATATAAAGACGTAACATTGCTGTGGATGCATGCATACCACATGCACAACTTGCATGTAGATTTTGTCATTTGTAAGTGAATGTTTATTAATCATTATACTGTATGCATGATCTTAATGTTTTCATGCGTTTGATAAAAAAAAAAACTGCACTACATTCGTCCTAAAGCAACTGTTAAATGTCTAAATAATTAATAACTGTATCCAAAATGTCTGTTTTCTGTACAAAACACCTGCTCCAGAACTTCAGGTACATGGTGCACAGGGTTTCGATTCGAGTCCCGTCCCGTAGAGTGTTTCGTTTTAAAGGTGCTTTATCTCAAGCTCCTAAAGTGAGACTCTTCTGTTGGACTGCATGTGGCATCACTTACGCCGCAGGACAGGAAGCCGTCCATCAGCAGAGGACCACAGACAGGAAGTCAGTGGCCCGAGTGCAGATCCACAGGTTAGTATTCGTCTTGCGTTTGGGAATCCGCGCCTTGGTGCTTCTTCTCAAATTCAGCCCACTTCTGATTCTGTATCCCCTGACTTTGCTATCACGACGTTGGGCGTCCCACTGGTTGGACGCGCTGCTTTGGGTCACGGAAACATCCGGACCTGCTTTTATCAAGCTTGGCCAGTGGGCCAGCACCAGACGGGACATCTTCTCCCAGGACTTCTGCGAGCGCTTCTCGAGGCTTCATGTGCGGGTGAAGCCCCATCCCTGGTCCCACACCAAGCTCTGTCTGAGGAGGGCGTTTGGGGAAGGATGGAGGCAGATGTTTGTGTTCGATGGTAAGGAGCCTGTGGGCTCGGGATGCGTGGCACAGGTGTACCGCGCCAAAGCCAAGGTGAAGAGCGTCGACGATCCGGGCTTCCAGAGGCTGGTGGAGGAACTGGAGAAGAACGATCTCCTGGAGGCCTGGGAGATCCCTGGTCTGGGAGGAGCTTTGAGTGACTTCTGGGAGACGGATAAAGACGAGGAAGAGACGCCGGACATGAAGACGAGGGATTTCAGAGAGAGACCTGGTCCAGATGAACACCTGGAGGAAGAGCGTCTGATTCCTGTGGCAATTAAGGTAAAGATCCAATTTACTCTTTAAACCCATCTCTTCCGACCATCTGGAGTAATGTTAGATTGATTTAAAATGATCAATCATGTGTATTTTTTTCTTATCATATACTCTATGTTTTCAGAGTAAAATTTTTTAAAATCACGTTTTTTTTTTGTTTTTTCTGTTTATTTGTACTTTTGAGTCTGTTCTTGAAGTTTAAGTCCGACCCTGTTAATAAATCCAGATTAAAGCAGCTTCATCCTTCTACTTAGTTAAAAACTGTGGTGTTCTGGGTCTGATTGCACCGCTTCGTTTTTCCCTCCTGAAAAATTAAATTTCTTAAAAAAATTTTTTTTTTTATAAAATAAAAACATTAAGAGTATGCATTTCATTTTGTATTCATTTACCATTAAAGTAGTCATTTGCATCATATATTTTCATATAAAATAAGCTAATGTTATTTATTTAATCTTAATGTATACTTAATGTTAGTCTTAATTTAAAATAATGTATATATATTGTATACTCTATTTTGTCACAGAAAAACATCAGATTATCAAAATACCGAAAATATAAATATCACTTTCTTTGAAATAAAATATTACATTTATGCATTTCTTTTGGTATTTTAATATTACTATATCACACCATTTATTTTTATATATAACAAGAAAATTATTTTATATTTTATCTTGATCATTTGTATTTAATCTTGGTTGTTTTTCTTTAATTTAAAACTCTATTTTCTCACAGAAATGCATAACATTATTAAAGTAGAATTGCTATTTAAATGACATGTCATGTTTGTCAAGATATGTATTTCTGCTCTTCTCCGTTTTTTTGGACCGTTCTTTCTCTGGATTGAAAAGTCCAGATCAAACCAACTTACATGAGTGAAATGATGTAAGATGCAATTTTAGGGCTTGATCTCAAATAGTTTCAGGTCACAGATGACCTGAGTTCTGGAGTACGGTTAAGATGTTCACTCTTGTTTAGCTGGGTAAAAAACCATCTGAACCATCAAGGTGCTGTACTAAATTGGGTTTCTCTGTTGTTATTAGGTGCTTTAATGTCATCATCGTTCTCTTGAATCTTTTTCCTTCAACCAGGTTCTTCATCCAGGAATCAGGCAGCAGGTGCAGATCGATCTGATCCTGATGAAAGCTGGAAGTTTATTCCTCAACTGTTTGCCCGGCATCAAGTGGCTCAGCCTGCCTGAGATTGTAGATGAGTTTGAGAAGCTCATGACCAGACAGGTACTGATCCTTTAATGAACAACCTTCCTCCGTGCAGGCTCATTACACATTACTAAAAACAGAACAAACTTGAAATACAATAAAAAACTAACTGAAAAATTATAATAAACACATTTCTTTAAACATTTATAAAAATTAATTAAAGCTATATAGACGTATTTAAAAAAACAATAGTGAATGAAAATTTAATAATAAACACATTTTTGTTAAACATTTATACAAATTAATTAAATCTATATAGACGTATTTAAAAAAACAATAGCGAATGAAAATGTAATAATAAACAAATTTTTTAAAACATTTATACAAATTAATTAAAACTATTTAGACATCTATATAGACGTATTTAAAAAAAAAATATAGCGAATGAAAATTTTATAATAAACACATTTTTGTAACATTTATAAAAATGTATTAAATCTATATAGACGTATAAAAAAAAACAATAGCGAATGAAAATGTAATAATAAACACATTTTTTCAAACATTTATAAAAAATTATTAAAACTATATAGACGTATTTAAAAAAACAATAGCGAATGAAAATTTTATAATAAACAATTTTTTTTAAACAATTAAAAAAATTAATTAAATCTATATAGATGTATTTAAAAAAAAAAACAATAGCGAATTCAAATTTAATTAGTTTTTTAAACAATTAAAAAAATTAATTAAATCTATATAGACGTATTAAAAAAAAAAAAAACAATAGCGAATGAAAATGTAATAATAAACACATTTTTTAAAACATTTATAAAAAATTATTAAAACTATATAGACGTATATAGACGTATTATAAAAAAAAACAATAGCGAATGAAAATGTAATAATAAACACATTTTTTCAAACATTTATAAAAAATTATTAAAACTATATGTATTTAAAAAAAACAATATCGAATGAAAATTTTATAATAAACAATTTTTTTTAAACAATTAAAAAAATTAATTAAATCTATATAGATGTATTTAAAAAAAAAAAACAATAGCGAATTCAAATTTAGTAATAAACACGTTTTTTAAACAATTAATAAAATTAATTAAATCTATATAGACGTATTAAAAAAAAAAAAACTATAGCGAATGAAAATGTAATAATAAACACATTTTTTAAAACATTTATAAAAAATTATTAAAACTATATAGACGTATTTTAAAAAAACAATAGCGAATGAAATTTTTATAATAAACACATTTTTTTAACATTTATAAAAATGTATTAAATCTATATAGACGTATAAAAAAAAATTAGCAAATGAAAATGTCAAAATAAAAACAAATATAATATTTGAACATATATATATATAAAAACTAAAATAAGAAAAATAAAACTAAATTAGCATCTAACCATGAATAACACTACCTCATGGTGGTGTATTTGTGTATTAATCTCTCTGATGCAGATCGATCTTCGGTTTGAAGCGCAGAACATCGAACGGTTCCAAAAGAACTTTAAAGGTCTGCAGGACGTGAAGTTTCCGACGCCGCTCAGACCGTTTGTCACCAGGACCGTGTTGGTGGAAACATATGAGGTGAAAATGGCTGTGCTCTTGATCGTTTTAATATTGTATATCTGATTTTATTCCACTGAGAAGAATTATGGCTTTGATTTATGCTCTTGTAGGAAAGTGAACCCATCTCAACGTACCTGAGCTCAGACGTTCCAGAAGCAATCAAGCAGAGAATCGCACGGATGGGTGCCGATCTTCTTTTAAAAATGGTTAGTTACAGGAATAATTCACCCAAGAATGAGAATTTGCTGAACATTTACTCACTCTCAGGCCATCTGAGATGTAGATGAGTTTGTTTCTTCATCAGATTTGGAGAAATGTAACATTACATCACTTGCTCACCAATAGATGTGAATGGGTGCCGTCAGAATGAGAGTCCAAACAGCTGATAAAAACATCACAATAATCCACACCACTCCAGTCGTGCATGTTTGTAAGAAACAAATCCATCATTAAGACATTTTTTACTTCAAACTGTTGCTTCTGGCCAAAAATACGAGTCCATTATCCATAATAACGCTTCCTCCAGTGAAAACGTCCATTCCTTGTTGTCCTCTCACGTCAAAGTACACTAACATATGTGTTAAGATCTGTTTAGGACTGTTTTCATTTGTGAAAGGTGTTTAATCTGTGCATATTTAATCTGAGACAACTTTTTCACTGGAGAAAGCAATGTTATGGATAGAGGATTCATATTTTAGTCACAAGCAGCGATTTAAAGTTAAAAACTGTATTAATGATGGATTTGTTTCTTACAAACACACAGCTTCTGGCTGCACGAGACATTAACTGATGGACTGGTGTGGATTATTGTGATGTTTTTATCAGCTGTTTGGACTCTCATTCTGACGGCACCCATTCACTGCAGAGCATCCATTGCTGAGCAAGTGATGTAATGCTAAATTTCTCCAAACCTGATTAAAAAACAAACTCATCTACATCTTGGATAGCTTGACATTTCCAGCAAATGTTCATTTTGTGTGAACTATTCTTTTAAACAATGGTCAGATGAATTGTGCGTGTTTCATTAACCTGTGGTCATCTTTATCTCTGGCAGGTGTTTGTGGATAATTTCGTCCACGGTGACCTCCATCCCGGGAACATCCTGGTGCAGTGTGGGCGAGGAGAGGGACCCGAGGGCCAGGACCGGGCGACTCTGACGGACATGTGTGACACTGTGGTGGTCAGCATGAGGCCGACTCCTCCGCCTCTACAGCTGGTGCTGCTGGACGCGGGCATCGTGGCACAGCTCAGCGAAGCGGATCAACGCAACTTCAGAGCCGTGTTTACCGCTGTCGTTCTCAAGCAGGTAAAAGACATACTCTATGAGGATTCGGGTTCTTTTATCGACATTTCTAAATGTCATATTTTAGCGGCAAATGTGAAGTGAAATGTTCGAGACTTATTTGTTGAAATCTGCATCAGTGTTAGTATTATTTCCCTTCAGGGGCATCCAAGATTAGGATGTAATAGTTTGTTTCTTCATCAGATTTACTTTCAATTTAGGAAAAACAAAGGAAAAGAGAAATTTAGCATCGTTTGAAAAAACCGCATCACTCACTGCTCATTTGGACCCCCCCAATATCTATACCATGGTTACGCCCCTGTCTGCAGTGAATGGGTGCCGTCAGAATGAGTGTCCAAACATGTGCTTGTGTTGCCAGGGTGAGCGAGTTGCAGAGCTAATCCTTAATCACGCCCGCGCCAATGAGTGCCAGGATGTGATGCGTTTCAAGAAGGAAATGGCTGAACTAGTGGATCATGCCCTCAGTGACACACTTTCTCTGGGAAAGGTACGGAGTTACGCATCACTTCCATAATTAGTTAAACATCGATATACTACCAGTCAAGTTTGAACTAATTGAGATTTTAGTTTTAAAAAAATTTAGGTATTTTTGAAAGATGTCTCTTCTGCTCATCGAGGATGCATTTATTCGATTAAGAATACAATAAAAATGCTAATATTGCAAAATGTTATTACAATTTAAAATAGCTAAACATATAATTTATTTCTGAGATCAAAGCTGTATTTTCAGCATCATTACTGCAGTCTTCAGTGTCACATGATCTTCAGAAATCATAATAATATACTGATTTGCTGCTCAAGAAACATGTATTAATGTTTAAAACAGGATGTAGTTAAAAGCTTCATATTTTTGTGGAAGTAAACAATGATACGCTACATGTAAACAGGATTGTACTAAAAGTTAAACAGGATGGTACTAAAAGATATGTACGTTTAAAAAACAAGACATTTTAAATTAAAAAAGCAAGAAATTAGTACAGGATGTAGTTAAAAAGCTTATTAAACAGGATGTATCAAGTAAACAATGTACTAAAAAGCTAATCATTAAACAATGTATTAAAAAGCTAATCATAAACAAGAGTTACCGTTACGACATTTATAATGTTACATAAGATTTCTAAACAGGATTTCTAAAAAGTAAATGCTGTTCATTGAACAGGATGTTCTAAAAAGATTCATGTAAAAGGAGTACTAAAAAGATAATCATGTAAACAGGATGAAAAAAGATAATCATTAAACAGGATGGTACTAAAAAGATTCATGTAAACAGGATGTAGTATAAAAAAAATATTAAACAGGATGTAGCTAAAAAGTAATCATGTAAACAGGATGTTCTTGTAAACAGGATGGTACTAAAAGTTCATAAACAGGATGTTAAAAAGATAATCATTAAACAGGATTGTACTAAAAAGATAATCATTAAACAGGAGGTAAAAGATAATCATGTAAACAGGATGTAGTACTAAAAAGCTAATCAGTAAACAGGATGTGTTAAAAAGTCTAAACGAGTCTTTGGTTTACTGATTCATAAACAGGATGTAGTACTAAAAAGCTAATCATGTAAACAGGAGAGCTAAAAAGCACAAGTTACTACATCTAAAAAGAAAGTAAAAAGTCTGTAAAATAATAAAAAGCTGAATGCAACATAAACAGGATGTACTAAAAAGCTTTCAATAACCTAATAAGCAGCCTTTAAATGTGTGAACAGGATGTAGTACTAAAAAGCCAATCGTTTCCGTTTTGATGTGAATATTTGATTTGTTTTTTCCGCCTTAGGTAGCTTTTAAAGGTTATAATTGAATTTATCAGTAACATAACTGAATAAAAATGTAATAAACATATTTAAATATGTTATTTAAATAATGCATAGACAGGAACTGCATGCTAACATACAAAGCAGAATTTTGTGTTGTTAAAACTGTGACCTGCACAAATAGTTAAAGTGATGCTACTGTGTGTTTAAGTGGGGTGTTTTGCTCTTCCTGTTGCAGGTGAAGTTGGAGAGTAATTTTGCATCTATGGTGTTTGCCATCATGGTCCTGGAGGGTTTGGGTCGATCCCTGGATCCCAACCTGGACATCCTGGAGATCGCCAAACCCCTCCTGCTGAAAAACCTGCTCTGATACACTCTTCAGAGACACGTCAACGTTTACCTCAGCGCTCCAGACGCTAATAACAGCCTGCTGCTCAAATCAGGGAGCTCACCGTCACTCAGAGGACAAACCACAGATCTGGGAGCATTTCCATGCACATGGTTAAAGTGTTCCTGGATCAATAACAAGTCCTGTCATATTAGGATCGGATTAAACACATGGGGCCAGATTCAGTCTTATTGTGTCTATACTGTACAATATGTCAAATAAATCCTACATCCTGGTTTATACATTCAGAGTCAAATTAATATAGGCTGCTTTCACTTTTTTCACTTTGGGTGTGTGCATTTAAGAGCATTAAACCCAAAACTGCTTTTTAAATCCCTGAAAAGTGACATTTATTGTCATTATAGAGTTGGTGGTAACCATCTATTGACATTTATAAAGGAACCAAGCAAGACTTTATCCAGGACCCTTTCTTTTGTTAGTGTATGTTTAATTAAATATGTGACCCTGGACCACAAAACCAGTCATAAGAGTCAATTATTCGATATTCATATTTATACATCAGCTGAAGAAATAATCTTTCCATTGATGTATGGTTTGTTAGGTTTTGACAATTCTTGGCTGAGAAACAACTATATGAAAATCTGGAATCTGAGGATGCAAAAAAAATCAAAATATAGAGAAAATCACCTTTAAAGTTGTCCAAATGAAGTACTTAGCAATGCATATTACTAATCAAAAATTAAGTTTTGATATATTTATGATAGGAAATTTACTTAATATCCTGATGATTTTTGGCATAAAAACTGATAATTTTGACCCACACAATATATTTTTCTCTATTTCTACAAACATACTTGTGCTACTTATGACTGCTTTTGTGCTCCAGGCTCACATTTACAAAAATAATAACCATTAAATATGTTTGTAACAATCCATGTCTCTTTGTAAAATGTTTATTTGATCATCATAGCTATAATTTCTCGACCGGATCATGCTGAATGTGTGATTTTCCATCCCTGAGTTTATCAAGTTGAATTATGTGTTATGTTCATCAGAAGATATGAGCTCTCATCTCATCATAATTTCATGTGTTATGACTGTAATATTTAACCTCTGCAGATGATTTGATCAGATAATGTCTTGAAATAATTCCTTTGTGTATTTTGCACACCTTTGTCTGAATTAAAGTAATAAGCTATAGTTTGAGAGATACTTTTTGTATCAAATTGCTACTTATGTTTATAATTGTGTTTGTTTACTTATGTTTATAATTGATTTATCTATAATTCTTCACAAGTGGTGGATAATTCTAATAAGGTAATCAACTAGAATGATCTGTATATCTACTATATAGTGGCTGTTAATACAAAATGGACTTTGTGGTATTGTATATTATCATGTAAGCCTTTACGACTGGACATCATTTCTATGCTGGAGTGAGTTTTATATATAATCACGTGGTGACGAACGTCGCGGTGTTGCCATAGTGACAGAAGCGTCCGCCGGAAGTGAGGAGGAACGGAACGCGATGGCGGACGAGGCAATGAAAACGGTGAGAAATATGTCTGTTTTCAATAAAACACAAAAACTCGTGATATTTAATACCTTTGATATGAGCAGAGATCTTCTTTATCATGGCGTATGATAGTTTATAACCGCTGTTCTTCGTTATTGTGTTAATTAGTTGCTCGTCAGATTAAATATAACGTTATCTGCAAAAAGAAAACAATCTGACAGATTAACGTTAGCGTTTTAAATAACAAAGGTAACGTTATATTTTATTCATATTTCGTTTAATCTTGAACAGCAAAGCCTGTCAAAAAAGATTAAAAATGAGCTTTACATAAAGAAAATCAAGTTTATATTTGGACCATTATGATTTATTGTATTAGGGCATATTTTTGAATGACAATTAAACACATATTACTTGTCATCGTCATCACTGTAACAAAAGTATCATGTAAATTATTTATAAATCATAGTGGCATTTGTTAAATGTGTTTATTCTGATTTTAGTAAAAAAAAAAAAAAAAAAGTTTATAACTAACGTTTAACTTAACGTATAACTAAAGTTAATTTCTTAGAATAATTTCTTCAGATAATTAGTTTCTTATGATTTCTAATTACATAATATTACATTTAAAACTGCATAACATTAGTCAGCATTTATTTATCAAATGCACAACAGTACGGTGATTTCTGCTCCTCATTAAATACATTATAAATAAAATAAACAGAAAGGCAATTCATATAAAAGGATGAATTAAAGAGAAAAAATATGAATATTTAAATATAAATATAAAAAAGGGCTAATATTCATTATAGCACACAGTATTTGATTAATATATATTTTTTTGTCTTTGTGTAGGTTGTGCAGCTGCCTGTGGCCACAGACCTCAAGAAACCTCGTCCAAAGAAAGGTCAGGATCTCTAGAGTCTGTATTAATAACATAAATAATTACAAAAATCAGTTTTGAATTATAAAGTACTGCAAACCCAAACGAGCATTTTGGCTGTATCCGTTCCTCCCGTGGGTGGCGCTGTTCGCCTTTATTTTCCCCTTCGGCCCCATCGTTCAGTGAAGAGGATTATGGCTCAGAGGGAAAAGTCTGTCCAGGAATAGACCGGATTGAGATCAGCTTTTGGCAGGGGGCTTGTAAGCAAGAGGAGGACGATACAGATGCTTCATGTTGCAGCGGACAGGCTCCTTGTGTTCTGGGGCCCGCTGGATTCCCCCCCGCTGCGAGAGGAGTCTGCTGCGGCCGGCTCACAGCAAGCCTGTCTGCCCTCTATACCCAAAATAGAAGCTGTTTTCTGCAGATTTCCAACGCCGCGTTTGATATTTGCATTTTCATGATTAGACCAGTTAATGTCCTACACAAGATGAAACAGCCGGAATAAGCCTCATCTCTTTAATCTCTGGCCTAAAAAGTTTTTGAACAGTTGAGTCAAACTTTAAAATTAATGTCCTTGCATTGCAAACAAAATATCAAAGCATGTCTTTTATTGTAAAGAATGTTGCACAAGCAAGACATTTGAGAGATAGACGTTTGTCAGGTTTGAAATGTCAAAACCAGCTGATTCAAACACATGTATATCATTTATGAACATTATTTACATTTATGAATTTTGCAGACGCTTTTATCCAAAGTGACTTACAGTGCATTCAGGTTATACATTTTTTTTTCAGTATGTGTTCCCTGGGAATCGAACCCACAACCTTTTGCACTGCTAACACAATGCTTTACCACTGAGCCACAGGAACATCCTGCAGCACTTGCACTGATATTAAGACATGTTTTAAGTGTCTAGGCTCTTTGTGCACCACTATACATCGTTGCATACGTATATATTAATCTCTATGTTTTTCTTCTGTCTGCAGCTCCTGAGCTTCCGATCCTGGAGAGGAGAAACTGGCTTATACATCTGCATTATATCCGCAAAGATTATGAGACCTGCAAGGTACAACCTGAACATCTACAGAGAGAGTTGAATTGCTGCAGAATACTCTTAATAATGTTATGACTTGTGTTCTGTTTTCAGGCCATTATTAAAGAGCAGCTGCATGAAACTCAAGGCATGTGTGAATATGCCGTGTATGTGCAAGGTCAGTGTAAAGTACACAGTAAACCGACTCTTAACGGTGTAAATGTACTCAATTACTCTAAAGTGGTCAGACCGAGTCTCAGATGTGCAAATGGCACAATCCAATGCTGAATCTACATAGTTTTTGAATGTCGATATGCATGAATTACCCAAAATGACTTGGTACAATTGCAAAAATGGCCAAGATACTAAAAATATTATAATATGTGTGATAATTGAACACCACTCACTGAACATGCAACTTAATGAAGTCATGTGACATTATAGTATACTAGTGTTTGAAGTCACTGTTTTACATCAGGGTTATTATAGTTAACTGTAACTAAAAACATAAAAAAAAAACATTTTAATTGCTTGAAACAGAATTATATTTATATATATATATATATATATATATGTAAAAACTCAATTTTCAGCGAGTTGCCAAGGAAATATTTCTCATTTTCATTTAGTTTAAACTGAAGTACTAAAAAAAAACTGAAAGTAATTAATACAAATAATAAAAATGATAGAGATTGTAAAAAACAAAAAATTTATAAAATGCAGAATAAAATGATTAAAACTTTAAGATTAAAGTGAAAACAAAATGATAAAATAATAACAAAACCTGCCATTGCCCGCAGACATGTAGCGCCGTTGCATTTCGGGGCGTCCCGAGTTCAAGTCCCGACCCGTGGACCTTTTCTAATCAATTAAATATGTTAAATAACACAAATGTATCTAATCTCATTTTATTAACCGATGTGTTTGCTGCTGACCTTTGATGATCCAGTTCAACCATATTAATAACCCAAAATTACTTTACATTAACAAATGTGCTTCATTGTATTTTATTGCTGAAGAGAGTTGAACTTCTCCTGTGTTCTTCTGTTCAGACGTGATTTACTCATCCTTCAGTCTGAGGTTTATTCATCACACTTTTTGGTGTGAAAGGCTTTTACATTTGCTATAAATATAACTTATTGTATTAAAAACAAACAATCAAGCCCTGCTCATATTTAAAAAGTAACGAGAAAGTAACGCAAAGCAGTACTTTCCATTAAAAGTAACTAAGTAACGTAATTAGTTACTTTTTTAGGGGGTAACGCAATATTGTAATGCATTACTTTTTAAAGTAACTTTCCCCAACACTGGTACACAGTATACTGTGCAGTGAGCAGTACACTAGCACTCTTTTCCAAACCCAGTCGATGTGACCCGATGTGAACACCTGCTCTGTATTGTGTGTGCAGCTCTCATCATGCGGTTAGAGGGGAACATCCAGCAGTCTCTAGAGTTGTTCCAGAGTTGTGCCATCCTCAACCCCAAAAGCTCAGACAACCTCAAGCAAGTGGCACGATCCCTGTAAGCAGCATCCAAACACACACGACCATAGATCAAATCACAAACACACCTCTCTCTGTGGTGTGTCTATTAACCCGGGGATAGAAAATGAAGATATGTGTTATCTTATGAGCTGTGTTGACTCTGTGTTTAGTTTCCTGTTAGGGAAGCACAAAGCCGCTATAGAGGTTTATAATGAAGCAGCACGTCTCAATCAGAAAGACTGGGTGAGTACACTTCTTCTGTCCTGAGTGCTGTCTGATGAGTGTGTAATTAAAGGGTTAGTTCACTCAAATATGAATTCACTATAATTATTTACACACTCTTATGTTCCCATATGTGCAAATGTCTTCACACAGCTCTTTTACATAAAATGACTGTATATATATATATATATGTTTTTTTAATTTTATTTTTTACATATTTATTTAAATGGTTTAGTTAGGATGTTTTTTAGTGCTGTCAAACAATTAATCGCTTCCAAAATAAAAGTTTTTGTTTACATAATATATGTGTGTGTACTGTGTATATTTATTATGCATATATAAATACACACACATGCATGTATATATTTAAGAAAAAATGTATATTAAATATATTTATATATAAATTATATACATGTAAATATTTTCAAAATATGTATATGTGTGTATATAAACATAATAAATATATACAGTACACACACATATATTATGTAAACAAACACTTTTATTTTGGATCTGATTAATCGTTTGACAGCACTAATGTTTTTACATATTTATTTAAATGATGAAATCTTAAATCTTGAAATGGTTAAGTTAGGATCGTGTTTTTATTTATTTATTGGTTAAGTTAGTGTTTGTATTTATGTATTTAATAGTAGGGGTTAGTGCATATAGTGTATATTTAGTTTATTTATTTAAATTAGTTAAGTAAGCAGTTAGGGTTGATTTTTTTTCTGTTTAATGTACTTATTTAGTTAATTATTATTAGTTATTCTTATTTTATTTAAACGTTTTGAGTTGTGTTAATGAATGTGTCATTTATTGTATTGATTTATTGGTTTGTTTATTTATTTAGTATTTAATTATTATAATATATTTATAGTTAAGTTCGGGGTTAGGGCTTATATTTTATATTTTTATGTATTTTCTTTATTGATTTAAATTGTTAGGTTAGGAGTTAGTGTTTATTTATTTTTTTAAGATATTTTTTTGTGTATTTTTAGTTGTTTGATTTACTATTATTATATTTGTTTAATTTTTAGTTTGGATTCCTCTTAACAGCCCCAGTTTCCATTAATTTGTATTATACAGAAAAGAGTATATTCTTTAGATTACAGCTTTATTCCACAGGTGTTGTGTGTGTGTGCGTGTGCATGTGCGTGTGTGTGTGTGTGTGTGTGTGTGTGTGTGTGTGTGCGTGGGCGCGTGCGTGTGCGTGTGTGTGCGTGCGTACTTTACCTGTAATCATGTGTATTTTAGTTTGACATTAAACATATGAGATGCCTGTGAAATATTACTTAAAAGTGTGATTAATTTTGCCTGCAGGAAATCAGCCATAATCTGGGCGTTTGCTACATCTACACCAAAGACTTCAGGAGTGTAAGTGCATGTTACTGTAGTATATCATATTTTTTAACACTCCTCCTTTTATTTTATTGGCTGTATCAGAGATTCCAGATTTCTTCATTAATTTGAAAGAGTCTTATTTCACATGTCCTCATCTGATGTAGTGTTAAACATGTTCTCTCTCTGTCTTCAGGCCGAAGAACAGTTGAACTTGGCATTGCAGCTGAATAAACACGATCTGACGTACGTGATGCTGGGAAAAATCCACTTACTGCAGGGCGACACAGAGAAAGCCATTGACGTCTACAAGAGCGCTGTGGAGTACGTCTCAATACACATCCTCACATTTAAGCACACATTTGATACTGTTTGCCAAACTATCGTAGTTCTTGTACTATCCTGTTGAAAAAACAGCATGCTGGCTAGTAATGTTTTGTAGCATGACTGCTGGTTTGAGCTGGACATGTGCTGGTCGTAAGCAAATAGATCCTGCTCAGGACCAGTTTAAACCAGCTCAAACCAGCAGTCATGCTTCAAAACATACCTAACCAGCATGCTGCTTTTTCAACAGGGTACTTTACATTCACCAAGAGCATCCAGAGACAGTCAAGTTTGGTGGACCTGCATTTGTTTTTCGTTCAAAAGTGTGTTTTATGTTTAATACACACACTTTATGCTTTCTTGCTACCATGCGTCTTCGTAAAATCACTTTATTGCGAGTCACGTGAGCGTTCAGATCTGACGCTGCTGGGACCTCCAGACATGTTTTATCGTGTTTGGTCACCAGTCACATTTGACTTGAAGAGTCAAACACACTTTCTCTTGAAGTGTCTGAAGTGTTGTGTTTGTGGTGACTTACCCAGAATGCATTTCAAGTCTCTTTTTATTTTCAGTCATGTTTCGCACAACGTGAGTAAAGATGTACGAGACAGAGTTTTGTTGCCAGAGAGCAACTTCAGACGCCTGGAGATGCTCTCAGCGTGTCGCTCTGCCACAGCGCAGATAAGACGCCCAAGGCAGCAAAGCATGCTGGGATCAGTGAGGCGCTCATAGCTGTAATTAATCACATTTACTGTCTCACTGTGACCGCTCAAACCTCTCTCTTTTCTTTTCCTCTCTTTCTACCTTGTCTTTTTTTCTTTTCTCTTTGTATTTTAAATGCTCTCAGAAAACCATGAGGACTTGCTGAAGTAGTCTGTTTTTCTCCTTAAAGGGACAGTTCATCCAAAAACTGTCATTATTTGCTCGCCCTCATGTTGTTTCAAACCCAACAGCTCAACTGTCAAGCTCCAAAAAAGTGCAAAAGCACAAATAAATCTATCGTAACTGTACCTTGTGCAGTCAAATCATAACTGTTGTGTGTGTAATGGACCAACATTTAAATAGGTAGTTGATGACAAATTGTTGAATTATTTATTTATTTGTTTATTTTTATTAATTTCATTTTGAATTAACCTTTAATTAAATCCACTCTGCTATCATTTTTTAAATATAATGTATAAATAGATTATATTTATTTATAAATTAACATAAATGTATTTTATTCAAAAGCAATTTATCAATAGATTTTTTGTAAATTAACTATAAATTCAGTACAATAAATGCAATGTATAATTATTATAATAATTACAATAACAATAATGTCTTATAAAATATTGTATCTTTACTATTATTAGCAGTTATTTGTTAACTAATAATAGTACACATTTATTATTAATTTGAATCTATATTATGAATAATATTTTTAGAAAATCTGTTCATAATATACAAATAGATTCCAGTTTGAATATAATTAGTCAATAATAATTATTAATATTATTCAAATATATTGTCAAAAATGTGTGTAGATATCTATAAATAGTTTACAGTTTCACTAGGTTTATGACAATACATATTTTAATAATAATAATAATAATTATTTGAATTATGATAACGAGAAAATAAGATTTTGTTTTTTTTACATTACGGTGAGGAGAATTTGGTGAAAATAATAAGAATGCTTAATTGTATTAGTCAGAATAATGTCTAAAAGCAAAATATAATTTATTTCATTTAATTGGTCCTTATGTTTTATAATACTTTATTTTCTGGAGCCTGGCGATGGCCGTTTACATTTATAGTATAGAGCACACATCACAGTTTCTCCTTTAGAAAGCAAAGTCTTTGGAGTTTGGAACGACCTGAGGGTGAATGAATAATGACAGAGTTTTTTGGGGTCAGCTACTTCTGTAAAAACACCTTTTTAACGTTCAACAAATGAAAGCGCAAAAGGAATCACTAATCTGCTTTTCTCAGCGTGAATCCAACGATTTGATGACTCTTGATTACTGTTGTTGACTTTCCTCTCTTCCCGGAGAGCAGAAATGGAGATGAGTCTGAAAAACTCTCCTCCCCTTGTCCTTACGCACACACACACACACACACATGCACACACACATGCACACGCACACACACACACGCACACACACTCTCACACACTCTCACACACTCTCACACACACACACACACACACACGCGCGCACACGCACACACGCACACACGCACACACACACACACGCACACACACGCACACACGCACACACGCACACACACACACACACACACACACACACACACACACACTCACGCGCACACACACACACACACTCTCACACACACGCACACACACACACACACACACACACACACACACACACACACACACACACACACACACACTGTCTGTGAGTCTGGCTCAGATATCAGAGAACCGCGGGGAGCTTTAAGCCAGCGTGTGTGTGTGTGTGTTTGAAAACTCCTCATTATCGCAGCCCTCCCACCGAGCTGATGAATTAGTAACGTGCAGCAGTGGGACGCGCCGTAATGAGAGGAGCTTTCAGAGATCCCACTCTTCCACCCGCTTCACCTCGCGATAGCGGGAAGATGTGCCTCACAGCCAGCATGAATTAATAAGAGCCCGCTGCTGGCATGAGCCGCTCAAACACACACGTGATGAGACGCTTTCTCTGCTTTCATCATGTCTCCTGCCACAGTCTGAATCTGAATCAATGTGCTTTATCATCGCACATTTAACTACCCCTAAAATCTGAAAAATCGAAAGCACCTCAAATCTGATTGGTCGATTCAAGCGTGATACTTTGAATGGGAAATTTGTTTACATTTATTTTTTTTATTCAATTTATTTGAAAAGGGACCATGCACAATTTTAACATAAATGTTTCCATTTCATGCATTGTACCGAATTTAGCCAATGGCTAGTTTCCATCCGCAGTCCCTTGGCAGGTAATCGCAATCACAGTAAAACACAAAAAACATACAACACAATGATATTATACACATTATATCAGAGCCACTACATGACCATGTCAGTGTTTACAGAGTTGAGTTGATTTTAAATAAGATTTTAATTTCAATTTAAAAATGTCAATAGATATGCACATCCTTATGTCTTCCGATAGTGTCCCAACATGTGATAGCTTTCACTGAGAAAGACCATAATCCAAAAGCAGCGTGACGAAAGGGAATAACACCGTCACTAGAGGATGATGATCTAGTGAATCTTGCAGAGACAGTAGAACGAAAGTGCACAAAATCACCAAGTATAGAAGGGGCCAAGCCATTAATAATTTTGTAAACCATACATAAATTCCAAAAAAGTCTAAAATTGTCAAAGCTCAGAAAATTGTATTTCTCCAAAACCCTACAATGATGGTACTGGTTAGACTTTTAAAGGAAATAGTTCATCCAACAATCAACATTCTGTCATCCTTTAAAGTATTAATGTTTCAAATCTGATGTTTCTTCCATTAAACACAAAAGAGACGTCTAGTTCGCTGTTGAAGCTGCTCTTTTACATTCAATGAAGGTCAATTGTGAAGAATCCATAAGAGCATCATAAAATTATTACAAAGGAGTTGAGCTCATTCCAACTCTTCTGAAGTCATAACTAACATATTGAAACATAAGACGTCATTTGTTGTGTAGTTGATGACAGAATATTCATAATTGTATACTTTTAATTTTATTTGACCTGTTAATACTACCATTATGTTTAAATAATATGTAATCATTATAATTTTTTGTATTAATTTAATGAAAATTAGATATTTTATTGTTTTTGATTAATTAATACATTAAAATAAATAAATTAATAAATTTATTTATTTGCATTACAGCAGGGTTTCCCAACCTGCGAATTCCGGGATGGTAATGATAAAATTATTATAATTATTAATAATAATTTTTTAAGGGTAATGAGAATTTATTAAATATTAAAAATAAAAGAAAGAAATTTTAAAAAGCATAATAGTAATTAAAATAACACCAGAATGCAAAAACGTGAAAATAGCCTTCGTTTTCTTAAAGCAAAATATGATTTCTTATTTCTTTCATTTGATTTGGGCATCACAGGCCAAAGAGCTTCGTTTGGGAATCCCTGTGTTACAGTAATGAATAATGTCAGAGGCTCTTTTTGATGTTGTGTTGAAATGTTCACTGTTATCTCTGTTTGTGTCCGTCTCAGATTTTCTCCAGAGAACACAGAGCTGTTGACTACACTGGGACTGCTGTACATGCAGGTGAGTGACGTGTTCATCTGTACTGTACTTACAGTATCAGAAAGCCACATACAGATGATGATTTGTGGGCTTGCTTAGGTATTTTCACTAGAACTGCTTACGATCAAATTCAGATTCCAACAAACCCCTCACCGTAAATATAATAATAATAATAATGTTCTATTGCTGTACATATGTATGTGTGTATGTATGTGTGTATAGGCTTTATAGCATGGTTTCCTATACTTGAGTTTGTGAATTGATGAAAAGTTAATAATTAATGAATTTTAAACAAATGGATCTGTTATTAGTGTATTTGTTAATTTGTGTTGTCTTCTCATTAGCTGGGGAAATACCAGAAAGCCTTTGAGCACCTCGGAAACGCTCTGACATACGACCCCAATAACTTCAAGGTGGGATAGTTTCAAGAAGTTTCATTCTGTAGAACTTTTACTAACTCTCAAGTGTCATTAACATTGTGTGTGTGTGTGTGTGTGTGTGTGTGTGTGTGTCTGTGTGTGTGTGTGTGTGTGTGTCTGTGTGTGTGTGTGTGTGTGTGTGTGTGTCTGTCTGTGTGTGTGTCTGTGTCTGTGTGTGTCTGTGTCTGTCTGTCTGTCTGTGTGAGAGTGTGTGTGTGTGTGTGTGTGTGTGTGTGTCTGTGTGAGAGTGTGTGTGTGTGTGTGTGTCTCTGTGTGTCTGTCTCTGTGTGTGTGTGTGTGTGTGTGTGTGTGTGTGTGTGTGTGTGTGTGTGTCTGTGTGTGTGTGTGTCTCTCTCTCTGTCTCTGTGTCTGTGTGTGTCTGTGTCTCTGTGTCTGTGTGTGTGTCTGTGTGTGTGTGTGTGTGTGTGTGTGTGTGTGTGTGTCTGTGTCTGTGTGTGTGTGTCTGTCTCTGTGTGTCTGTGTCTGTGTGTCTCTGTGTGTGTGTGTGTGTGTGTGTGTGTGTGTGTGTGTGTGTGTGTGTGTGTGTGTGTGTCTGTGTCTGTGTCTGTGTCTGTGTGTGTCTGTGTGTCTGTGTGTGTCTGTCTGTGTGTCTGTGTGTGTCTGTGTGTGTGTGTGTGTGTGTCTGTGTCTGTGTGTGTTCAGGCCATCCTCGCGGCCGGCAGTATGATGCAGACTCATGGAGATTATGACGTGGCCATGAATAAGTACCGTGTGGCGGCGTACTCTGTCCCTGAGAGCCCACCGCTCTGGAATAACATCGGGATGTGCTTCTTCGGCAAACAGAAATACGTGGCTGTGAGTTACAGACCGTCACCAGAACATTTAGTGCTTTTCTTTGACCTGTTTGACCTTCTTTCCTCCCTGCTTCTCTCCTGCAGGCCATCAGCTGTCTGAAGAGGGCAAACTATCTGTGTCCGTTTGATTGGAAGATCCTGTATAATCTGGGTTTGGTTCATCTCACCATGCAGCAGTACGCATCCGCTTTCCACTTCCTGAGCGCCGCCGTCAACCTGCGGCCGCGCATGAGCGAACTCTACATGCTACTGGCCGGTAAATATAGCAAAAACTACTACTGAAGCAGTCTGACATAGTTTTATCAACATGCAACGTGCTGCTTTGCTTTTGATTCAATTTAAAAAATGCATAAGTGTCACTTTACATAAAAAATTTAAAGTTTCAATTAAAAAAATACAAAACACTAAAAAAAAATCTTTTTTTTTTGTAAAAAGGTAGTATGTGTTACTTTTGCTTATCATTTAATTAACAAATAAATGACTTTTTACTTTATCTTAAAAATACAGTATTGTATTTTTATTAAATCAATTTAAACATAAAAACAACCAAACCATTTACTAAAAAATATCATTTTTTAGTACAATAGTAGCATTTTAACTCGTTTAAAAAAAAAACATAAAAAAAATGTATGATGAAATTTTAATTAATTTTAAAATAAAAACAGTTAAAAAAACACATTAAGAAAGACAATAAAGTATATTAATAATATATTTTACACAAAATATTAAAAATGAAAATCATCCATGTATGAACAAATCTGCATGCTTCTGGCCAACCACAACTAATGTTACTGTTACTTTTTAATTTAATAAAAAAATTAATATGTTACTTTTTACTTAAAAAAAAATAATAATGCCGTATGATATTAAAATAATGTGTTACTTTACTTTACGTATGATATTAAATATCATATAATGTTATTTTATAATAATTTTATAACAATTGCGGCTGTTTGAAATAGTTCTTTAAACAGGTAACATGTTGTACTTTTGCTATTTACTGAATTTACGTAATGCTTTATATAAAAGATGATCATGCAGTAATGCACTTTTGTTTTTAATAAATAAGGCATTTGTATTTCTTGTAGAAGAACAGTGTAAATGCGAGAATCAATACTTGTCTAGTTTAAGTTAATTCGATTGTTATTTGTGCTCTGACCCTCATCAGTTGCTCTGACCAGTCTGGACGACGCAGATAACGCCCGCAGGTCTTACGAGCAGGCGGTTCAGCTGGATGAGTATGTTCTGCAGACCCTGATCTGTGCTGGTCAATCTGGAACGTACTCCGCTAGTTGAGTTAAAGTGGGTGTGTTTTGTCTGGCAGGTCAAACCCGCTGGTGAACCTGAACTTCGCGGTGTTCCTGTATAACCAGAGCGATAAGAAAGCCGCGCTGCTGCAGTTTCAAGAGATGGAGAGAAGAGTCAACGCTCAGGTCGATAATAACAGCAGCACTGAGTTTGACCCAGAGGTACTGAACCCGTCTGATTCTGACCCAAATCTGACATTTAGACCATCGAGAATAACACCTAACGTCACAAGACAATCGTTCTGCTCATAGATCCTTTACTTGCAATAAAAGAGCCTTAAACAAAACTTTAAGCTATCTTTAAAAAAAAGATACATTGTATTTATTTCATTTTATTTATTGATTGATTTTTTCTCATTACTGTAATGTGTCCCAACAAATGCAATCTTTTTATTTTTTTGGTGTTATTTCTTATTTAATACAATGACAAATATCATGGAAACAACTTTTTTAAATTAAAAACAGTCAAATATCATGATTTTGCATTTATACTAACTAAATGAAATAAACATTTAAATGAAACTTTTGACATTTAACTGTTTTTATTTTGATAATATTATTAACTTTATTAAATCAACAATTTAAAATAAAAATCAATATAATAAATACCATGATTAAATTACGTTCTTTACCATTTAAATAATATATAAATATCTGCATTTATAATAATGCTATAATAATTTATAATTTTTCTTAATGTAAAAAATGTATTGAAAAATTTAGGTAATCTTTTTATTTGTTTTTTTTATTAATTAATTTGTTCTTCCTCATTATATCAGTCTGGTAATTATTAAAACTGATTTTTAATAATGATGATAATCTTTTTATTAGTATTTTTTTTAATTAATTAATTAATTTGTTCTTCCTCATTATATCAGTCTGGTAATTATTAAAACTGATTTTTAATAATGATGATGCACACACGAATCACAGCTGGTTGAAATGGCTCAGAAATGAAGTATTTTTTTTATTTATGTTTTTTAAATGAATGAATCTGTTCTTCCTCATTATATCAGTCTGGTAATTATTAACTGATTTTTCACACACGAATCACAGGAGAGCTCATCTCTTTCTCACACAGCTGGTTGAAATGGCTCAGAAGTTGGGTGCCGCTCTACAGGCGGGTGAGAACCTGTTCTGGAGCAAACCGGGCAAAGACGGCAAGACCAGCCAGCGGTCGTCCTCCAGCAAACCCAGCAGCTCCCAGCAGGCCCTGGGCACCAACCAGGCCCTCGGTCAGGCCATGTCTTCAGCCGCAGGCTACAGCAAGAGCGTGCAGATCACTGCAGGTGCAGAACCGCTCAGCTTCATGTGACTTACACAGATCAGTCCATCCTAACGCTCGGTCTTTCCCTCCAGAGCCCGAGGCGGATGTGAGCAGCGCCCCGTCTCCTCCTACAGTCGATCCCGGAGAGCCCGAGGACGAGGATGAGACGACCGAACTCAAGGAGAAGAAGAAGAGTAAACCCAAAGCAGCGGCTGAATAGAGCTCAAGCTACATCTATATTATAACTTATCAATGTACAGCGTTTATATATAGTTGAATTAAAGTGCAAAGTTACAATCGCAGATCTATAGATGTCTGTTTGAATAGTGCATTATATTAATGTCGTTCAACATTTAGAAAAATGATAATTGCATTAAGCCCAGCTCAACTGTGCGATTTTGGCCAGATTTGGTCGTCTGAGACAAATTTTGAAAATCCTAAAAGATTCCTGTAACCTAGGCAAATCGGTTGCTTTGAGCGGCTCCACCGACAGCCGATTAATGGCCGTTGCGATATTTTTTCCTCCGATTAAATTCTGGCAGTGTCAGGTTTCAGACACTTTCCTAGTGTGACATCTCCTACGACAACCTCAAACCAAGAACCAATAGCTGCGCTTATAGCGCGACAACTTCAAACCACGAAAATCGAAACAATGGACAGTACAACAGGAAGAAAAACGTATTGAGCTATGGAGGGAAAAGGAGTGTTTATACGTGTCGTATGACAGTTAAAAGGAAGCGGCTTGGAGAGATAAAGTTTAAACTGAATAACAAAATTACCTCAAGTTCGCGTTAGAACTGGAAGTCCATAAAGTCTTCTTTTGCCCAGCCTACTTGCTCCACACAGATGTTTTTTCTTTTTATTATCAAGGCTGTAATTTAAAACTGAACGTTGCTGTTGTTTGGCTACCATTATAGCGAGAGAACGCGGGCGGATTGATGACGTATCCGGACAAGTCTTTCTTTACGTCCGTTTTTGTCGCGTTTTTATGTCTACAGTTCATTAAACAACTGAGATTAGTTTGATGGGGAATGTTCGTAATGTGACAAGCAACAATCGCAAAAGAATAAAAATGCATGAGCCCGGCTTAAGTTTAGCATAAAGAGCATGTTATTATCATTTTGGTCTTTGTACACAAGCGTGATTACACCGCCCTGCATCATATTCACTGAATGAAATCCAAAACTCATTTCTTGCTCATTTTGAGGAGCTGATTCCAAAAATAGAGCCTGTTTTGCTCAAACACGTCACATTTTCTCACAAAATATGATGCATTTAATAGCATTCTGGCTTTTGACAACCATTTGTAAGGTGAAGAATACTTGTATCATACCATAATCAGCAAAAAAACTGCCATAAATACATGATTCCTGTCTTCATCTGAGCTAGATTAAACGGTTCGTTCAATTCTCTGCCCTTTTTTACATGTTTGAATAAATCTGAAGACATTATTTCAACTTTTTACACTCCTTTGCAGAATGTAGTTGAAATTATACATTTTAAATGTATACCTTTTTTTGGTCATTAAAACTTTTGATTATTTTTAATACATAAATTAAATATATAATAAAAAATCTTAACTTTTATTTAGTTATTTTTTTTATAAATATATATTTTTCAATTTAGCATCATCAGATTAGGTAATATTAGGGTTTATTTTTAAGATGCAGCGCTGTGTAATACAAAGAAACAGTCATTTTATACCCAGTACAGAAGTGTTTTATTTATATAAAAATATGCCATACTCACGTTAACAGAGCTAATATTTCTAGTCTCAGCGTTTACGATTGAAGGCCGTTTTGCCCGGTAACTCTTAAAGACTTCGTTGCATAATCACTTGTGCAAACTAGAACCCTAAAACATCTGACAGAAGTCTAAACGTTGCATGAATGTGGACTTTGTTAGTTTCTCACACCGACTCAACATCTGCTGCATTTGAACAACTAAACCTTCTTCAAGTATTGATGCCGTTCCATTTACTCCATTAGTAACCAGTTCATGAGACATTAGACTAAACTCTACTTGTATTGCAAACTTTAACTCTACTTATATTGCAAATTTCAGATCATGCGAACACTGATTTCAGTTCTAAATACAGCGATGGAAACATGTCAAATTCAAGGTTTTGCTGTTAAAAGTCACCTCTTTTGTTGGTTGGAGAAACTAACAGCATCGACATGGAGTGTTACAGAAATACAGTACATCACAAGATGTGCTCCATCAGGTTCATGATCCGAGGCATTTCTCCCAGCTACTGATTGTGTGTAAACGGTTCATTTACAAACACGGCTCAATGTTTCCAAAACTGCATTCGTTAAAAGCTTCAAATGGGTTTTTCAAACATTAAGGCTGGTTTAAGACAGATGAGAATTCACATAATCGAGATTAATTAGTACGTCCCAAATAAAAGATACGTCAGAGGTGTTTGGAAAACCTGAACTTCATGACTAATAAGAATAAATGACATATAGATTCATTGTGTGTGACCTTTAAAAACAGGAAGCATCATAAATCACAACAGTCGTCATTAACGCCACACATACAGAACCAATGGAAAATATTGACCATTTCTCTTATTATATACAAATGATGCTGCTCCAATTTACAAAAACCTACCGCTAGATTCCCACCTTGAAGAACATTAAGATTAAGACAAGAATTATGAATGGTATTTAATAATATGTGCACTGAATAATGGCCACAATACCGGCAGGTAAGCTGTCGATCTAAACTATTAACTGTAAACTAATATTTAGGAATTATTTGGACTTTAGATTGACCCTGGCTGGGATCATTGCTTTGATTACTTATGCTTAATTTCACTTAAGAGAACTTATGGAAGCCTGTTTCCGCTACAGAATAAAATAAAATTCATTCAAAAAAGGTGATTGCAACTTGTTATCTCACCATTTTGACTTTTTCTAGCAATTGTGAGATATAAAGGCAGAATAGTGAGAATTTTTTTTTTCTCAAAATTGCAAGTTTATATTTCCCAATTCTTACTGTATAACTTTCAATTGCAAGTTTATATTACAATTCTGACTTTATATCTCACAATTCAGAATTTTTTTAAATTTTGCAATTACCTTTTTATTTTTATTCAGTGGCGTAAACATGCTTCCATAAGAACTTCACGTTTCTCACATCACGGGATAAACCTGATGGCCTTCTGGTTCTGCTTCTTATTAACGTTCATAAACCAAATAAAGGAGTGTTTGGGAATACAATGGAGATTTGGGACGTTTAAGACTCTAAAATCTTTCTCTCGTTCGCTTTCATTCGTCCCAATAGCAGCCGCAGGCCTTGTACACCTCACTGTAATAAAAAAAAACAAGTTTTTTATTTTTTAGGAGATTTTTTAGTTCTCAACTTTTTGTTGAATAAACTTAAAACAACAAGTTGAGAACTCAATCTGCTGAAGCTCAAACTTTAAGTTTATTTATTTTGACAGTGCTGTTAACCAGAGTATAATCTCCTTTTATTATAGTTTAAAAAAAGGTTAGTAGTTCTTTCAATTTTTTTTTATTCTGTCATCATTTACTCAACGAAAGCTATCTGACTTTGACTTCTGGACTATTTCTTATGTAATAAAGAAGGGCGTTGAGGTTTAAAGATGAGCGAATGATGACCGAACGTTAATTTTTGGTTACATTAACCTTAAAAAGAATGTCGGAGGCTGGCTCACATCGTTATGTTCAGTGCCGTCTTTCACAATGTGATTTAAAACAAACGTAGCAACAACAAAAGGACAGTGCCCTGCATCTCGAACTGATTTTGCTCTGGAAAAACAAAGTCTGTTTGTCCAGCTTTTGGACCGAATGACGAGGATGCATCTTCCAAAGGATGGACGAGAGGCGTCTCTTAGAGCTCAGGCCAAGGCGTGACCTCTGAAAACAGAAGTCCTTCGGCGGAAATGGCGTCGCCCAATCCCACAGTCTTTAGAGGCTGTTTGCAGACCAGGACCGGCGTGAGATGGAACGAAACGTTTCCTCTGTGCCACACGGTGACGGGTCGGGTCGGGTCCACCGACAGGCTCTTCCTTGGCTCTGAGAAGGAGCTGTAGAAGTTCAGCGGTGCCTTGAGGACCACCTTCGTAATATCCACCGCTTTCAGGCCGCAGGCTTGACTGCTGGCCACACGGGCGCCCGCGGCCACCGCCGCCTCCTGGTTTCCCCAGTGGCCGTCCACCGTAGCCAGGATGTGGTACGCTAGCGTGTGGAAGTGGATGCGGGTCAGATCGGCTTCGGATTCTGGGTCCGCCCGGCCGTGATGCTCCAGGACCCAGAGCAGGATGTCGCTGACGCGGCCCACGTCGGGTATGCCGTCCCAGGAAGCCAGGTCAGCGTGCGGTCCGCCTCCGGACTGAGTCAAAAACAGCAGCTCCTGTTCGTTCAGACCGATGGAGTTCACGATGGGCAAGACCTGCTAACAGAAGAGCACAGAGAAACCTGAATGCTGTGATTTGCACTAGAATACTGGAGTTTTTCTTTAAATGACTGATAAATACAAAAGCTTCCTCATAAGATTTGAGCAATAAATCGCCATGAGTTTCCATCAATTTTCCAGTAGTTTGTGATCAAATTTGTTTGATTATAGAGCTGGCACTCAAAAAGTTCTACTGTTCAAAAAAATTGAAATCTTTTTGAAATAGGCAAGTAAGAAATAAGCTCACTAAAGCTGTATTTATTGATCAAAATTAAAAACAGCAATATTGTGAAATTATTATGATTTAAAATAACTTTTCTATTTGAATACATTGTAAAATGTAATTTATTGCGGTGATCAAAGCTGTATTTTCAGCATCATTACTCCAGTCTTCAGTGTCACATGATCTTCAGAAATTATAATAATATACTGATTTACTGCTCAAGAATCATTTCTTATTATCAGTGTTGAAAATAGTTGTGCTGCTTCATATTTTTGTGGAAACCATGATACATTTTATTTTTCCGGATTCTTTGATGAACAGAAAGTTCAAAAGAACAGCATTTATTTGAAATAGAAATATTTTGTAACATTCTAAAAATCTTTACTGTCACTTTTGATCAATTTAATGCATCCTTGCTAAATAAAATTATAATAATTGTTAATAATAATAATTAATACTGTTTAATAATAATATTAAAATTATAAATAAAATTATAATAATACTGGCCTAAAACTTCTGAATGGAACAACATATCGTAACTTGAATGCTTTATATTTTAATAAATACTGTTGTGTAATCATAGCAGATGGCTAAAATAAAATTGTAATAGTTTTTTTTTTTAAATACTATTTTGATAAAAGTAGTACATCGGTGTGGAAAAGCAGCATTTAAATAAAAGGAACATTGCAGCAATGGAAAACTACATGGTGCTACTTTTAAAAGTAACATTTGCCAACACCATTGTATACCACCACCAACACCAATCCTTCCTTCATTAAACCTACACATTTACCTCCTGCAGGATCCGGTTCATGTAGTCTCTGTCTGTCATACTGGCCAGCTCAAGGTGGATGGGCACCTCGTTCCTCACGTCTGAGATGGCAACCACCGCCTGCAGGAAGTCAGAACACAGAGCTTGAGAGCTAATATGTAAGAAGCAGCAGTAAAGTGTCCAACAAACCTCAACATATCTCCTTATATACTCTGTCAGAACAGCATATACTACCTGTTAAAGGTTTCAGGACCATTCATGTTATTAACATGTAATTACACTGACTCAGATGAGCATTGAGCAACTCTGGATTAAAGCTTTTCTGGTCTCAGACCTCTTTCAGTCGTTCCTCCCAGAGATCCCGGCCCATTCCTTCCATCATATGCAGTCCGGACAGAACCACCAGATCCGGCTGGAACTCCTCCAGACTGGCCACGAACGTCTCCAGCGTGCTCATTTCACCGTTGGACACGTCATGGGACAGGATAAAGCGGTTAGCCTGAGGAGCTCTTGAGGAGCCCCACTGTTCACCTGTAGAGAGAAAATGCTCAGACACAAACCCAACGGTACCACTGTGACACGACTGGAGTCGTCTTACAATATTCTGTTTCAAATATGTCATGTTACAGAAATCAAAGGATATGTGAATGTGGTTTTGAACGGGTCTCACCTGACTTGTACTCCAGGATGAGGTGGTACTCATCCATCTCCTGCAGAGATTCTGGTGGGACCACAATCTGTTCATCCAGCATATCATGCAGCTTCGGCCCCACCGGACCACATAAGAGGACCTGAGAGAAAACAGCACTCTACAATCAGGTATGAATGTGCTGCTTTTGCACTCTTAAAAATGATCAGTTATTGTATGAAGGTGTTTTAGGACACTTTGACATTTGAGTCACTTTCATCATTAAAGGAATGGCTCTCCAAAAAAATGAAAACTTGGCCATCTAGGATAGAGATGAACAGCTAAGGAAGTTCTACCAGCCACTGGAGCTGCTTGAAACATTTCTACTGTCCTGTGTTCATCTAGAACTGTTTGGTTTAGCTACCAAAATCATGCTGAGAGGATTATCTGTGCCCCTCTGCCCAGCCTCCAAGAACTGTACACCCCCAGAGTGAGGAAAAGAGCTAAGAAAGCCACTCTGGACCCCTCACATCCAGCTCACTGTCTCTTTGAACTGTTGCCCTCTGGCCGGCGCTACAGATCACCGAGCAGCAAAACAGCCAATCACAAGAACAGTATTTACCCCCAGGCCATATCCCACCTGAACAACACATAACACACCTCAGTACTGTACATCTGTATATAACTCATCAAACCTTCATCTGTACATAGGACACCTGCACATTCACAGTTCTGTCTATGGACATTTTTCTTTTCTGTATATTTTTATTCATAATTATTGTCTATTCTCTTCATTATTAGTGTTTTTTATTACCTCAATTATATGTATGTTTGTACTTTCTGTACTGGAAGCTCCTAACACCAAGACAAATTCCTTGTGTGTGCAATAAAGCTCTTTCTGCACTGTTCATTCACTACCCCCCCACCTACAATTCCTGCCGGCCCGAGACTCGAACTCACAACCTTTGGATTACTAGTCCAACTCTCTAACCATTAGGTCACAGATACTCGTTCCCGAACAGATACTTACTACAAGTTCTGGGTTAGACGCCAGTTTCTGGCCAATAAGAGCAGCATTTCCACCCACATAAAGCTGCAAAAAACAAGAAAAAAACGTTTTTATTCAAATTAAAATGCACAACATCGATTACAAATGTGTTTTGGAGCAAATGATTCTGTTATGTGACTAATGATATTTTTTTAAAGACTTCTCCTCTGACAATTTCAGATTTTCTATCAAATGTATGATTGCAAGAACTTATAAAATTGCCAGATTTTCTATAACGTTAGAAGAAAAAAATAGTGTTACATTATTGCATATCATTTCCATGAAGATTTGCGGATATTATTATGCATATAATCTCGTGAAAATAGCCTGTCATAAGACTCATGGCCCAGCCACTGCGCCTTTTAATTACTGTTGATTATGCCAAATTAAATTTGACACAGAAACTCAATTCCCCTCCGGACCCTCTTGTGCATTCAAATTAAACTGTTGGATCTCAAGGGCCAGATCCATTTACAGCACATGCCAAAATTAAACTAGATATTATAGGACATATGCAGAATGAGTGCTGTGTGGATGGAGAGACTGGATTTCAGCACACTAGAGCCTGAATCAGAGCAGTCGAACCTGTTGGACAGGTTTTTAGTGTGCTGAGAGACCAGCTAATCTCTGTCCAATCACTTTCTATCCGTGCCCTGAGGGAAAACAATGTGGTACAGACCACAAAAAACACTCCTACTGTCATAAAAGGCTTAATCTCGTACCTGAGCGCCGGGATATTCTGCAGCCGCCCGTGCGATCCTTTGAAAAACCTCCTTATCTGAGAAGAAGCGCTCTGCAGCGGCGCCCTTCTCCATGTAGTGGATGAAGGCCTCTTTCAGGTCCTCTTTGCTGTGTAGCACCTCGTGGTCTCTGCCGGATCCGGGTTCGAGAGCGAGCGCCTGCAGCAGCCCCACCCCGGACACCACCACATCCACACAAGCGTTCACTCTGACAAAGGAAACAAAGGCATGATGGGAAGGGCTCTGGAGCAAACACACCTGCACGTGTTCAGACCTGCTGCGTGTGAGAGCTAACGTGGCCCGAAAATGTGAACAAAACATTGATTAGATAAATGAATTAACGAAAGCATCAAAAAATGTATTGATTAATGAAGAAACAAATCAATGAATAAACAAGCCACAATCTATTCCTAGAAACATGGTTGTATTTGATCATTTAACTGATTAAAGAGGAACAGAAAGAAAATCATTTAAATAAGATAAAAGTAACTTTGCTACAAATCGTAATGAATCAGCCACAATTTATCATTAAGTAAAACTAAAACTACTGAATATGAAATAAAGCAGAAAATAATAGTAAACAAAAACTATTAATGTTGTTTTGACATGAAATTACTAAAACTGGAAAAAGAAAAAACTAAAAGGATATATATCTATATATATTTGAATGAAAAAGGAAAAGAACAAAATTAATAAAATACCCAAAATATATACATAAATATATAATATTTGTATACATAAATATCACATAAATTTGAAATAAGTAGTATATAATACTAATTTTATATATACAAATGTTTTACTTTTTATTTTAATGTGCATACAGGGTTTAATTTGACCGGTTTAGATTTGACTGCAATATTGTTATATATAACTGAAATCTTGAAATCTGTAAAAATCTTGAACAAAAGGACACAAACAAATCTGAACTAAATGAACAAAAGGACACAAACAACAGTGCTGTGGAACTAAATAGTGCTGTCAAACGATTAATCACATCGTTTTGTTTACATAATATATGTATGTGTACTGTGTACTGTGTATATTATGTATATATAAATAAATATAAACACATAATGTGTATATTAAACACATAAGACAAATAGACAAATATTTTATGGTTATATATATATTTATACATAATATAAAATAAAATAAGGATAAGGATATATATAAACATTTTTGTATGTGTGTGTATATTTTTGTATGTGTGTACACAGTATTTTTATATACACATAATAAATTTACACAGTTTTAAACAAATTTATTTTGGATGCGATTAATGATTAATCATTTGGACAGCACCAGAATTAAAGAATGTACCAAAAAATAATGGGGAACAAACAATTAAAAGAACAATGATCAAACGAACAATGAGTGCTCTGTTAGAGTAACTCACCCCACTGCCACTCTCGCCCAGCGTCGCGCCGGAGCTGTGATGAGGGTCTGCCAGGCGCGTGCGACCGCCTCCTCCAGCATCGGGGGGCGGGGCTCTGAGCCGCCACTCAGCTCCATCTGCGGCAGGGATTCGCTGACGTAGTTCAGCATGCGGGCCGGCAGCTGCGGGTCAGTGTGGTACAGATATCCCATCGCCAACGCCAACAGCGCCACCAGCACGGCGTTCCTCCACATCGACACACACACACACACACGACCTGAACACACACACGACCGAACACACACACGACCTGTGAACACACACACGACCTGTGAACACACACACGACCTGTGAACACACACACTCTTTCATCATGGGTTCTGACTGGGGCCTTTATTTATTGGCCTTTTTTTTTAGGTAACGTACAATTTATCGTACAAGACCATGTAACATTGCATAAAAAATTGACCATGGTGAACCCTTGTGTTTTTTTTACATGTATCATGGTAATGTTTTTGTGGACCATGATAAACATGTTTTTGTGGACATGTATCATGGTAAAACCATGTATTTGTGGACATGTAACATCCTAAAACCATGTTTTTTGGACATGTAACATGGTAATCCCATGTTTTTAAACACACATCATAGTAAAACCATGTTTTATGTATATGTATCAAGGTAAACCCATGTTTTTGTGGACATGTATCATGGTAAAACCATGTATTTGTGGACATGTAATCATCCTAAAACCATGTATTTGTGGACATGTATCATGGTAAAACCATGTATTTGTAGACATGTATCATGGTAAAACCATGTTTTTTTGTACATGTAACATCCTAAAACCATGTTATTTGTCGACATGTAAGATCCTAAAACCATGTTTCTTGGACATGTAACATGGTAATCCCATGTTTTTAAACACACATCATGGTAAAACCACGTTTTTTTCAACATGTAACATGGTAATATGTTTTAGGACATGTACCATGGTAATTCCATGTTTTTCGACTCCTAACATGGGCATGTCCAAAAAAACATGCTTTTCGGACATGTATCATGGTAAGACTACATTTCTGGCTATGTATAATCATGGTATAACAAAGTTTTTTGCAAAAATGGCATTTTGTGGACAAACTGTGGTACTATCATGTTTTCATGACAGTGGACATGTACCATAGTAATACCATGTTGTTTTGAGCACTGTGTGAACATGTCACAGGAAGTAGACTTTATATTTACTACTGAAATCAATGCTTATCTATTTATAACACTAGAGTAAGCAGTGCATGATCACAGAGCTCTCTCCATACATATAATCTCTGTTTGACAGGTTCATTAGACTAAAAGCTGATAATTATGCAACTTAAAGCCATAATACAATAACATCAGTAGCTGGCTAGTGCTAACAAACCATTTCTGCTCATGTTTGGGGCTTTAAATCAACACAACAAAAATAAAACCACACATCTGACCGTGATCTCCTAATGCAAAATGGTATTGTAGCTGAAATGACATTTCTGGTTAGTAAGTACATGTTGGAGTGAAATCAATGAGCTAACATGAGCTAGCAACATAGCCAATAAACCATCAGTTTACACAGCAATAAACACGACAATCGCTTTATCTTTAAGATAATGTAATCGAAACACTCTTCGACGATGCGAACAGACGGGCAGATCACTAACCTGACGGATGATAATCGCAGACGACACGAAAGAGAGTGAGTATGTGGTGAAGTTGAGTTGTGTCACCCTTCTTAGTTAAAGTCTCTCTGTTAGTGACTAGCCGCTCCACTCTGTCCTGTATAGTGAGTATTCTAATCAAATATCATTGGGCTCGGAGATAAAATTACATATAAATTAAACAAAGAGCTCATTTATGTTACAAAATAATTTAACTGAACTCCCAAATGCATGGTATTGTCAGTGTTTAACGCTTTAAACAGTGTTTGTTGGCTTTAGGAAATCTGGCTAACTGCAGCTAAAGCAAACCAAAGTAACCAATCAGAGGCTCCGCCGAGCATCAGTGACGTAACCGGAACATCACGTTGAGTGGAAGTACTGACGCAAGGTGAATATATCGTTACACGGCGCCACGTCTAAATTATTAGATCTCAGCAAGTTTTTTTTTTTTTTTTTTTTTTAGGATACTCCTTAAGCAACTACATATATATATATATATAGTATAAAATAAATAATAATAATAATATATATATATATATATGTATGTATTTATTTAGTCATTCAGAAGACACTTTTATCCAAAGCGACTTACAAATGAGGACATTATAGAAGCAATCAAAACCAACAAAAGAGCAACAACATGCAAGTGCTATTACAAGTCCTGATTAGCCTAACGCATAGGAAGGTTTTTTTTTTTTTTTTTTTTTTTTGAAAAGGATTACGTAAAATATAGAAAAATGAAACTTAGTGTTAGTTTTACAAGAAAAGCTAGCAGTTAGATAATAAATATGCAATTGATAGAAGGTCAAATGTGTCTGTTTTTTTTTATAAATAAATATATATGTGTGTGTGTGTGTGTGTGTGTGTGTGTGTGTGTGTGTGTGTGTGTGTGTGTGTGTGTGTGTGTGTGTGTTTGTTTCATCTTGTCCTGGTCTACAACATTATCTTTAGTGAGGCTAATCAAAGTTTGTGTAGCAATTAAACTTGCTGCATCCGAATGGAACTTTTGTCAATATGTAATTACAAGTAGAGCATGACGGTTTTTTTCCAACTTCCTAATGTATATTTTACTGTGAACCCCAGAGACACAAACTCATTTACCTGATATGGATTTTGGAGGTGTGGATGGCAATGCAGCAGTTTATAAAATAAACAATAACAGAGTCAGCAAATATTAACACTATTACATCAGTCTATTTCAGAGCAGTGCACTACAGTGCTGGATTCTGTTAATTAGCATTTATTTAATAAAGTAGAGTGGCAGTACCATGGTCCCTTAGACATAGCACTATAGAAATGCCATATTTTCAGGGCATTTTACTATGGTAAAGCAATTTTTGTACAGCAAAAGTGAAAATAGCATCAAGAGTAAGTTCTCATGTTGGTCAGCAGGTGGCGGTATTTTCCCTCTAGTGACTGAATTAAAGATCAGAGCAGTTTATTATGTTTAATTTGGCCTGGATTATTAGATTTACACAGCTAGAACTCTACATATGATGGCCTCCTACAGTGATACTATCGTTTTAATAAATATATTTACCAATAAATCAACAAAATTATCGATAAAATCTTTAAATCTGAGTTTGTGTAAATCTACATAGATTTTGTAAATCTACATCTGAGTTTGTATAAATCTACATTATTTTTTTTATTAATTAATTAATTAATTTATATCGGTATTTTTTTGTTTATTTTAGGAAAAAATATATATAACAAGGCTGTTCGCCCGCCTTCAGAGGTAACCATAGCAACAGTTGCTCGCGTCAGTTAGGATTGATATCGTACGTGACATCGACAAAACAAAGGTATGTTACTCTCAATTTTTAAGTTAAATATAACGTTATATGTAACTTACACATCACAAAACATCATCCTATGTCATATATGATATATCATATATTACAAGTGCATCATTTAAAACCATAGTGTTTTATTTTTTTAAATCAAGGTCAACTCAATATGTTTACGGACAATTTTCTGAGGTGAATTTGAACAGATTGAGCGCCAAGACTCTCCTACAAAATGTATTCAAAAATGATCCCTTAGAAAATGGTGTAAGTCATAAACTGGTTGTTGGTTTAGACTACAGTTAGATTAAAATATTTTGTCAGTGGTTCTCTTTTGGGAATTAATTTGAAAGCACTTATGAAGCGACACAGACGAGCAAAACGGCTTAACAGTAACGTTAGCTTCCCGCTCTCTGCAAATGGGGAAGGCAAGACATTGAGAATAACGCATGTAAACAAGGCTTTTAGCGTCTTGTTAAGATGGAATACTTGTGCAGTTTTAAAGCAGTTATCTAAATCGGAGTAGTCAATGCTCTAGGCACAGATAGGGGCCTACTAATGTTAGTACTTCAAGCTTCCCAGCAGCCTCCAGACGTCGTGGTTTCGGACAGACTTTGCATTTTGGTTGAAAATGAAATCGGGTTGACGTCAATATTTGACGTTGACTTAAAGGTGAACTGTGTTATATTTAGGATGATCTATAGACTGAAATGCAATATAATATACATAACTACGTTTTCAGAGGAGAATAAAGACCTTACACAATGAACCGTTATGTTTTTGTTACCTTAATGAGCAATTTATATCTACAATTTTATTTTATTTTTTATAGCAAAAAATTTTAGAAATATACAAACACAGGGAACAAGACATGAATATATTCCTACAAAGAACAATCATAAATATATAGAGAAAAACAAATATTCTGGGTTTGCCTACATCAAATTATGGAATTATCTGTACAGAGAAGTGCAAAAGTGAAATTACATAGATTTAGAAAAGCTGTCATGTGGCACTCTTTTAGTTTTTTGTAAGTCCTAGAGTTGAGACAAGAGAGTCAAATTCAGAAAGAAAAAGGGGAAAAAACAAAGGAGATTTTGCTTTGAATGAAGAATTTTGCATTTAATATAAGAAAATTAACGACATATTCAACAGATAGTAGCTTTGGATTTTCATAATAAAAAATAACATCTTTGAGGACGAAGGTATGGGACACATTTGTAAGTATAGAAACATAGGTGCTTAAGTCAACCCATAATTTGTTGGTAACACCACAATCAAAAAACAAATGGGAAGCCGTTTCCTCAACAAAACCACAAAACGAGCAAGACTCATCAATATCAGAATATTTAGAAATAGACAAATTGACGGGATACATTTTATGAAGGATTTTATAATGCGTCTCTTTAACTTTGTTAGATATACAAAATTTACTAGGCAAAAGCCAGGCCTTTCTCCAATTTATATTTGTTACAAAGGAACCCCAGTAGAATTTCCCTCTTGGAGTAATCTTTCTCTTTGTCTGAAATATTTTGCGAATATGTTTATTTATTCATACTCATGGAAGTCGTCACCATGTTTCTCCAGCAGCCCTTAATGGACAAACTGCTCTACAGAGTGCGTTTCGTCACTATGTTGTTCTTGCGAAAAAAACAACACTGACACAATGATGTACAACTAATAGTAATATTCGCAATGACGTCGGTTTATTGAATAATTAGGTAAATATAATTCCTTAATTTACCTTTGTAAAGAAACCTCATTGCGGTCTCAGACGAAGGCATTTTAACCCTGTGTCGGCCACCGTAGCTTCTCTAATTAGGGAGCGGGGGACTGAGCCGTTGGTTGCAATTCACAACCTCAACCCCTAGATGCCGCCAAAATCTACACACTGCACCTTTAACGTTGGAGTTTGGTTACACAACCTAAAAACAATAAATCTCAACGTCAGCTGATGTCATTATTGGACATTAATTTAACATTAGAAGTTGAATTTACATAGAATTTTGGTCACCCGATGTCGCAACCGAAATTTAACCAAATTTCAGCGTCTTATAACTTTGTGTGCCTGCTGTGTTGTTTTCGCCATGGAATAAAATATAAGTAATAGCAACTTTTTATCTCACAATACAACCTGTTTTGTCGCAATTAATAAATAAATAAATTGCTCGCAATTCTGAGTTTTTTCCTCACAATTCCAAGTTTATATCTCACAATTCTGTTTTGGCCAAAACTGTTTTTCTTGCAATTCTAAGAAAAAGTAAAGATCGCAAGATATAAACTCAAAATTATGACTTTCTCACAATTATGGGTTTTATATTTTGCAATTCTGACTTTTTTTCTTGCAATTCTGATTTTGTATTTCACAATTCCGAATTGTTTTCTCACAATTCAAAAAAAAAATCAGTAGTGATAATTACAAGAAATAAACTAAAAATTCAACATTACTCCCAATACTTTTTAATCTTTTTTAAAGTTTAATCTCGCAATTCTGTTTTGGCCAAACTGTTTTTCTTACAATTCTGAGAAAAAGTCAGGATTGCAAGATTTAAACTCAGAATTATGACTTTCTTACAATTACGAGTTTATATCTTGCAATTCTTATTTTTTTTCTCGCAATTCTACGTTTATATCTCACAGTTCAGACTTATTCTCGCAATTCGAAGAAAAAAGTCAGAATTGCAAGATATAAACTCAGAATTTGAACTGTCTTGAGCTGACATCTCACAATTCTGAATTATTTTCTCACAATTCCAAAAAAAAAAAAGTCAGTAATAATAATTCCAAGAAATATTTCTCGCAATTCTGAGTTTAATCTCGCAATTCTGTTTTGGCCAAAACAATTTTTCTTGCAATTCTGTGAAAAAGTAAGAATTGCAAGATATTACATTTCTCACAATTCCACCTTTTCTCACAATTCTGAGAAGAAAAGTCATAATTTCATGATATAAACAGAATTCTGACTTTAATTCTCACAGTTCCAAATGTAATATCACAGTTTTGACTTTTACTGAACAGATTTGGAAGGAAAAATATCCAAACCGTTTTTATCCCGTGGCAGAAACAAGCTTCAATAACATACAGAACCTTAAATTTAATATGAACTTCAACAGATTTGGAAGGAAAAAATATCCAAATTGTGAGATAGAAAGTTGCAATGACCTTTTTTATTTTTGTTTATTTATATTTTTTTCCTGTGGCAGAAACAAGCTTCAGTAACATACATAACCTTAATCTTAAAATGAACTTCAACCTTTAATAATCCTAATAATCACATTTTATATTCTCACTGTCATCTACTGACTTATTTGAGTCTATTTTTACTCCCCATGAGAAACTTCAATAGAAACATCACAGCAAGGTTTATACTTAGATGTTTAACAACTTAGAAACCCATTAAATCTGGGCAATCAAAGCCGAACACTTAAAACAGGGGACACCAGCGTAGAGCACAAAGTGAGTGAACTTCACATTCCCAGAGCTTAGAAGATCTTGTGTTTTGCTGCATAAGTGTTTCTTTCACCGTCTCGTCTTTGATCTTTATGATATGCCTGCTTTCCTGAAATATTCCTCTCTAATAGTTTCGTTTCAACATATTTTTCTCTCAGGGTTGGAGCTGTCGTAGGATGCCTTTGATACGGGTCCGAAAAATGCAGGGGAACGAGCAAGGATTTAACTAACGGCAGATTAAAGGTATATCAAAGAGACTGGACGAGGCCTGGCGAAAACCATTACCGGCAAATCTGCAGGAGGAAATGGACGGCTTAACCGATTTCATAGTGGAGTCATGTTAGAACAGAATCAGAGATAAAAACTCGCTCACTCTTTCACACACACAAACGATGCCATCTCAGCATGGTGGTGTTAATAATTAATCATCGGCCTCCAGTGTTTGCCCCTGATTACAAACACTGGACCTGCTCAAACGGCCATAACGATCACAGAGATGCTGTAAATGGCTGTTTGGTGGTGTCAAACAAATAAGTGGCTCATTAAAGGGTTGTTTCAGACAGAAATTAAAGTTCTTTCATGTTTTGCTTTCTGTCATGAAACTGTTACAAAGTTTCTGTTTAACATGTCAAGCTAAAATAATGTTAGAAAATAAAAAAATCTACCTTCTGTATTTCACATAAATATATATGTTATTTATTTACTATTAAGATTTTTTTTAGTTTTGAGTCTCTTCTGTTTACCCTTTTTGATCTCAGATGCAGTAAAAACAGTAATATTGTGAAATAATTTAAAATTTTAAAATAACTGTTTTTGATGAATATATAGTAAAACATAATTTATTCCTGTGATGCGCAGCTGTATTTTCAGCATCATTACTCCAGTCTTTAGTGTCTCACGATCCTTCAGAAATCAGTCTAATATTATGAGTTGCTGCTCAAGAAACATTTATGATTATTATTATTATTAATTTTGAAAACAAATGCTCTGCTTCACATTTTTGTGGAAAATATCATATATTTTTTATCAGGATTTTTTGGTCTATCTTGAGATAAAATGTTTTATGGATAAATAAAAATGTATTTACTGTCATTTATAAACAATTTAATCCATCTTTACTTAATAAAAGTATTTATTTATTTATAAAAAAAAAAATACTCCAAACTTTGTAATGGTAGTGTTTCAACAAAAATAATAAGCAGCACAGAAATAAATTACATTTTAAAATATATTCAAATATGAAACTGTTATATTACTGTTTTTACTGTATTTTTGTTCAAATAAATGCAGTGAGCATAAAATAAGTATTTAAGAAATATAAAACATCTTCATTATTCATACTTTTGACCGCTAGTGTGTTTATATCTACCATTATATATTCTTTACTATTTTTGCATCCATTTAAAAAAAAATAAATAAATAACAGTTTCAGAATATTATTATAATTTGGAAAAGCAGTGTGAAAACATATCCTTTTGTGTCCCACAGAATAATAAAAAAAGAAAAATCATAAGGGTTTGGAACATCATAAAGGTGAGTAAATGATGACAGAATATTAATTTGGAGGGAACTATTGCTGTAATCTCTCTCTGTGTGTGTGTGTGTGTGTGTATTATACAGCTCTCAATTATCCATACGTTGTCCGCTGTTCTTTTTGTCTAGTGAAAGAGTCTCTCTCTGGAATCATTAGTGACCCCGTCTCCTCTCTGATCTATGTGTTAATTATATATCTCAGCGTGACGGAGACCTGGGCTTGTTGCAGCTCTAATGAAGACGAGAATATCAGCACCTTTATATGGAAGGTGTGTGAGAGAGAGAGATAGTGATGAGACGATCTGACATGTGTGATACATTAAAATGCAACGTGTGACAAATTACAACTTCATGAGGAGGGAAGAAAGTGTGAAACATGCCAACAAGTCACTGTTCGATGTCAACTGTATGTGAATATCCAGGCTTTCTGGCATGTGTGCATTATAGTTTTACTTTTAAAATAAATGTGTTCCTGTGTGGCTCAGTGGTAGAGCATCAGCAGTGCAAAAGGTTGTGGGTTCGATTCCCAGGTGTTTCACAGTGTTCTTGTACGTGAATATCCAGGCTTTCTGGCATGTGTGCATTATAGTTTTATTTTTAAAATAATAATATATGTAGTTTAATGGTATATGTGCCCTGGACCACAAAACCAGTCATAAGGGTCAATTTTTTTAAATTAACATTTCTACATAATCTGAAAGCTAAATATATAATCTTTCCATTGATGTATGGTTTGTTAGGATACGACATATTTGGTTGAGATACAACTATTTGAAAATCTGGAATCTGAGGATGCAAAAAATATATAAATATTGAGAAAATCACTTTTAAAGTTGTCCAAATGAAGTCCTTAGCAATGTATATTACTAATCAAAAAATACGTTTTGATATATTTATGGTAGGAAATTTGCAAAATATATGCATGGATCATGATCTTTACTTAATATTCTAATGATTTTTGGCCTAAAAGAAAAAAACGATAATTTTGACCCATACAATGTATTTTTGGCTATTACTACAAATATACCCGTGCTACTTATTATGACGGCTTTTGTAGTTATATAAATAAACTATAATAAAAATATAATAAAATAAATAAAATGTAAAATATAAAACACAATTAATGGACATGTTGATGTAAAATGTATGTAAAGAACATAAAGTAGGATAAAATATCAGTTTTTAGAGATTTGTGGCAGTTTAAACAAAATAAATGATAAATATGTATATAGCAAACATACATATTTAAAATGTACAGTCTTTCTTGTCCGGGAAAAAATATTGATGACTCATCCTGCAATATGCAGATTCTTGTCCAATCAAATCTTCTCTAGAATGAAAATGTCCCTCCCCTAAAATGCAAGTGACAAATAATTGCAAGTAGCAAATGATGACTCATGGATATGCCTTAAATTGACTTTTAATAGGAAATATGTTAACTTTCCCCTGGTCTTTAAGGATAGTCCTGCATCATGTTTGAAACTGTGGCCTGTACAATAGCAGATTGGTTTGTTTAATGCAGTCGTGAGGCCCAGATTGCTTTCTGCTTGGCTCACACTCAAACAGAATGTACAATGAGGCGTCTCTGATTGCAGGTTGTTTGGTTTAATAAGTTAAACCCTTCGAGTCCTGACCTGGTGAGAGACAGATTAAAATCACATTCAGCCAGCTGTAAACGGAAGGTCTCGATAAGGTTATGCCTCATGTGGTATGCTTTGAAAGGTTATTATCTTCGAGAGAATTACAGGAGATGTCCTAAATACATCTATTGAGTCTCACATAGATGTTTTCTTAAAGGAACAGTTCACCCAGAAAGGAAAATCCTGCAATTATGTATTTGCCCTGGTGTAGCTTCTCACACAAAGCTTTCGTATGATCCCAGAAGGCTTGTATAATAGTACACAAATTGTATGAACTACTTTTATGATACTTTAATGGTGTTTTTTTTTTTTGTACTTGACAGTCATGGTCACTATGAACTGTCCTTGCATAGAAAACACTCTTTAAAGATTCTCTCTTTTTTTCCACAGAAAAATAACAGCATACAAGTTTGGGATGTCATGGGTGAGTAAATGAGAGATTAGTTTCCTGAACTAGCCTTAAAAAAAAAACACTATACTGTTCTGCGCATAAATGAAACCCAACTTCTTTGGCTTCTGTTGCTTAATTTTCATTTCATTTCTCCTTGATCTCAACAAATACCCATCGGTGATATGAGAGAAATATGTGTGTGTGTGTAATTGAACATATTTTGTACTTCTTTATCCTACACAGCTGCCAGATGCTTCTAAAAGCTCTGGCAGCGAGACGTAGTCAAACTCTGCTTGGCTCCTGTGTTTGTGAATCTTTAATTCACCTTCACAGATTCACACATATCCTCACGTATATTGGTTCCTTGACTCGTTCCGTACAGGTGATTGCTTAAAGCAACTCTCAGAGAGAGAGAAATATCTCTTAAAGGTTACAGGTGCACAAGATTGCTTTTTTATCTTTTCAATTGACGGCTGTTTCTTTCTCCCATTCATCTGGGACTGGGGCGTCCCCCCAGGCACTCTACTGAATCCAATACATTCACAAAATACATTTTCATATTCCATCACACTGGGCTGATCATGACATCCATTTCCATGCAGAGTGCTTTCACCTCTTCAAACCTCCTGACGCCCCGTAGCCAGCATGTGGCAAACCTTCAACGCCCCGGAGCCAGGATGTTGGGTTCGCTGATGGCAAACACTCGACAGCTCCAGCATTAGCTACAGTCTGACAGATTTGAAAATATCAGAAACAGACACGGAAGGAAAACATTCTTCATTTGAGGACAACAGGTAGTATGAATACAGAGCTGCATTAACAAAAACAGACAGAATCATTTCTTAAATACAGGCAGAAACATTCTAAGTTGTAACATACAGCTGGAAAAATTTAAATACAGGCAGAAACATTCTAGAGTTACAGTAACATACAGCTGGAAAAATTCTAGAAGAATTCTAACAAATAGAGGCAGAAACATTCTAGAGAAACTGTAACAAATACAGCTGGAAAAATTCTAGAAGAATTCTAACAAATAGAGGCAGAAACATTCTAGAGAAACTGTAACAAATACAGCTGGAAAAATTATAAATACAATTCTAACAAATAGAGGCAAAAACATTATAGAGTTACAGTAACATACAGCTGGAAAAATTCTAGAAGAATTCTAACAAATAGAGGCAGAAACATTCTAGAGTTACAGTAACATACAGCTGGAAAAATTCTAGAAGAATTCTAACAAATAGAGGCAGAAACATTCTAGAGTTACAGTAACATACAGCTGGAAAAATTCTAGAAGAATTCTAACAAATAGAGGCAGAAACATTCTAGAGTAACAAATAGAGGCAGAAACACTAGAGAAAGTAACAAATACAGCTGGAAAAATTCTAGAAAATTCTAGAAACATTCTAAGAATTAACAAATAAGCTGGAAAAATTCTAGAGAAAGAATTCTAACAAATAGGCAGAAACATTCTAGAGAAACTGTAACAAATACAGAATTCTAACTGGAAAAATTATAGCAAAAATTCTAGAGAAAGAAACATTCTAAGAAAAATTATAAATACAATTCTAACAAATAGAATTCTAACAAATAGAAGCAGAAACATTCTAGAGAAACTGTAACAAATACAGCTGGAAAAATTCTAGAAGAATTCTAACAAATAGAAGCAGAAAATTAGAGAAACTGTAACAAAAAGCTGGAAAAACTAGAAGAATTCTAACAAATAGAGGCAGAAACATTCTAGAGAAAGTAACAAATACAGCTGGAAAAATTCTTGAAAATTCTAACAAATTAGAAGCAGAAACATTCTAGAGAAAGTAACAAATACAGAAAAATTATAAATACATTTCTAACAAATAGAGGCAAAAACATTCTAGAGAAACTGTAACAAATACAGCTGGAAAAATTCTAGAAGAATTCTAACAAATAGAAGCAGAAACATTAACAAATAGAGAAACTGTAACAAATACAGCTGGAAAAATTATAAATACAATTAACAAATAACTGGAAAAATTCTAGAATTCTAACAAATAGGCAGAAACATTCTAGAGAAACTGAATTCTAACAAATACAGAAACATTCTGGTAACAAATACAGCTGGAAAAATTATAAATAAATTCTAGAGGCAGAATTCTAGAGAAATTCTAACTGGAAAAATAGAATTCTAACAAATAGAAGCAGAAACATTCTAGAGAAACTGTAACAAATACAGCTGGAAAAATTCTAGAAGAATTCTAACAAATAGAAGCAGAAACATTCTAGAGAAACTGTAACCAATGCAGTTGCAGGTATTCTAGAACTATCTTGACATACAGACGGAAACATCTGAGAACAACATTACAAAGTACAGTTGGAAACATTCTAGAATAACTGTAATAAAAACAGCGAGAACAAATCTTGAGTTATTGTAACACATACAGGTGGAAACATTCTAGAGCTACAGTAACAAATTCAGATGGAAACCTTTGAGAACAGCATTGGTAAATTCATCTGGAAACATGCTAGAATAACTGCACAAAATACAGCCAGAATAATTCTGGAACGACCACAACAAAAAGAGATAAACTCTTTAGAGCTACAGTAACAAATACAGGCTTCTGGTCATTCTAGAATTACTGTACTCGACATTTTTTCTGAGGTCATTATAGACAGTTTCAGAGAAAAATAGTGTCAAAAATATAAATACATTTAAAAAATTTAATTAAAAAAGATGAGATATTTAGTTTAAGTGTTTTTTTATATTCAATGAAATTACATAATTCAAATATTTCCAAATTTTAGAAAGGGGTCTATCCGAGGGATTGGACATACAAATGTTTGAAAATCCCTGTTATAGAACAGCAACAACCATAAAAATACAGCCTAAAATGGCTTCAAATGCTTACAAAAAAAATGCTGTCAGCAAAAAAAACCTTTTAAAATGTCCAGGAATATTTCATACTGGAGGAAGTGTGAGGTATATATCAGTTATGAAGTATGACAGCACACAAATACCGTTTCCTCCTTCCCTCTCTATACTGTCCATGTTTGGAAACTCACAGAGTGATTTATAGCAAACTCTGGATATAAACAAGGACTATCATGACAGTAAACTGGGCCAGAATCTCTGCTATTTATCAAGAGCATGTGTGGAGCTGAGCTACAGAGCCAAAGCTGACAGCGCACATATCACAATCTATTTGAGGTTTAATTACTCTCAAAGCTGCTCTAGAATTGAGTGAAATGTCCACAACCTAACAACATAATTACATCATTATGGCTGATTTGAAGGATAACTACATGGACTCATGAAAATGATTGGTCCAAATTTGATTTTAACTTGTTTTCTATATCAGTCCTGGACAGATTTCAAATGGTAATGTATTTAAATTAATATTCCAGCCAAAAATTAGCATTCTCTCCTACTCTTCTCTCATTCCCAGAATGCATTGTCTTCTTTTGTGTGACTCAAAAGAGATCCTTTGAAAGAATCTACACTCAGCTTCATAGCTCATACTGACTATACCTGACAAGCCCTAGCAATAGAAAACATCATGAAACCTCCATAAAAGTCATACAAGTAGGTCAGTATAAACATTGTTGTATGTAAAAGATCTGCATGACAATTTTCGTAATTTTTTTAGTGAACTATTCCTTTAAAAAAAGCATATTTTCTGAAGGTTGTTTAAGCATCCAATTCTGACTCATCTCTGAATCATTTACAGCATTTAAACATGAAAACATACTTATTGGATTATCTTTCAGAAGCTCATAACACATCTCTTTCAGAATAAACCACCTTGACAACTGTACAACACACTCAACTAATTCCACACTACTTCAGATGTCAGTGACATGTTCATAATTTAGCATATGTAGAGTTAGTTGCTGTAGTGCTGCATCTTTAACAGCCAATACTTTATGATCAAACGCTGTTTAATCTGATCTCTCTGAATCTTCATCATGAATTAATCAATACTCTCCCTCCGTTTGTATCGTTTTAATTATGCAGGGGTATTCTTCACCCCCTCAGGCGCTCATGCTCCAAATTATACCCTCCCTGGGAACAAAACGCACAATCAAACAGAAGTCTAAAATAAACTCGTCTGCAGCTGCGGAGGGGACTTGTGTTTCATGAGTGTCTCGGTGTTACAGTGTTGTAAGTTGCATTAGGATGATTTGTAGGTGTTCATACGTTAAAGTGTACACATATTTGAAATGGTGGACAGAATAGCATGCTAATTTGCAAAGTATGCATACCCGGATGTCTACTATATGTGCCAAAATGTGCTTCTCCTGTCAGGGTTCTGTCACTTCGGTCTAGTGTTATTCATGGTTTTGTGACAGAGCCCTGATACTCCCGTCATGTCCGCGTTTTCATGTGAGCGCGCGGCTTCGAGTGTGCTCGAGTCGCGCGCTCTCTCGTCTGCGTACCTTGTTTCGTGTTGGAGCGTGGTGTTTGGATCCCGGCACTCATGTCTTGAGTTTCGGTCACGTGACGGGGTTCGGACACTCGCGTTCCATTTTCTGTCATTGTGTGAGTGCGCGGTCTCGAGTTTGCTCGACTGCGCGCTCTCCTGTCCACCTGTGTTTTGTTGTTGCACGCAGTTCGTGTTTCTATCGGCTGCGTGCATTCGTGTTATATCTTGTGCTGTGTGGCACGCAGCTTGTGTATTTCATTGGCTGCGTGCTTTCATGTTGTCATGTCTTGTGTGAACACGTGGCTTATGAGTTTTCTCATTAGCTGCGTGTTTGTGTCTTGTTTTGCACATGGCTGGTGATTTGTTTGCTGGCCATGTGCTTGTGTTTCTGTTTTGTGTGAGCACGTGGCTTCTGTCCTAGTTTTCTGTGTGCCACGTGCTCTCATGTCTATTTGTCTTGACCCCACCCATCTTGTTACCTGGTTATTGATTAATTTTCCCCAGCTGCTTTCCCTCATTACCCTCATCATTTGCTCCCTTTATAATCTCCTTGTGTTTGCAGTTCCGTGTGGGTTCGTTACCTTATGTTAGATGTCGTCTGTGTCCTGTCCAGCCTAGCCTTGTCCTGCCTTGTCCTGCCTTGTCCTGCCTTGTCCTGCCTTGTCCTGCCTTGTCCTGCCTTGTCCTGCCTTGTCCTGCCTTGTCCAGCCTTGTCCAGCTCTGCCTTGCCTGCTAGCCAGCCAGTCTGTTTTTCCCCTACGGGGTAGTTTTTGTTCATTTGTTTTGTTTATTATTATTAATAAATCCCTTTAACCTCCTGCATTTGGGTCCTCGTCCTCTTCCATCACCGATACCTGACATATCCCCAATGAAATGCGTTTAATCTGACCTTTCATTTTCAGCTCGATCAATGAACTGATAGTTATATTAATGATGACTTTGATTTTTTTTATAATTATTTGATCAGACTGCTACATTTAAGAAATGTTTTCATCAGTTTTAAAAATCTAATTATATTAGATTTTTATTCCATATATTATTTATTCCATAAATATAATCCATATATTATATATAGTCACATGCACTTCCTTTCTAAGTATTCTATTCTAAAGTTACAAGTCAAAGGGTTTTCAAAAACTGTCTGATATCATATGCATCAGTGTTTTTTCAGAAAAATAATGTATGTTTGCTAGATCCACACTTTGCATACAAATACCTATGAATAATAATGTGATCGGGTTGGTTATAGGCAGCATACTGTGATTGTTTTTGCATATGCCTTATGTGTAAAATGGCCGTTGTAATTATTTTGAAATGACAATAGTAGATTGAAAACACAGTATTTGCACTTTTTGAATTGTATTTGAATATACATGAGGAGATAAGCTTGCAGATACGCATACTCATACTGTGTGACGACTATCAACCTTACACACTTTCTTCTCATGGAAAATCAGTTTTTGAATTCAGCAGCAGGTCACACGTCTCACCATCAGCACCTTTCAACCTTTCTCAGTTCTTTCAAGAGCCGATTAAAGCCCGTTTGGCCCAAATGTCATATTCTCTCCCCTTTTATTGTCCAATTGACACGTCAGAAACGTTTTGACCTGCGCAGGGCAAATTTACCCTCGCTGAGTCGTTCTGCAGACATAATGGACCTCAGACTGACTGGCACGGGTCATGAAAAGTAATGAAAATGTCTACTGGCCCGCCATTAGGACCTTTTCAGAGAATCTCAGTGAATAAGCTCGCCAAGTGATGAGTGCATTTACTGGCTTTAACTCTTTAAATGCCTTTCTGAATAGGCTCCATTAGATTCATATTCAATGAAGGTTAATGGTTAATTGTGGCTATTAAAGGTTTTACTGTCTGTAGAGCATCTAATTGTCTTTTTGATGTGACTAACTGCTTTTCGCCAACATGCTATTTGGCTGTTAGATCAAGGTCTTCATGTAAAGAGGATTTTAAGACATGCGGTGCAGAAACGTGCATGATAAAATCTAACAGAAGAAAATGCATTGATTTTTTTTAACAAAATGCGGATGCAAGCTGTTTTCTTTGACTGTGCGAGACTGACTTTGAATGTGCAAGAATAAGCTTCTATGCCGTAGAGAAGGATAACAAAATGCTGAAAATGGCACGCTTAATCAACGTTTATGATTATGATAATAAATTAAACAATATGATAACACATTTCAGTTTGCAAAATCAAGCAGCATGAGAGAAAAATAACTGGAAGTGATTGACACTGAACACCTCAAAACACTGGTGCATTAAATTTACAATGGCTGCTTATGCTTTTATGTCAAAAATAAAGCAGACAACTTTTAGAACTCAAAACATACTCCTCAGTCCAAAAAGAGCGATCATTCTAAGTAGTGTTTGACCGATATTGATATTTTATAACCGATACCGATTATTTGTATGTTTATGTACGTGATAACCGATATGCAGAACCGATATTTATTCACTGTTATAAAGTAAATAAATAACAGAGTGAAGCTTTGGTTTTTCCTTCTTTCAGTCATCTTAACAACAACAAAAATCTGTTGAAAATTAACATTTTCATGTAAAATGTAATCTTCAAATTACAACAATAAAAACATTTTATTTATAAAAGGCATCATCAGCAACACTGATATTAACAATACGCAAAATAATGTCTAATGTTTTCAAATGGAGAAAATAAAGGACAGAAGTCATATCAACTTCATTTTAAACTACAGTTTTAGGTTTAAACGCTGTTTAATAGACTAAAGAGTGAAGAATAATTCACTGAATAATATTCTCTGGAATATTGAAATAAACTATAACGAACAAAACATCGTATTTTATTGCATTTCTTAACTGTTTTATCAGAATTATTAAAATGTTTTTATCTAAATTATGAAAACTGCTGACAGCGGTTTATCTATTTACACAGAACTATACTCAAACTGCGATCGCTTGCGGAGAAAATAAATCATTAATTTCGATAGAGATGTATTTATTTAGATGTTTATTGGTGATATAATGGTTCTATAGTAAATGTTAATATAATTTAGCGTGTTTCAAACGAGTGAATCTTGTATAAAGTTACATGCAGTGGCCGTGCTGGAGCTTCTCCTGAGTGAACAGTGTGTGTGTGTGTGTGTGTGTGTGTTTACTGCTCCAGGTGTGTGTGTGTGTGTGTGTGTGTGTGTGTGTGTGTGTGTGTCCACTGCTCCAGGTGTGTGTGTCTGTGTGTGTTCACGACTGTGTTTGTGTGTGCACTACTGTGTTTGTGTGTGTGCACTACTGTGTGTGTGTGTGTGTGTGCACTACTCTGTGTGTGTGCACTACTGTGTGTGTGTACTTGGATGGGTCAAATCCAGAGAACACATTTCACTGCTAGTTATACCCTGTATAATTGTGTATGTGACAAATTAAAAAAATATTTTTTTTAAACCGATAACCGATTATGGTAAAAATGCTTAAATATCGGGAAAAATATCGGTAAACCAATCTCTAATTCTAAGCTGCAAACACGTCTCATTCTGAATTTATGGTGTTGACGTCACAATCATGAAACCACCCAACAACGCCTGTTCAGAAACGTGGTCCCATTTAAGATTTATTCCCCATCAAATTCAGTGTTTTGAAATGTCAGCTCAAGTGTTACTGTCATTAAAGCAAAGCGAGACAAAAACAGTCAAATAAATGAGTCAAAATATTCCACTCAAATTCTGTTCAGAATATAGTTTGTAATGAAAATTCCTATTTATTTATTGTTAAATTAGACAATAATAAAAAAGTGAAGCATTTCACTAGTGATCTCAGACATTTGGGCCACACTGAACAAAACACAAAAAGGTTCAAAGAGAGGTGAAAAGGTTCAAAGAGAGGTGAACTGGTCATGAAAAATGTAAATACGACTGTTTTTGGTGCCAAAAACCTCAACTTACATTACGGGTGGACTTCAGGGAAAAAAATGGAATGATAAAAAATGTATGTTATGACCCCTTTAATGCCTTTTATGTCCAACTATGCCAAAAGTTTTACATCCAGAGCCTCATGTCATGTCTGCCATCTTGTTTATAATCAAATAACTTGCCCTGAGGTAAGCTATGAAAGTAACAAAGTGATCCTCAAACCTCTGCATGGAGCAAGAATGCTCCATCACTTTTAGTCTGGAGCACATCTGTCTGTCTCAGATCTAACAGCTGCGTGTAGTTTCTGTCGGCAGCACTGAGAGGATCAATAGCGCAGGCGGGATGGAAGCTGAAAGAGATTAGACCCATAAAGGACTGATGGCAGAAACATTAAGGGAAATTTGTGCTTGCCTGGTGAAGACACACACACCTTTAATCTTCCCAGTGAGAACAGAGGAGTGAGTCAGCACTAAGATGTTAGACAAGATCTCTTCTCCTCTGAGGAGTATTAAGTTCTGTAAAACAAGACCTGTCAGAGCCAAAGGTGTGAGTGATGAGATGCTTTCGTCTTTCCACAAAATAAAATCAGGTCAGGAGATTTTAGAAACATGAACAAACCCCGAAGTATTAAACTTTGGCGAATATCTCATCTGGTTGAGGAGAGGTGTGCTGCAACTGATCAGATTTCACTTTGCTTAAGTCAATCTTGGAAGAGACAACATTAGCATACATGCTAATTAAATAGATCAGAACCATAAACGTCACTTGTTCTTGTATGTTCTGTTGACAGTTAGCAGTGTTGGGGGGGTAACGCATTACAAGTAACGCGAGTTACGTAATAATATTACTTTTTCAAGTAACTAGTAAAGTAACGCATTACTTTTTAATTTACTAGAAGATATCTGAGTTACTTTTTTCCATTTATTGACTGATCCGCCGTGTGAACACGATCTTACTGTAGATCTAATCTAGACTAAATATGAATGTGTATTAATTCATCCCACTCACAAAATCAGATTCAGGATTCATCAAAATGAATTAAAACAGTGAAATACAAACTCAGAATATGACAAATCTGCAATAATTAAATGTGTTAAACAACACAAATATATCTAATCTCATTTTATTAACCGATGTGTTTGCTGCTGACCTTTGATGATCAGTTCAATCATACTAATAACCCAAAATTACTTTAGATAAACTAACAATTGTGCTTGATTGTTTTTATTGCTGAAGAGTGTTGAACTTCTTCTGTGTTCTTCTGTACAGACGTGATTTACTCGTCCTTCAGTCTGAGGTTTATTCATTACACTTTTTGGTGTGAAAGCTTTTACATTTGCTATAAATATAACTTATTGTATTAAAAACAAACAATCAAGCCCTGCTCATATTTAAAAAGTAACACGAAAGTAATGTAACGCATTACTTTACATAAAAAGTAACTAAGTAACGTAATTAGTTACTTTTTTTAGGGGGTAACGCCATATTGTAACGCATTACTTTTAAAAGTATATACACCAAGATATACACAGTGTTGTTGTTATTAAGTCAAACTAAAACTAATAAAAACTGTTTTGGCTAATTGAAGCTAAATGTAAATATTAGATGGTTAATTGAAATAAAATTTAAATATTAGATGAAAAACTTCAACTTGAAAAAAAAAAAAAAAAAAAACAATATGTTTAAGTGCTAAAAGTAGTAAAACATAAAATTGAAAAAAATACAATATTCTTAAAAAAAACTAAAGTGACAAACTATAACAAAATGACAAAAAATGCTAAAGCTTGAATTAAAATTAAAATTGAAAATACATTAAAAAATATTAATAAATTGTAGTACATAAAATACCAAAATAACACTCTTTAATACCTATTATAATTGATAAAATATTAAAAACAGAATTGATTATTTAATGATAAATGTAAACAGATATCACCTTGGAAACTGACTGATTATAAAATTAATAACAATATTGGTTATCATATTTGTTTGTTAAAAAAACAACAACAACCTTTATTCAGTCTAATTTTATGTTTAGTAGAGAAGGTTAAAATCACGGTTGAAACCGTTTCCTGTTCATTTATCTCACAGGAAATATAAGGCCAAGTCAAGCACATTGCATTCTGGGATACATGATTCCACACAGTGTGCACTGCACTAAGTATTTCATGCATATTTAAAATGTGCACCCCCTGCCAAGTTTACATATTGCATCTTGCACAAATTAACATGAGTAGTATATAGTATACCATTCTGAACACAACCAAAGAAAAAAAGCAAAACATGAGAATGTGTTTCCAGCTTAAGGGCAAACACATTTACAATCTCTTGCAGGAACGACTGTAAGGGTAATTGTAGTTTCTAGCCAGCAGCAAGGGTTAGCGTAAGGACACAATCTACCCACCACCGCCTCAAATTTACCACAATCCCACTAACAGGCAACCAGAGCAGCAAGACCCCCGCTGAGCTCAAGCGGTCCGCTCATTAACACCCCACCAGGGGTCTGTGAGGGGCAATTCCTCAAACTACCCCTCTGCTCTCGCAGCGCTTGATTAAGAGCCACACAGAGACCTGTAAAACACAAGCACCGTCGGCCTGAACGCAGAGCCCTTCGTGTACTTACTTATACTCCATTGTGCTGTTAATGAAGAAAAACATTATGGGGACGATATATTCGTTATGAAAGGAATAGAATAGTTTGATCATAAAAGAAACTTGTATTTTTTTACTCATCCCGTGTCCTTCTGCACCAGTGTGCTTTTATTAAAATCTGATTTTACTAGGTGGCTGTATAGTTGTTCATTGTGAGTGTTCCTGCATAACTGTTGAAAATCTGAACACAAATGTGATCTGCTGAAAGTAAAAATAAGATGGTTTTACATTTTTGTGGATTAAAGGAGATTGCTGCAGCTAAAAATTCACATTGTGCAGGGGGAACGTGTGTGTACAGATTTTTGGCACATTGTATAATGCATAACATTCTCAAAGTAAGATGAACAATTATATTTGTAGTTCATTTTAGCTTAATACACTCTAAAAAACTGGGTTAAATACAACCCAGTGCTGGGTAAATACTGGACAGAACACATGCTGGGTTGTTTTCAACCATCAGTTAGATTAAATGTTTAACCCAACCTTTCTCGGCAGTAACCCAACCGCTGAGTCTAAACAGCCCAATCGTTGGGTTCGTCCATATTTTACCCAGCGCTAGGTTGTATTTAACCCAGCATGTTTTAGAGTGTAGGACTTTACTGTAACTTGTTTTTGGAAAAACTAATGCACTAGGCTTTTTTATATGGAGTTTAAAAAGCAGGGGCAGGGCTCTATTCAGCAACAGAAAAGGTTCTGCTATGAACCAAAAAACTTTAACCTGGTGCTGTTTAATGCTGTTTCTTTGTACAATTTCCTGTTGGTGCTGCTAAAGTCATTTGATGCAGTGCAACAGTCTAGCACATGTGAATTTGAACTGGCTAATTTGCAGCTATTATGTCAACAGCTAAAGAGGCAATTATGATGTTTCGAGTCCAATTAGTGCGCGTCATGACTCGTGATCTCTGTGTCCCACAAATTGACAGGTTTACCAAGTTAAGCACATTACAACACGACAGTAAAATGTGTTTATTTTCAACATTAGCATATTTATTTGTAACACGACCACTGAAAAGAGAACCAAATCGGATTTCAAGTGTATAGTTTTGACCAAGCTAAACCTCTTTTAACTCTGTTTATCAGCGCTGAACACAGTCGCTCAGACAGAATTCGTGGGTAATCCAGGCATCTATGAAGGCCAATTAAAAGGAATCTTCTTAAGAGCGTGCCAGAGCGCCGCAGTGGTCTTTAATGCCAGTCTGCTCGTGTCTAGTAAGTGTGCTGGCATTTTAAATGCCCGTCGTTTCACAAACAACCCTCATCAGCTTTGTGCCCCCCCGCCGCGTCTTAAGGACAGAGACTCTTGTGCGGCGTGCCGAGACACGCACAAACACAAACGCTGAAATATACATGCTGCGAAATTACACAGTCTGCTCCCCCCAGATCCTTCCCTCTCGCTTTGTTTGTTTATTTCTCTTTTATCTTTTTCATTATGGTTTAAACTACAAAAAAAAAAAACTTACAGAAATCAATAATTCTTGATCATGCCTTCAAGCTCTCCTTGGAAGCTTCAGCTTGTGATTTTGGACATCGTAATTATGATGTGATTTTTAAAATGTGCTTAAGTGATTGTGGTTGGAAATGGTCAAATCATTAAAAGTTCTAGCAAGATTTTAGAAAGGCTGCGTTACTGCGTTAAGCTGCTAGTGCTGCAGAGATTGTGTATTTTTCACCTCTTTCCCTTGACAAACCCACTTTTGGATTATTGCAGAAATTAAGCTCTGTGCCCAACAAAAGTTTATGAATCTTACGTGTTTTGTTCATCATAATAATCTTCACAAATTATTGCAAGTAATTCTAAATATAATCGACAGAATATAAATGAACTACACCAAGGTCACATGACTTCAGCGTCACCTTCATTAAAGCAAAGTCCCTTTAAGGCAGAGGTTCTCAATTCCAGTCCTCGCGCCCCCCCGCTCTGCATATTTTGCATGTCTCTCTTTGTTAACACACCTGATTCAGATAATCAGCTTGTTAGAAGTGTGCTCCGTGCATGAACTGTGTTCCGATTGACATGCTCCCTACACAGGGTCCATTGCTCCCTACACAGTGTCCATTGCTCCCTACACAGGGTCCATTGCTCCCTACACAGTGTCCATTGCTCCCCACACAGGGTCCATTGCTCCCTACACAGGGTCCATTGCTCCCTACACAGTGTCCATTGCTCCCTACACAGTGTCCATTGCTCCCCACACAGGGTCCATTGCTCCCTACACAGGGTCCATTGCTCCCTACACAGGGTCCATTGCTCCCTACACAGGGTCCATTGCTCCCTACACAGTGTCCATTGCTCCCCACACAGGGTCCATTGCTCCCTACACAGGGTCCATTGCTCCCTACACAGGGTCCATTGCTCCCTACACAGGGTCCATTGTTCCCTACACAGTGTCCATTGCTCCCTACACAGTGTCCATTGCTCCCTACACAGGGTCCATAGCTCCCTACACAGTGTCCATCGCTCCCTACACAGGGTCCATCGCTCCCTACACAGGGTCCATCGCTCCCTACACGGGGTCCATTGCTCCCTACACAGTGTCCATTGCTCCCTACACAGGGTCCATCGCTCCCTACACGGGGTCCATTGCTCCCTACACAGGGTCCATTGCTCCCTACACAGGGTCCATTGCTCCCTACTCCCTGAGCAGGGAAATCCGCTGAAGTTTACTTTATTTCGGAACATTCATTCATGGATTTGCGCTGCGCAACGTCTTCACGCACGGATGAGTGTGACATCATATACCTCTGTAAATATATACAATTTTAATTCACGTCTTGCACACTTCAATGCACTTTGAATGGAATATATATGTTCGCTTCGAAGTGGAATCATGGCGGAATATCCTGATGTCCACTTCACAGGGCACTTACGTTCGAATAGAACAAACATCTGAAGCGATAAGAGTAACATACGAAATATGCAGAGCGGGGGGGCGCGAGGACTGGAATTGAGAACCGCTGCTTTAAGGCAAGTTTTGTTACTCGGCTGCCAGCTTTGAAACGCTGTCCAATATGTAGACGAGTTTGTTTCTTCATCAGAACAGATTTCGTGAATTGTAGCATTGCATTACTTGCTCCAGTGAATCCTCTGCAGTGAATGGGTGCCGTCAGAATGAGCGTCCAAACAACTGATAAAAAATATTACAATAATCCACAAGTAATCCAAACAACTCCCCGACAACAATTAACACCGGGTGAAGTGAAAAACTGCTTGTCTGTAATAAAAAACAAGTCCATCATTGAGGCGTTTTAACTTGGAAACCTCTGTAGTCCCATTTGGCCATTTATTAGCAACTTTTTCATGACAGACATTTAATTGTTTGATAAATTTTTGCTAGGGGCAATTTATTAGTCAGTGGATATTGGTAGGGACATGTCATAGCATCTCTACTAAATTCTGCTCCCTTGAAAATCATAACAAGCGATGTTCTATCGGATCAGATTCCCGCCTAAAGTATTGCAGTCACAGATAAAAAAATATCAAAAAATTAATAATGCATTTTTTTAAATAATAAGCATGAATCAAAACTTTAAACACATTTCAAATCATATTGCATAAATTTGAAATATTAATGCAAAATTATCTGACTTGCGCACAAAATCAAATTTTCCTTGTTTATATTTATGTGAATTATCTCAGACATTTTCTGCTAATATTTTGATGTTTTGTATGCTTATGCTGTTTTTCCCTTCGCTCTTGTTTCAGTGTCATCATTGGTCCACTAGTTCTTGATTGACAGCTCCTCCTCAGCCAATCAGATGAAGAGGGGCAGTGACGTCACTCCTGTACGCCACATTAGCTGCCGATGCTCCGTGTTGTTCACTTGTACAGGTGAAAATGGATAGCCTAACTGTTAGCTGGGTAACATCTTTCTATACAGGACACCGTTATATATGCCTGTCTGTCACTGCTTTACGCCTGCCTGGAATAATTTAGGCGGGAATCTGAGCCGATAATGTTCGGCTCAGACCTTAAATGTTCTTACTACGCCCATGTATTAAATGTGCATCTTTGAAAGTGCACGGTTTTCTAGCATATTTACTTTAACTTTTCAGGTAATATCAATGGTTTCAGATCCGGCCAAAATTACAACAACAGTAGTTACATACACAACGTTTTTTTAGTTTTCTTTGTTATATTTTCAGGCTTTTATGCCTTTAATGGACTGGACAGTAGAGAGATGACAGGAAAGCATTGGGAAGAAAGAAGGGAGTGGGATCAGCAAAGGACCTCGAGACGGGAATTGAACTTGTGTCGGCGCACTAACCACGAGGCTATCGGCGTTGACTCATACACATGTATTTAATTATTTATTCAAAGTTATTGCTAGGAACAATTTAGTAGTCGCTGGTTATTGATGAGACAATTCTATGCCCTTGTATTTATCCAAAAAACCTCCCTGACTTGAAGACAATGGAATCAGAAGAGCTAAAATGCAAACTCATTTCCATGTTTTGGCAGCTCTCTATTTGGCTATTGGTTAACTAATCGTCTGCATGGTCGGTGGTATAAGCCCAAAATTAAAGCTGTTTCTAAGAAGGATTACGAGACAACTTTTTTCATTTGCAATAGCAGCCTCGATTATTCATTGAAATCAGGAACGTGACTTAATAAAGTAAATAGGACAATTCTGAGTCTAAGTTTTCATGCTACTCTGCCAAAAATAAAATTAGATTTTTATCATGCATTCAAGTGATTTTGATTAAAACCAATCAAATTATTGAAAATACTGGCCAGATTTTTTAAAGGCTGCGTTACTAAAAGCTAAGCTATTTGGCTATTAGTTGACGGTCGTCTGCATGGCCTTTTATAACAGCCGAAAAGGAAAATCGCTTTGAAGAAAGATTACAAAGACAAACGTTTATATTTGCAATAGCAGTTTCAATAAATCGTGCAAAATGAGATTGGGTATGTGTATTAAGAGAGTAAATAGAGCCATACTGAGTCCATGTTGGCTTTAAATGTATTTCATAGGCATGCTGCTATGCCAAAAACGAATGGCCTACTTTACGACTGAATGTCAGCATTTCCAAAAAGAGAAGCGTGAACAATCCTTCAGCCCTGTAAGGGGGAGTTCAGAGCGCTTGGAGAAGTGCAGGAGCGCAGCGTGAACCCAGCTCATCCCCGACTTCACAGCGTCTTGTTGTGGCTGATAGGAGGGTAGCGAGCGAGCCTTTTTTATGTGAAAGCAGGGCTGCATCCCTGGTTGTGGAGGATTGTGAGCTTTCTGTGCTTGTCCCCCTCTGAAGTTGCTGTTTTTGTGTGAAGAATTAGGCCTGTTTTTTCTTACCATTCTGCAGTTCGTCCCCGCTGTGTCCTCTGTGGCTTGAGAGAGCGGGATGTTACTGTCTTTTAAGTTGGTTTGACCTCAATACAACAACTTCCTGCCTTTGAAATCATTTCTGCGTTACAGC
>CM049866.1:48438495-48465995 GCA_027474115.1 Schizopygopsis malacanthus | reverse complement strand
GAATTTTGACGGCATATCCATCTGGTCTATATCTTTAAACCGTGATCGAACTAGCGCCCCCTGTGCTTTTACTTTTTGCATGTCAGACAACACAGATTTCTTTAAAAAAAGTCCTTCAATATGGGTTTGATTTCCACTTGACTGTGCCACTTCTTGAAATTTAAGAATTTCGTCTTCTAAAACTCTAATAGATTTAATGATATCTTTTGTGACATTGTGAGTGTACTGTTGACATAGTTGCTTGATTTGAGTTTTGCCAAACCCCCACCATGTTTGCAAAGACTGAAAACTTGCTTTTTCATTTCTAAAATTTGCCCAAAAGAATTTGAACGTGTCTATAAAATGTGCATCACTTAATAAATTTGTATTAAAATGCCAGTAAGCACTTTTTATCTTGACAGAGTTTAAAGTTACTGTACCAATAACTAGACTGTGATCAGAAAACCCAACTGGGGTTATGAAGCAGTTCTTAAAAATATTAAGATGGTGCTTAAAACAATAGAATCTGTCTAATCTTGCTAATGACAATATATTATCACGGGCATGTACCCATGTATACTGTTTTATATTGCCATTCAAACTCCTCCATGCATCACACAAATCATTTGCTTCAATCATCTGAATAAGTCGTTTACGAGAAGGCATATGTGGTTCTACATGATTCCGGTCTATGTTACTTTCCACACAATTAAAATCTCCACCTAAAAATAAATACTCTTCACTATTACATTTTTCTAAAGTTTCAGCAAGAACATGTAAAAACACCATTCTTTCTGACGGTAAAGTTGGGGCATATGCACAAATAAAAACAAAAGTGTGATTCTCCACCTGAGCTCGAATCTTTAGCAGTCTACCTTTCACAACCTCTTCCGTCTCAATGGAACAGGGGGTAAAACTATTAGCAAATAAAATAGCAACCCCTCCACTAAGTGAAGATTTATGACTTAAAAAGGGGAGACCTTTAAATTCTTTTTCCCATTCAAAAGCATTGGTTACGTCACTATGTGTTTCTTGTAAAAGAAAGATATCAATTTTTTTGTGATTCATCGTTTCATATATCACTCTTCGCTTTATACGATCTCTAGCTCCATTTACATTTAAAGATGCAATGCGAATGTCACTCATTTGAAAATAAATAAATAAACTTAGACCATAGAGAAAAAAGCAGCCAGTAAGGGCCAAAAGTTTGAGCCAATTTACTGCCATTAACTTTGTAACTGGTTTTGTAGCTTTGTCACAAATTTTTTCAATCTATACACCTCTTTGTTTGTGAAACATCCCTCACTCATAAACATCCTTGTATTTTCCACAAAGCGTTTAATGTCTGGAAAATAGTCGGCAACCTGTACCCCCCTCAGATTTTTTGTCAGTTTTAAAAACTTCCTGATTTCCTCAGTATGATAATTTTGGCATGTCCATTCTTCCTGGGAACAACTAGAAGCACCAGAATCAGAGAAATCACTCTCGCTACCAATATCATCAGCATCAGACTCCATTGCATTTTCTGTTTTCCTAGCTTGTTTCGATTCAGAAACCTTGTCTTTCTTTTTTCTCTTTAAAGGTGTTTTAAAAACAGCCTGATCCATATCCATCATCAAATCATCATCTAAATTTGCACTCTCTGGAGGGTTCATGAGAATGTTCTCATGAACCTTGGACTCATTCCCAACGACAACAGGGACAACCACATCATTCTCCCCATTATTATTTTTTGTGGCTTGATTCACCTCTTCTGTCTGTGAAAGAGGTACTGTATCAGTTAAGCCACTGGTGGATGGCCTGGGTTCAGCTTGAATTGGGTCAGACACATTATCTGTTGTTCCTTCATCCCTGACTTGTACACCATTTTCACTTGAGGCATCTTGTGCATTTGTGCCATTTTTGTCTGGACAAACACGCACGAGATGTCCCGTTTTGCCGCAGCCGAAGCACTTCATCCCATCAGTACTTACAAAGACAGTGTAATCAAAGTCATCAACTCTCAACTTCAGATTCAGATTAAGTTCAGTTCTATTATCTTTCAGGATCATATAAATAAATCTCCTGAACGATACTACATGTTTAATTAAATCTGACTTGCTTCCGAGAGTGATTTTTTTCATAGGACTGACTATCTTTCCAAAACGTGACAGTTCTTTATTTAGCATTTCGTCTGTAATGAACGGTGGAACATTAGACAACGTGACTTTCTTCGCAGGTGTAGAAAGGGGAAGTACTAAGGTAAACAACCCGCCAATCACCACTCCTTTCTCCACAACTTCGTTTGCTTTCTCCACTGAATTCAAAAATAAAACAAAAGCGTTGTTCATTCTAGATGCCGCTAAAATACATTCGTGGCCAACGACATCACCAACGGCCAGAATACACTCCTCCACATTCACCGCGGACACCACTTTCACTCCGTGGCGCCGTGTGAGAGACTCCAAACTAGTGATTGTGTTTTGGGCTGCCATGCTTTCCAGTGATACACTGGTTGGCGATGCCCGAACCCCCACCCCCCCAAAGAAACCTTATTTCACCACTTGATACACCACAAATATTAAAGCCCAAGAAAAGAAAAGAAAAAGGAAAGAAAGAGAACGTTATTTTTCTTGCCACAGCGGGCAAACACCACTCACACTCACCACGCGCTCCTCACACTCTCAACAGACGCTCACGCACGCGCAGAGAGAGAGAGAGAGAGAGAGAGAGAGAGGGAGAGAGAGAGAGAGAGAGAGAGAGAAAGAGAGAGAGAGAGAGGGGGAGAAAGAGAGAGAGAGAGAGAGAGAGAGAGAGAGAGAAAGAGAGAGAGAGAGAGAGGGGGAGAAAGAGAGAGAGAGAGGGAGAAAGAGAGAGAGAGAGCGAGGGAGAGAGAGAGAGGGAGAAAGAGAGAGAGAGAGAGACATATACTTACTTCAGTCATTCATTTTGCACTAAATGCTTATACGTTTTAAATATTTGTATTATTCCTATTACTATAATTTTTTTTTTTTCTGTTAATGCACTATTTGTGAGCAGCCCAGCTGCAATTGCTTTGGCAATACAAATGTATAGTTTTTTGTCATGCCAATTAAGCACACTTAAATTGGCAGAAGGATGAAGAAGAACAAGGTTTTGAAATGGCATTCTCATAGTTTTACAGTTTGAATTCAGATATGCAAAACGCATATGCAAAACTAAACATGCATGGGATACTGTATATGCCCACAAAGTAATGCACTAACTACTAAAAGTTAAGACATTTTCATCGGATGAAAAATAAAAAAGTGATAGCGTTAGTAAGCATAGTGCTTACTACATTAATAAATATTATGCAGTACATACTGTGCGGTGCAGCAATACATTAGTATTCATCACAAATATTGCCTTCATCTTCCAGTGCCACTTTGGTTCACTTAATGTGAACATCATCCTGTACAGAGTCTGTCGTCAAATGACATCTCATCCTGCTTTCAGCTCTGACAGCAAATAAACTCATTCTCAATGTCAGCTCTCCATCTGTCAGATACCTGGAGCCATTTATACACTGCAGTGGCAAGCTGTTTCTTCTTCCTAGTCTGCAAATTGAAGGCTGTTCAGTGTCATTTTAAGGGCTTTAAAGAGACTCAAGCATTCCTTCAGAATCAACGGTGACATACTTATACCTTTCTCCGTCAGTCTCAGGAAGGTTGGCACAAGTTTCTTCATTGACTTTATAGTTCATCTAAAAATTAAAAAAAATGGCTAAAAATGTACTTATCCTCAGGCCATCCAAGATACGTCTGTTTCTTCTTCAGAACAGATTTGGAGAAATTAAGCATTAAATAACTTGCTCACCATTGGAGTCAATGGGTGCCGTCAGAATGAGAGTCCAAACAGCTGATAAAAACATCAGAATAATCCAGAAGTTATCTACACTCCAGTCCATCAATAAACATCTTGTGAAGCCAAAATATGTGTGTTTATGAAACCACTCCTTCATTAAGACACTTTTAACTTTAACGAGTTGTCAATACATAATAAAACTTCCTCCAGTGAAAATGTTCTCTTGTCTGAATCATGAGAGAAATATGCACAGATCAAGCAACATTTACAAGTGAAAACCGTCCGGACAACAGGGGATAGACTTTTTCACTGGAGGAAGCGTTATTATGGATTATGGATTCGTCTTTTGGCCGACGGCATCCATTCACTGCAGAGGATCCATTGGTAAGCAAGTGATGTAATGCTACATTTCTCCAAATCTGACGAAGAAACAAACTCTTCTATATCTTGAATGGCCTGAGAGTACATTTTCAAGTGCACTATTCCTTTCATTTTGTAGTTTATAGTTATAAATTGTGGTGCAAGAAATTGCTCTTCCTGTCATTCCAATTCACAACATCTTTTGCATCCAAGTACATTCCAGTTCACAATCATGATTGAAGGGATCCAACTCTTTTGCCCAAACTATTATAAACCCATCTCCACTTGAAGCAAAACCTTAAACCATGTAAAAGTGTTTCCACGTTTATCCTGCCCCTCGGATCGCTTTCAGGAAGCAACAGTCTTTTTACAGTCATTATTCAACATGGCTAAATTAATTCTAATAATAAAAAACACCCTGCCGTATTCTGGCTCCATTCTGAATGAAGACTCGTACTTCGAAAGAGTGCTGAATAATTGCATCGTCAGGGCTCGCTGGAGATGCACACCACACACGGCCCTCGAAAGATGAGAAAGAACAGCTTCAAAAACACAAAGAAGTTTGATAAATGAGCCACGGCCAGCTCAGCTTTGGTCAGTTTGTTGTACAGTAGTCATTCAGATGAAACTTTATCTTCATTACGACTGACATCTTTTTTGCACTTCAAGCATATTCAGTGTGTGTGACTCCCTTTGTTCGTAGTGAGCATACACGTTCTTTATGAGGGGAAGACAAGCAAGTGCACGTGTCCTTGGGTTAAACGCTCAATTTCAAGACTCAAGGGCACTTGAGCTCTACAGTATTCACATGTATTACGTGACCTCTCTGCAGTATACCAAGGATGTGGTTTTGTATTGCTCATTGATATATTTCAAACATTATATGTAATGATGCATAAATATAGAAAATTGATGGTGAAGTCAATTAGACAATCTCCAAATATGGTGTTCTGGAAATGTGTTGCTCGTTCACTCACTGACTATTCACTACATGATGAATGTCATATTTTACTATATGAGTAAGCAACAATGAAGACACATCTAAAGACATTACTGCACGCTTTGTTTTATTGCTGCCTGTCTAACATGAAAAACTGGTCATGGTTGATTACATTAGCTTGCCCTCAGGTGCTGTTCTGCATGTAAACCAATGGATGGCACTATAAGTAGCTAATCATACACACAGCATCCATTTCCACCAGCCTCTTACCAAGCACTTTTAGGTGTTTGCTTTGTTTGTTTTTTTGTCCTTTTATCCGATCAAAATAGAGCTCTTTAGCCATGAAGTCAATTTGCAACCTAATTCTCCATGGGTTCCCGCTGGAATTTACATTGGTTTTTGGTTTTGTATAGCGGTTTTTGATTTATGAGTCAAATCAGGTCTGTGACAATACTTGAAGAGACTTTAACGTTTTGTTCTACATCATAAATAGCATACAATCATATTTAAAAATTAAGGATTAAAATAAGTATTGCAACTAAATTATCAAGTAGATAATAAACCTTAATTCTGTGGCAACAATTTATTTAACTACTCAATAACACAGTAGCTTCAGATATTATTCTTGTGTGTGTGTGTGAGTGTGTGTGTGTGTGTGCAATGTATATATATATATATATATATATATGTATATGTGTGTGTATGTATGTATGTATGTATGTATGAGATCATTTGCAAAAACAGATATCTCTGTTTTTAACTATTTTCAAAAATCATGTTTTTTTCATTGTGCATTCCAATCAAACTGCAGTTGGGTTATTTTGATTAGGTTAAAAAATTACTTAAAAACAGCCAACTAACACAATAAAAACATGAAACATTAAAAAAATACATGATTTTTGACATAATAAATATTTTTTATATTGATAAAATATTATAACTTGAATTATATACTTGAAATGTCGTTACTCCCCAACACTGTATATATACCTACTAAGATGCGGTGGTTCAAAAGTAATGTGATTCCTAAGCACTCATCTCAACACACCGGGATCCAGATGTGCGCATGCGCATTACGCATCCCACAAGCCGTGATTTTTGACTCTCCCGGGCCAAAAAAAAAAATCCAGAATCCTGTGAGAATCCACGCCTGCTTTTTCACGGACCAATGCCCACTACAAGCCTCTCCAGCACCACTCGCCGTGTGCTTATGTTGGATATTCCACTGCGGTTCCGTTAAATCTGTTGAACGCGTCTTTCTCCGCGCACCACGCCGGTCGGTCTGAAGCGCGTCGGAACCCATTTGCAGCCGCTGCCCTTGTGGGTCGGCTGTGGATTGATGCCTCATTTAAAAGCCCTCTTCGGGGTTTTAAGTTCAAGAAAACACCCGGACCCTTCGCCTTCTTGCCTTTGACTCTTACAGGATAATTAAATGTTTATTTTTGGGCACCGGTGGGGCGCAAGATCTTGCCGGTTGCGGACGATGTTCAGCGTTTTTGTATAAAACACCCTGTCAGTAAAACTTTACCTCAGAAAACACAGTGGATAACTTGTGCGTTTCGCCGAGGTTATTTTGTGTATCTTTTACCTCAGAAAGTGATGGCGGAGCGGGGGGCACGGCTGCTCGTGTTTTTCGCAAGTCTCATCGTTCTCCGGTTAGGCGGTGCGGATAAAGGTAAGTTCCGTCTCTCTCGTTCGTTATTAACGTTGCTTGCGGTGGATGCGTTAAAGAGCGCAGCGCGGCATCGCCAAATCCAATGATAACGTTAAGCATTGATGAATCTGTTTTACCAGCTCATTGTACCAACACTCATTTTTACCCTGATGTTTACCATTCTGCCCTGCACAGCCTGGTTACTGGGGTTATATTTTGTGCTTTAGTGGTTACATTTGGGTTGGTAGAAGCTGGAAGGTATAAATCCCGCAAAGGGTCATATATAATCTTGCTATTTAGTGACCGATAACTAGGGGATCACCCCAGGTTGCTTTGACTATCATGTGCATTATAACCTTAATTACATATTATTCATTTAAAAAGAATAAGCCATTACAGATTTGGAGGTTTTGGGGGTATAGGCATTGGGGAAGAAGAGGACTTTTAGAAAGCCACTACTACCCCTCATCCATTCATCCATCCATCCGCTCCAGAACAAGGGGATGGGGAAACTCTTGACTGAACCTAAAAGAAGAGCTGGGGGTAATGATTGAGTAATGATTGATTGTTGATGGTAATGACAGGGTCAGGTTCAGACATTGGGGAATGATGAAAGGGGATTTTCTGGCTGACTCAAAGGAAGATCAGTTCCCTCAGCTGCTGCCACTGAGATTGCTGTGAGGTCAATTTGTAAAATGACACCTTAGTCATACCAAACAGGGCTTGACAGGAGAGATTTGTGCTGTTTTTGTTCATTATTTGGCTGAAATCGACATTTCCTTTAGCTGTGTTGAAAAAAGGAGATCATTAAAAATATATCTTTCCCCTTTTGAATAAGAATCAGCTGTATTTATTGTTCCAATCATGGTTTCAGCGATGTTTGAGAATCAGTCGCTTTTTTAAAGCTAAATTGCTTATGTTGAATCTTTCTCTTTTCTGTGTTTTAAAGGATTCTAGATCGGACTTGAATGGTGCTTTGTACATGTGGTCAGTTTCGAGTTACTAATCATGGTGTCCCTCTGGAAATAAGTTTTTGTTTATTTGAAACACATTTCCCTGAGGTTTCAGACGTGCAGATTTAAAAGCCAAGCCACAAGTCCTCTCTCAAAGATAGTCTGCTCGTAAACGGACTATTCACAATGCTTTATAGAGTTTCGTAGATTTCTCGGTGGAAAAAAGTCGAACCGAATTAGCCTCTGCATTTGTGGCACAAATCTAGTTTATTTCGATTGGGATTAAAAAGAGCTTTTGGGCCATTCCTACAGGATACATTCTTGCATTCAGAAATGGCTAGATGAAGTGGAAGAGAATTCAGGAGTCTTGAGATGTGTTTTAAAAAAATTGTACTTGTTTTTAACTCCGTACAGTTTCTTAAGCCTGAAGATTTCTTTCAAAGACAGTCTACTTGTTGGATATTCAGTCTTTTTTACAAAATGCTTTACAGGGATTCGCAAAGTAGTTTTTCTGTTTAGGTTTGATGGAAAATCCTTGTGAAGGTTTGTCTAAAAGAATGAACCTTTCACTTGTTTGGTTTTGTTTTAGTTTAGATTTGGCACACAACGGTTTATTATAATCATCCCTTACGTTTTGTTTTGTTCACACTTCTGTTTCTCAGTAGCTAAATATACATGCCGTTAGTAATCTTATTGACAGCTCAGTTGAAACGATGCCTTGATATAAAAAGTATGCTTGATTCAAATAAAATTTCGTTTGAAAGATTTGGTGCGTTAAATAATTGCTATGCAAACCTTTGAATCAAACTACATTACGATTAACACTAAATGCTGCTCTTCATTGCATTGAAATACATGTGATGCACACACAGATTTCCATTTAAGACACATTTCAATGATTCTGAAAATTTGCAACATTGATTTCTGTGTGCGTAATGTCAGTAAGTGATTTTTCGGTCTTCCAAAGTGCAACAACTCTGAGTACAACAGGCGTTGTAATGTTCTTGTGTTGAGTTCCAACACCAATGCATCATAGAAGTCTGTAAAAGGTTTATCAGATCTAAAACAGTTTGCCATCTCTCATGCCACTTTGAGAATGGCAGGGGCTGGTCACAATTGTCATGCTGTCTTGGCGTAATTGCTTTTGGCACAGCAGGTAAACGGCACAAATGGAGACATCTGTAGCTATCTCCATCTCTCATTAGCGGTTTGTGTGTGGTTGGGGCGAGGCGATGGGGGTCTGTGGTCTTGAAAGCAAGCTTAATCCTCATCGATGTCAGACTGAATGATTGAATGACATTTTAGCGCATCCAGTTGACCCCCTCCCGTTGCTGCTGCTAGTGGTTTATCAACAGCCCGATCTCATTCACAAGGCTCGGGGGTAAATTTGTGAATCTCCGCACTCACTCTCATACTCTCTTGGTCTGGCGCTTCGCGAGAATGATGCACAAAGCCATTTTCTTGCTGCCTGCAGCTGGTTGAGAAGAAGAAACCAACACAAAGACAAACACATTCATCCCGTGTCTTATCTGTGCTCTTGTCTAAGTGAGACTGACAGTGGGCAACAGAGTGTTTGGTTTCTCCCCTTGGCTAATTATCATTTTGTGGAGTTTTTACCTCCTTGATCACCTATGGCTGATTGATGCCATGTGTACTTGTAGTTGTGAAGTGTGTCAGTTTGTGTTTGGATGGAGAGATGCTCGACTGAACCTAGTAAATGTGGAGCCTTGTAATTGTTAGATTTGAGTTAAGTGAGAGATAAACTGTCAGCTTGAAAAACATCTATATTAAAGTGTTTCAGGGTGATTATTGAGTTCCTTATTTTTAGGAGTTGTCCATAGATTTCTGACATTAAAACAGCTTGAACCACTTAATGTATTATATACAGGCTGTGTTAAAGCAATTTTCTAGAACATTTATTTCTTCTGTGTGCTGTAAACTTTCTTCTCCACAGATTTTTGCAGTTAAAACAGCTTTAACTACTTAATGTATATCATACATACCAAGGTTGTGCAGCATTCAAACTAATTTCAACTAGAAAAGCAAAATTTATGCTGTTCAAGATTCAAGTTTGAAAAATGTTTAAGTCTGATGTTTGAAGATTTTATGGACAAGTAAATATAATTTAAGTGCCACATCTAGAAATGTAGTTAATACATTTCATCATTTTTTTTAACTAGTTTTTGTGGACTGTGCTGAAAGAACACTTCATTTCCCAGAATGCATTACCTGTGTTGGACTTCCAGTGAGATGCAGCCAAATTGAAGTTTCACTTCATCAATTGAAATGGAGCTAATTCTTAATTTCCAATGTTTTTTGCCCAACCTTGGTACAAACTGTCATTTTAGATAAGATAAATTTGAAGGGGGTTATGGTTAAATCTAATCTCTTTTAAAAATCTGGTCGTTCTAGAGGTATAAAAGTAAATTTTGCAAATGCTTTTTAGTCTGGAAAGCGTGTTGAAACCCTGCGGTTTGGTTTTGTGGAGCCACGGAGATCCATGAGTTTGGAAAGAATGGAAAATTCCAGCAGGAAAGTTGCTGTTTGCAGTAGGAAGACGTATTTGTCCTTCTCAATATATCTTTTGACTAGGACCCGCACCCTCAGCCTCTCACTGGGAAAGGTCACAGCCCTGAAAGACGGGGTCACTCTTGATTTCTCCTCCTGCTTTCTCGGTGAATAGAGAACTCTTGCTGGTTGTTATTGCTTCTCCAACACCTCTCTTGGCTTTTTTGGAGCTTGCTTGTAAGGAATGATTAGACTGAGGATGGTTGTGGTGAAGGCATCGTTTTAATGAGGTCAAGAGAGAGCTTGCTGAGAGGAGCCCAGCGTTTGACCCTTGCTGTAAGGGTTTTAGATACATGGCTTTTGTTTGGATTGAAGGTCTTGACAGCTGTGTGTGAGAACCTGAACAAGACATAAACCATCTAGTTGTATAGTTCAAATCATCATCCAAAAATCCAATATACTGCTCTTTACACATCTTTAAAGTTGATCCTATGGATTGATGTTTCTGGTACACGACCTAGATGTTCAACTTTTTTTGTTCTACCCAAATAATCATGATTGTTTGATCATTTGTCCTTAGAAACTCAGCATCTGTTCTATATCGTATAGCAATAACTCGTGTTCACCCCCTTCTGTAAGTGCTGTGGTTTTCCCATTGGGTTAAGCAGGAGGCTATGAATAATGGAAGAGAACCTTTGCTGTCTCTAAAACGGTGATTAATTGGTTTAATTTGATCATGGTATACCTTCTGGGCTGTGTACACCACCTGATTTGTCCTCTACGTGCTAGTGAATCTCTTGTAGCCGTCGTGTGTATCATGTCTCAGCTAGCCCACTTTGACCTGCCTGTCTATGAAAGTCCACTGAAAGGGATAGTTCACTCGAAAATGAAAATTCAGTCATCATTTACTTTCTCAAACTCAAAAGTGGGTATTTTGAATAGAATTTTGGCCATTTAGTAAAAGTAAGTTGGGTCCAAAACAACATTATTTGCACTCAATTGACTGATTTTCTTTTATATAAAAAAAAAACACTAAGAAATTTTTGGGAATATCTAGGGCTGCACGATATGTCGCATGTGATATTTAATGTGCATCTTGTCGGTTCTGTAATCACACAGAGCCGTTGTTCACTGATAAGCTGTGCAAATCCAGGTTGATAATGAATGTGGTTTTGCGCAGCTTGTCTCTGTGAGGCTCTGTGTGGTAAATGCTGCTCCATGTGAAATCACGCATGTAATGGAAATTACCGCTGATTACAAAACCGGCTTTACTGACAAGATGCGCATTAAATATTGCATGCGACATCTCGTGCAGCCCTAGAAATATCAGCTTTTGTGTTCCTCTAACAGGTTTGGAAAGACATAGGGGTGAATACATAAGCACAGAACTTTAATTCTTTGGGTGAACTATCCCTTTAACACGATGCATAAAGTGGTTTAGAAGATTGAGATGCCTCCATATTTTAAGAAACGTAACCATTCTTTATTTTGCCGATTTAGTACTGACTTCCTAGATAGAGCTGTCTTTTGAGCTGGCCTTTCGAAAGTAAAAGCAATGGGCTTGACATGGTAATTGATCTCTGATTGGTGGGTTTGGGGGTATGTAACCATGTAGAGAATTTTCCCAGTTCTCCAGGCCACATGCTAGCTGCCTCCTGCTGATATCAGCTCACTTAGTCTCTGTAGGGAACACGAATTACAGCCTTTCTTCTGCAGAAACCTGCTGAAACGTAGTTAGCCATTTATAGGTCTGAACACTTTGGCCTGATTTAATGGATGGCCTCACTCTAACTCAAAAACACATGTCATTAGATTAACCATTGAACATTTTCATTGCATTGAAATGTTCATTTCAAGTATTCCTGAAAATACTCCATATTGTGATACATCCATTGACTAAAGTGATTGAGAGCAAGCTAATGACATTCTTTGTAGTTTGTAGCCACCGTGCTTCGATTATTTCTTTCATACCTCAAGCGAAATCACAATCCCTGTCTGAGCCAATCTTCACGTTGTCTTACCTCTTACAAATGATGCATTTAAAAGGGCAGCCAAGCTTACGCTAATGTCCTTTTGTACTCCGCTTTACCGAAAGGCTATAAAGGGCATCCAGGCTCGAAGATGACTGGCGAATGATAAACCAGCCTTTCCTCCCCATTAGCTTTATGGAGGAGTTGCTCTATTTTCTACTTTAGACGGGCTTCGCTTGACCCTGATGTTGGTGATGTGGAGCAAAGTTTGAAACCCAAGTAGGTTACAAATTGTTGTGGAATTATTAAAAAGTTGGTAACTCTATGTGGGCTGTTTGCCCGAGGCTCTGGTTTGTTTGTTGGTTTTTGAACATCATGGCCCATTTTTGGGAGAACTTTCTGCTTTTGTTCTTAGACCTAGTGTTCCTGCTCTTTCCTTTTTTGAGTAAAATTTTGCGAGTATAAAGCAACTAACTAACTGTTGACATCCCTCTGATATGTAAAATACTTTTGGATGAAGTTGAATTCTTCTAAACTGGCATTTTCTGCTGTGAACCCAAAGGAGGTAAGTCGTAAAATAGTGATAAAAATAGAGTTTGAACTCTCCATAACTAAATTAATATTGATCCAAATGTTGAACGAATTATTCAATTTAATAAATAATCATGCAAGTATTTGTAGTATTTTATGAATGACAGCAGCGCATATTCCAGAGTGCCTGCTGATAGAAATTAATTTAATGATAGTGTTGTTTTCCTCATTGCATTGTCAGGAAGCCAATTAATTTCATCTTGAAGTAGCTGCAGATTGCAAATATTTTGCAGGGTTTATCTCGGAAGCAGGCGTCCACCGCCGTACATACACTCGCATCTGAAAGAAATTGCTGTTTTTGCTAATTAGACATGATTGAAGGCATGTCAGGAGTACATGGAGTATATACATGGAGTTATAATGGCAGGACACATCCATCAAACACGCAGCGACTCCGAGAACGCCTCCCAAGGGACGATGATTAACCCTTCCCCTGGATGAAATGCATAAATTGTGTTTTTCTTCCCCCACCGTTAGCGTGTAATGTCTGTCTGTGGCGTATATGAAGGCCAGGGTGATTTAATCATTGGCTGTATTCCGTCGGGTTCTTAGGGCATCGTCCTTGCTGTGCATACATCAATTACACACACAGACGCACATGCGCTTTAATAAGCCTGCGAGAGTGCTGTTGGCAGTAGCGGTGTCACTGAGACTGATGGTTGTGACAGCAGGCGGGTGATAATTAACCAAGATTCATTCCTGCTATTCACTTTCTCACACACACACACACACACTGTTTGGAGCTGAATAGTGGCAGGTTACAGTGTGTGTGTGTGTGTGTGCTTCTTTTTTAAGGGGCACAAATGGTGCACTAAACAAACCAGGGTCTTCGGTTCAAGTGTTCCCTCAGGGCAGAGCAGGTGACTGAGCATTAGCCAGTGGATAGTTTGTCCCATTCTGAATATGGTGTAATTCAATCTTGGAGAAGTGGACTTCACAACTCTTCTTGCTAAGACTAGCTATGCCCTTGATCATCCGGTGGCTATTCATATATGAAATAAACTGCAATGAAGCCTTTTAAACAGCATTCGCACAAATGTGTAGAGAAATGTTGAGTGCGGCTGGATTTTTAACTTGTATTAATTGGTGTAAAGTGGGTTTTAAATCGGTATGTGTCAGATATGAATGTGGCTTTCATCCCGAAACATTTAGTTTTGAAGATGAGAACTGAGATGTTGAGGTTGAAGGTCAAGATCACCCCTCCAACGTATCTTCATCTCTCCCAATAGTGATATTTCTAATGTGTTATTATTGCTTTAATGTGTTTTCTATGAATTTGATCTAGTATTAAATTACTGCTTTATTGGCATCATTTAAAGCTAAATGATCTGCAACAGGAGCCTAAACAGTGTGTCCATTCTGACATTAACAAATAGGGTCGGAAATTGATTTTGTGTAGATTGATTTGGACTTGAACGCCCTTTTGACAGGTGAACTTTGTTTTGCGTATTTAAAGAGCTGATGAGTTTAGTTATGTTCTCTTTGTGTTTTCAGAGGTTTGCTCGGGGCCACACTGGGTTATATTGATGAGTTTTCCTAAGGGGAAGCTATTGTGCGTTATGCAGGAAACCAATAGGAAGAGCTGTGTGTGTGTGTGTGTGTGTGTGTGTGTGTGTGTGTGTGTGTGTGTGTGTGTGTGTGTGTGTGTGTGTGTACAGAAAAGGGTTCAAAGAGTCTGTATTTTGGCCTGGATGAGAATAACGTAGACTAGATGCTATAAAATATGACGTGAAAAGACAGCGAGAGTTAGAAATACAGTGCATGCAATGGACCTCATCCATCAACTTGAGTTTGTGTAAATTATTCAGAAGTATTATTTGCTTAGAATGCTACGTTAAATGCAATACAATTTTTGCCTAAGAATGCTTTTAATTTACAATATTTACACCAATACAATGTTCAATGGGCAAATTTATGTGTAAATAGTTCATACAGCGTTTTTGATTACATTGTTTTAATTTCAATGCAGTGCTTTACATAAAAATGCTTTTACGCAAATTGTCACATTACAGTTAAAACATCACATCATGTAACGATTCTTTTGCAAACACCTAATGCACCTGATTCCGTTGTGTTCGTTAAACTATTCTTGCATCTTCTCATGAAATCAAATACTTAATTAGTAAGTGTCTGTTTATCCAGCAAAACTCAGAACATACTGAAATACTACGATACATCTACTCCAATTGAGAGCTTATTGTAACACATAATGTTAGCAAACAACATTTTCACAAAAGCTGCAGTACTTTCCCCAGTTTGTCTTTTGAAGGATTTATAATGACCTTGTTGGTGTAAGATACCGTCCTCCCGTGTAACATAAGATTTGAGCCGCCGGCAAAGTTTTGTATCTGTTTACTGTGTTCAATGTTACGATCTCTGTCATCATATTGGCCCTGCCGGTGAATTACGGCATGTAATTGAAAAGAGATGGGGGGGAATTTAACGATGTGTATAGCTCCCCGGTGACCTGCGGAAAGCTTTTCCTTATTTTCCCCTTTTCCGCATCCGATGCCATGATTGATGGCCACGGTGTTTATCCGGAACCTCGGCGAGGAAGAGAATGATTGGCCGTGACCAATTCTGTTAGTTGTCCGGGGGGGGGGGTTCAGTGGCTCGCTTTTATCCCATGAAACGCCGGTGTCGTTTCAGGACGTGCTGTATTAATGAAAGCCAAGGGCCCGTTTATACACACATCGACAGGGAAATAGAAGCTGCGCTTTTAAATGCAGATTATTCTGAACCTCAGTTATAGTGGTTAACCTTCCTTTCTAGCATATCTCCACCCAGAATCCTCAGAGGAGAGCCTCGCGGAGCTGTGAGTCATAGTCTTTTTGTTAGATTACGTGGGTGTCAAAAGTAATGAAAATATTGCAGCCTCGCCTGAGTTTGGGAATTGCAGATGCGACTTTGAGATTCTTGAAATGCAAATGATGAATTGAACAGACTTGGTCACTGGTGCCCTCTACTCGAGGAACGTTATTGCCGGAAGAAAGTCTTCTTCTTTTTTTTATCAGACTTTTCAGGAAGCGTCTTGGGTGGATGACGCCTCTCATTGGTTGTTTAACTAAGCTTTCCTTTTGGCTTCCAGTTATTAAATTATAATATTCTTTTGCTAAATTGAAATGACTAATTTTCTACATTTCAAATGCATTGTGAACGCTGTTTGAAGTGCCTCCAGCTGCATTGATCTCTGTGGAGTGACCATAACTTTTGAACCAATTATTCACTAAACTTTTAACCTCCTGCAGCATTTCATGGATGTGGTTTAAATGACATTTGTTTTGGTAAATGCACTGAATCTCTGACGCAAGTCATGTGAAACGGCCTTCAAGGATGGTTCGCCTAAAAATGAAAATTGTCTTTGTTTTCACCCTCATCTTTATTAAACACATGTGACTAATTCTCTGCAGAATGCAAAAGAATATTGAGAAATGTCTGTTTTTTGTTTATACATTGCATGTCAATTGAATCCATTGTTTTTTGAACCTCAGCATTCTTCAGATCTTTTTCCTTTTATGTTTGTATAGTAATAAATGATGACAGAATTTAATATTTTTTTGTGCGATTATCCCTTTGTAGAATCTCAGGGTCACTAAAATGTCGAAATGTTCTTCGTTCTTTACCCTTTATTTTCATCATTGAATCATAGATGTTTTGATTAATGTCTCACCATAGTATTGGTTTCTTTAGACCCTGACACACACGTAGCCCTCCTTTTAAACCCTCAAGCTATAATGTCTCTCTTTCATTGTTGTTCTTTTTTAATGTTGTGATGGATTTATCCACTGAAAAAACAATTTATTTTCCCGGTGCAATTTTGCAATGACGACAGTGATAGATAACAGAGATGTGGGTTTATTAACGGTTCCTGAGTAGTTTATTCCGCTCTTTGAGGACCAGGATATGTTTTTCCCTCCCATCCAGAGAGTTTGAGCATACATTTCTTGAAAGCCATTCTGAGCGCCTGCTGAGAAGAGATAAAAGGAACGCGTGGAAGAAGAGAGTTGGACTCTAATGGAGGGGGCAGTCACAGACAGGTGAGAATGAGAAATGAAGGATAAAAACAGAGATGAAGATGAAAACGAAGCCATAGACAGCTAGTTCCTAAGCTTCATGATCCACCCAGCATGAGATCCACCTAGAGATTATTTTTGATATAAGAGCATTCCTTTGACCTACACCAAAAAAGAAAGAAGGAAAAATGTTGGTGTTTGTAATTAGGGATGGCTTTTTAAGCCAAAAGTAATATTCGATAATCGCTGGGTATTATTCGATGACTATTAGAAAATCGTACCCCTCTTTTAATTTCTAACTTTTAATTGAAACGAGGGAACGAATATAGAGCCCTGCAGCTTCTCAGAATTCTCCGCCTGAGTCCGACCAGAGCCCGCGTCTCTCTCTCTCTTCTCTCCCTCTCTCTATCTCTCCTCCATTACAAAGATGCTGCTGCAGCCATTTACAATAGCTCTGTTTTGGTTTTTAATAGCAAAGTAGTTATTATTTCATTTCTTAATTTAATTCAAAAATATGATTGGAACATTTTATGTTTGTTAAATTCAAGTTTTAGTTTTTTTAAATACCAAGCGGCCAGCGCAAGTTTGATCCGTTTATCCTTCTCAAATAAATAACATTAATGTCATAATATTGTAAAAATAAAGTCAAAATTACAATAATAAAATCATGTTACATTGCGTGAAGTTAAAGTGAAAATAACTTTAGTGTGGAGTGCATCGTTTTGTTAACTTTGTGGTTTATTATTTTGAGTTGTTTGGGACGCTGTAACAAACGGCCCTTTCACATATATTGCTTAACAGGTCTATTGTTCACGCAATCAGGCTGCACGTATCAGAAGTTCCGTGCTCCGGCGCGGTTAGCGCTCACACTACATGTGTCCCGCGCCCGAGTCCAACTGAACCGCACTCTGACCCACCTCTTACAACCAATCCAGGGCCTGCTAAACAAACCGCGCTCGGGCACGGTTCAAAACACCCAGTGTGGGTACACCTTTAGAAAATAATCACACAACCCAATCGATATTCTATAATTAAATCGAATATTCGAAAATCGTGACCCATCCCTATTTGTAATAGGAGCCTCTTAAGTCCCTGTCCACCGGTTCCTGGTTCTTTTCTAGTAGAAATAGAGACAGCACTGTTGTTTGCAGGTCTTTTCTCTTCCCAACCATTCATGCACACACAGTCAGACTTTATAAACTAGTGGTGCACTGATATACACTAGTCTAAAGTTGGGCTGTAAAGTGTTAGAGGTGACTTATTTTAGAGGTGCAAGTGTTAATATCGGGCTCTCGTTGCGTCTACCAACCCAGAAAACATGAAAAAGAACAACCCAGTAAATTTGTTTTGGTAAGCCTTTCTCTGCAAGCTTGTAAAAAGCTTGCAACTTTTCTCTTATTGCAAGCACAACGGTGTACCAGTTCTAACACCATGGCAAAGGTTTGAGCAAAGCATGTTATCTGTTCTGTCTTTGGCTGCACTGACGAGCACATATCACTATTCAGAGTCCCAGCCTCGGAGGAGACAAGATAGCAGTGGATTTATTTACTTATATTACACTGCTGCCACACAGATCTAATATAAACTTGCGATTTCATTCCCAGCTGTTTACCATCACAGACATAACCCATTTTTTATAACTCGTTTTTAACATAAACTTGTGTATGTGACAGTTTAAGTGCAATAAGACATGAAAGAGAACTTGGTTTAGTACTCGCATGCCGTGTGAGTTTGCTTTGTGCACGTGATTTGGATGTGTACGCTCAGAAAACCCTCTATATCAGAAGTTTAAACGAACATGGTTTAAAACGCATGAATACAGCGCGATAGACATGATAATCAAAACCAAACAGATGTTTTTTAGCAGAGTATCTGAGAAACAAGCTGTAAAGGCACAGCACTATCCTGGAAAAGGGGGCGGGGAGCAGCAGCTCATTTGCATTTAAAGAGACATGCACAAAACGGTGTGTTTCTGCTTCCACTCAAAATGATATAATAAATGATCTGTGGGGTATTTTGAGACACATTCTGCAGATACCTGAGACTTATTAAAAAAAGGGGCATAATAGATCCTTTAAAAAAAACGTCTTTGGCCATTTTGTATCACTGTTTTTCATCATCGTTAACCATAAAACCCCCATTTTTTTTTATTAAAAGCCGTTCAACAAAGTTTAATGCTCTAGTTGTTTAATGCAAGCATGATTTCTTTGTCAACTTTTTGGTCATATTTGCTGTCAGGGTGTGTTGGTGCTACTGTCGTTACCGTGATCCATTCTGGAGATTTTGATAAGTCGCAATTTACAGATTTAACAGAAAATTGCGTGGTGCATGATGGGTATGTTTTATTTTATTGTTCTAAGACTTATTTGCACTAAGGATGATAACTATAACCATACAATTCTACTAATCGTTTTAATTCTGAAAGAATAGCAAAGTCTGTATGACAACTATAGCAATAACGCATCATTGGAATCCTTTTCAGAATGTGTTCCCCTCATTAAAACCCCAATCTGGATGATAATGTAGTTATTTTAGTTATTGTTCTAGGAGGAATGAATCTTTAGGCTGGGATAAAATATTAATGACAACCACCTCCAACTCTTGTTGAAGTTTCTGCATGAGTTTAAGTTTATTATAACTCTAAACTATTGAATTATTTTGGCAACCATAGTTTAAATGGTGAATTTGCAGTAGTGGCAGTGCAAAGGAAAGCATGCTGTTTAAGTGTGTGCGCGTGTAATTTACTGTTTTCCTTGTTCTGCTTGGAATCAGTTATTTATTTCCTAATGCCTCAGCTGTGTTTTAATTAAGGATGTGTGCTCGCTGCGCTGTTGGAAATTAATTTACATTTGCCAGAAAATAAGAAGTAATCAAAGATTGCTCAGATCAAAACCGGAGAGACTGCAGCACAATTAAAAGAAACCTGCAGCGCAGAGCCTGTATCGAACAGATATTCACCACTGACCCAGTTTGGGCTCCGCTGGGACTCACGGCGCTTCTAGAACCCGTTTAACTTTCTCGAGCTAATGATGGCGGTCAGGTAGGAGAGCACAGACACAGGACGGCGAGAGAAAGTGTGGGTATTATTAACTTTGTTTTATTAGACGACTCCCTACGGGCTAAAGCGCTTTGAGGTGTGAGTGTTAATTGGTGTTGTTTTAAAAGTCTTTGTTCTAACGAATAACAGAGTGTGGCAATTGGCGACCAGCACACTTGTTCTTTGAAGAAGTGTTGGAGCTTTATGGGAAGCATCTGTGTTTTTATGCTGATAGTCCGTACACTGATGTTTGCACTTGGTATTAACATGTCTGATCTCTGGTGGTTCGATCGTGACGGTAGCACTAAATATGATGTATACGGGGCCCAAAACACGAACCATACTCGCAGTTAGCGGTGGTCCTATTAAAAGAGCCCAGAGTGTGTGTCTTAACATTGTTCCTGTAGATACTTTACTTGGACCCTTATCTCAGATTGCAGGCTTCTGCGCATGTATGAAGGTGTGCATATGATTTGCTTTGCAGCGTTTTCTCTCTCTTACAGCTTTTATATATCAGACATGCTAATAAGTCGCCATTTCAGGATTCTCAGCATTTGCTAATAACCATAGCCACTTGGCCAATTCATTGAAATATCACTTTTAAAATCATCTTCCACTTGGTAAGTGGATAGTACACAATAGCTGCTTTGAAATATTATTAAATCATTTTAGTAAATATTGTTTTAAAAAGTTAGCGCCTTTCGTGTTTGTTTAGCTAATTTGTTTGGTAAGAGTACTCAAAGCTCAATTTACCAAGTTTTTCCATAGTTTTTAACTTAACTCCCCAAAATCAACAGAGAAAAGTCAGGGCTACCCTACTTTCTAGGTATCAACCATTGCAAACACTTGACTTAAAGGAATAATTCACCCAAATATTAACATTTTTGGCCATTCAAGATGTAGGCTAGATTAGTTTTTCATCATCAAAACACATTTGGAGAAATGTAGAATTGCATCAGTTGCTCACCAATGGATCATCTGCAGTGAATGGGTGCCGTCAGAATGAGTCCTAAACATCTGATAAAAACATCAACAATAATCCACAAGTAATCCACATCACTTCAGTCCAGCAATTAATGTCTTGTGAAGTGAAAAGCTGTGTGTGTGTTTGTAAGAAACAAATCCATAATTAAGACGTTTTGACAATAAATTGTAATTTCTGGCCAAAACACAAGTCCATAACCCATAATGATGCTTCCTCATGTGGAAAAGTCCATCTCAAGTTGTACTCCCACATCAAAATCCACCCACATATTTGTTGTCTGTTTTGGATGGTTTTCGCTTACAAACTGTGTTTGGTCAGTGCATATTTCTCTCCTGATCCAGACAAGACGACGTTTTCACTGGAGAAAGCAATGTTATGTATAGAGGACTCGTATTTTAGCTAGAAGCAAGGGTTTGAAGTAAAAAAAAATTGTTGGCAGCTTTTCACTTCACAAGATGTAAACTGATGGACTGGAGTGGTGTGGATTATTGTGATGTTTGGACTCATTCTGACGGCACCCATTCACTGCAGAGGATCTATTCGAGCCAATCAAGTGTATGGGGATTATTAGGAAGCCATGATTGACAAGGGCCAGTGGTGAAGCAGGTTCATTGTGAGGCCGAGCTCCGGTATCAAGTGTTTGTATTGTGTTTTGGGAGACCTGCTCTCTCTGAAGGGCTTTTGTCTGTCGGCCTCTTTCTGCTGCTGAGATGTTCGGTGTAAACCCACTACACCACCGCCTCCTTCTCCTTCTGAAGCCACTGAACACAAGCTCCTAAATCAATGAGAAAAGGGCAGCTCGACTGTGATGGGCCTCACTTTAAAAGACCCAAGGAATAAGAGGAGGAGGGGTGGAGAGAGCGAGCTGTGAGCTGACGCTGGAGACTACATATGGTGCACACACACACACACACACACACACACTCCAGAGGGGCTGCTGAACATCAGTCGTTGCAGTGCTATTCTCATGCGTCTCTCTTGAGAGAGAAAGAGACTGGAGACTACAGCTCTGGAATTACTTAAAAAGACCATAAAAGTATCTTAGAAGTCGTATGTACATGACTCTTGTGCTGTATCCCAAGTCTTCTGAAGATATATGATAGCTTTATGTGAAGAACAGATTGAAATTTAGGGCATATTTCAAAAATGTTGCTCTTTGCTGTCCCTACACATTCAAATACAAGTACATTCAAAGAAAGTAAGTCATATGGCTGCGGAATGAAGTCTGTTTGTCGACTTATTGACTTATTAAGGATGCTCAATATATCAGAATTATTATTATCAGTCATGTTAGCTTTTATGAATATGGATTTTTTTTTAAAATGTTTATTATTGTTAAATTATTAATGCCTATTTGAAAATAATTCTTGATTAGATTTTCAGTGTATTACAATTTTTATTAATACATATTATTTTTGTGTTTTAGTGCATTTTAATTAATTTATTGCAAAAAAAAATTCAATTTAGAATGATTGATTTTTATTTGTAATATATATTAAATATAATTTATTTGTAATTTTTATATATATTATTTATTTCAAATTGCACAATGCGTGTTCCTAAACTCTTTTGTGCATTCCTCCGTCTGTCTTGTTGTTGGTTCTGTTCTGTGGGAATTAAAGCTGTTTTCTTTTCCACACTAGTAGCTACTTCTAGTGTGCTTGTGTAAGAGCAGCTGAGGATGGCGGACCACACACACACACACACACACACACACACACACACACACACACATACATACCATCAGAGCAGGTGTTCTGTAAACATCCCTCTTTAAGAGTCGTTCAGCCCTCCCACACGCTCACTGATGGCTCGGAGATGATTTGGAAATGTTATTGCTCAGAGATTGCTCTTTTATAGCTCAGGATACTCTGTAAAGCTGTATTGACTGCATATGTAATGTTGATTGCTATGTCTGTTTTTTTTCTCTCCACACTTTTGATGAAAATTGTGCTGACTTACAATTGAAGGGCATGGGACAATGCAATAAGCATTAGAATACAATTCTTTGTATTAGAAGTATATTATCCACACAACTATAGGACAGAATTACTTACTTTGTAATTGACAATAATCTAGTAACTTGTACACAATATTGTAACACAAAGCAGCGTTTACTCTAAGGAATTGTTTTGGTAATGCATAACCAGAAGTTCAATCCCCTAGAAAAGGAGATCTCACTGCTAAATGGACACTTTATAGATCAAATGGCCTTTTATTGAATTATTAATGTAATTCGTGAGCATCATTTCTGCTTTAAACCATCTGGAACACTGGCTTGGTTTACTTTCATTATATATAAAAACATATATAATATAATAATAATATTTAAATGGTTTTAGAGAGAGAGGGAAAAATTCATTTATTTAAATTCTTTTTTTTTTTTTTACTGTTTACTGTGATAAATGAAGTTTAAATAAATACATTTATAAAATATATATATATTTGTATTATTAATAAAATTGATTTTTTTTTTTTTTTTTTTTTAAGATGAGTTAGTTATCTGAAATGACACATCCAGACCCACCCATAAAGCTTACGTTGTATTTAGTTTCTTTGTAATGGTGCGTTCCATATGCTCACGCTGTGGTTTCGTTTGGATAGTCAAGTCGCCCGACGAGAGAAACCCACCACCGCCCCTTTCCCAGCAGCAGCTCTCACTTGACTTGAGCCTGATTCTCGTTATCCACCTGCCTTTATCCTGCCAGGTGCAGTCGCTGGGAAAATAGAGCTCGCTTCGGAGCGGCATGAAGAAGCACTTGAGTGAACAGCAGCTCTGACAGAACAAGATGAAGCCGAACCCATATCTCGGGCTTGTATGGAGCGAGCGGCTCGTTCTGTTTCACTTGAGATGGACTGACCCTTATTTCAGAGCGCCGTGGCCGTGCCATGAGCGGAATTCGAATGAGCTTCTTGATGTCAGCGCTGTGGAACGTTCTGTCAGATTCCAAAGTAAACGGATCAAATATTTATCCCGTATAAAACGGATGGGTCCGGCTGTAAAATCCGATGGGATCAGCCACTTTGAAGCCATTTTAGTATTTATAAACAGCCTACAGCTAAGCTAAGGAACTGCCTGGAAGAAGATTTATAGTCATTATTATTATTAACTTTAATTTGAATTGTATTATTTTTACTTGTAATTGTATCAATACTTTTATTATTATTATAAGACACACTTTTACCCTCAAAATAGTTTTATTATTTGTATTAAATATTCTATTTGCATTTTTATTTTGGAAACATTTTCCCCTAAATATATTTTATTTATAATAATTATAATTGTATACATTTAATTATTCACTTACTTATACTTTTCTCCTCAAATTATTAAATAATAATTATATTAATAATTATTATATTTTAACTTTTTAGAGATATTTTTCTTAAAATATTTTTATTATTAATTTTATTTTTACATTTTAGAGACATTTAAAAAAATATTATTAGTAGTACTATGGATATTATTATTATTAGAGTCTTTATCATATTACTGCTGCTTTCCGTTTGTGAAACCTCTTGGGGCAACATTATAGAGATTTGTACCATGATTAAGGGATGTTGAGAAGCAAAACGCAAATTAAAATAACTTTTAGTAGTTTTGCTTTGTTGAATGTTGTCTATTCCAAATTTCGGACTCATCACATTACACCCCGTTGTTTAACTATAGGATCCTCGAGATGTGCTGTAAAAGATGCATGCAAAAAGGCATGAAAACCCATTAGCCATAAGCTATAGAGTTGTATTTATTGTAGAAATGCGGAAGGTGTTTCCTTGGACATGATAGTATTTGTGAAGATGTAATTTTTTTCACATCACACATTGATACAGGCAGGTTGAATGAACGTCTCCATTTTAGCGGCGCAGCAGAAATACTTGCCGGCGTGTTTCTGGGTCTAATGTTTACTTTGATATGCGGTAAGCTATCTGGGGCCTTTGGCAGCGCTGTTGCCCCTGGTTTATTTATTTGAGGATGAATTATACACACTGTCCTTGGTGGGAAAGCCCTCAACTTGATTCTCTGAATTTGGGTTGGGAGATATTGGGGGGAGTCTTGCTTATTCTACACTTGTCTTGAAGTCTCCTTTTGATTGTGTGTGCATCTATTTGTTTATTGACATACAGGCAGACTATATATTGTATCAGTAAGTGAATGCCATTTATTCTCAAACCTTTTCTAAATCTGTAATAACTGTCTGTTAACTTCATCTCCAGAATCCTTAGACATGCTCTTTGTTGTTTTCTGATCTAAGACCAGTTGTGATGCTTTATTTACGATGGAGTCCAGTGGCGTTTGTGTGCTTGAAGTCGCCCCGCGTCAGCGCTTAATGAAGACCCCTGCCGCGTGCTGCCGTCGTTCTGTCAGCGCAGAGATTTTTATTGCCATCCAGAGTCCTTCTACGAGCAACTTTCTTCACGGATACCGCCACGCTCCCTCCTCGGCTGCTCTTTCAGCCTCGAGTCACCATGGTGATGCCAAAAGAGTTCGCTCAGAGCACCCATTAACTCTCCATTCAGTGCTAATTGATAATCCTGCCTCAGACTGGCCAGGAGAAATGGCTCTGCTGCGTCCAAAAAAACAGGTCCTTCTCTACCTGTCATACAGTAAATGATTGTCCTTTCAATTCCTGGCCTGCCTTCCCTGCTAATATAGCTATCTAATTTATTATACTTGATTGAATTGGCCACCACTCTTTGTCAAGTTATTATGAGGTTTTAAGAAGTCACTTGTTCTGCTGTACGTGTTTTGAGTCAGACTCAGGTCACAGTCGGAGTTTGATTCGAGGGGATTTGATTCATTTTTTGTGAATCAGTTCATTTCAGTAATTTTTTTTTTTATTCAAATCAATTTGCATGAGACATTATATTAATGAAAATGTAACGTGTATGTGTGTATATATATATCTATCTATCTTTCTTCGGCTTGCTCCCCTTTCTCTGGGGGTTGCCACAGCAGTGTGATCCGCACAACCGATTTGGCACATGTTTTTACGTCGGATGCCCTTCCTGCCTTAACCCAGGCCTGCCTTCCCTGCTAATTTGACCCCCTAGCTTGGCACACTCTGTCAGTTACTCTTTTGCCAATTTAAGAAGTCACACTGTTGTACGTGGCATGACTCAGGTGGGGCAAACCTGAAGCACCCGGATTTGGAATGTTTGGTCCTCATCAAAGGCGTAATTACCTAGGCTTTTATCCCAATTTTGTGTGGGACTCTATCTTCTATACTTATCTATCCTGACTTCGTGCTTGCTCCAGCCAACCATGCAGCATTATTCAATATATATATTTTTTACATTTACATTTATGCATTTAGCAGACGCTTTTATCCAAAGGACTTACAATTGCATTCAGGTTATACATTTTCATTAGTACATGTGTTCCCTGGGAATCGAACCCACAACCTTTTGTGCTGCTAAAGCAATGCTCTACCACTGAGCCACAGGAACACACTATAATATATACTACACACTATATACACACTATAATACATTATAATAAATATACAATCATTTGACAGCACTAATATAAATATATACACACGCACATACATACATGCATACATTCACAAACACAATAAATAAATGCCATAACCCTCTTGTGCATGGAGTTCACCAGAGCTTCACAGGTTGCCACTGGAGTCCTCTTCCACTCCCCCGTGATGACATCACAGAGCTGGTGGATGTTAGAGACCTTAGCGCTCCTCCATCTTCCGTTTGAGGATGCCTCCACAGATGCTCAATAGGGTTTAGGTCTGGAGACATGCTTGGCCAGTCCATCACCTTTACCCTCAGCTTCTTTAGCGAGGCAGTGGTCGTTATCATGTTGGAATACTGCCCTGCGGCCCAGTCTCCGAAGGGAGGGGATCATGCTCTGCTTCAGTATGTCACAGTACATGTTGGCATTCATGGTTCCCTCAATGAACTGTAGCTCCCCAGTGCCGGCAGCACTCATGCAGCCCCAGACCATGACACTCGCACCACCATGATTGACTGTAGGCAAGACACACTTGTCTTTGTACTCCATCACCTGGTTGCCATCACACACGCTTGACACCATCTGAACCAAATACGTTTAACCTCTGCAGAAAGGCTGGCAGCACTCATACGTCTATTTCCAAAACACAACCTCTGTATATGACGTTGAGCACGTGCACGCAACTTCTTTGGTCGACCATGGCGAGGCCTGTTCTGAGTGGAACCGGTCCTGTTAAACCGCTCTATCGTCTTGGCCACCGTGCTTCAGCTCAGTTTCAGGGTCTTGACAATCTTCTTATAGCCTACGCCATCTTTATGTAGAGCAACAATTCTTTTTTCAGATCCTCAGAGAGTTATTTGCCATGAGGTGCCATGTTGAACTTCCAGTGACCAGTATGAGAGAGTGAGAGCGATAACACCAAATTTAACACACCTGCTCCCCAACCTGAGACCTTGTAACACTAACGAGTCACATGACACCGGGGAGAGAAGATGGCTAATTGGACCCAATTCATGGACCTCACTTCACCTTGTACCCTTTACATTGAGTGGCTGAGAGAAAGTATGGCTTATTTTGAGAAAATGTACACTGTTATACAATCTGTACTAGCACTTTACTTTACGGCTTCACATAAAATCTTACAGTGTTGGGTGTTTATTTGTGAATGAACTGAGTACATATAAAACTGTCACTACTGCACATGTTGTGTGTGTATTTCTTCAGTTTATG
>CM049866.1:48328495-48433495 GCA_027474115.1 Schizopygopsis malacanthus | reverse complement strand
TTACTGTCTTTATTTATAATTCTATGCTGTAGGCTGTTCATCTATGCGTGTAATTTGTTTAATTGTACTTGTTTTATTACTGACTTTAGTAGTTAAGCTAGTAGTTTCCACAACTTTTCTGATCCCAAAAATGATCCGATCCGTGACTCAAAATCCGTAGTATGATCCGAACCGTGAGTTTTGTGATCCATTGCACCACCACTGTCTATGCATCTGTCTGTCTACCGTTCTATTTGTTATTCTGTATATCTTTCTATGTTCTATGGTTATACTTCTATTGTTCTGTCGTTTTGTCTATTGTTTTATCATTCTATCGTGATAACGATTAAATTGTGATAAACAGGAAAATAACAATCAATTATGGACTCAAAGGCTGCATGAGAAATCACCGTGAAGCTGCTTTGACACAATCTGTGTTGTGACACAGTAGATGAAAGTTACTTCACTATTTAACTAAATGTTGTTCAGTCTATCTGTCGGCCTCCGTGGTATTTCAGATGCACTTCACAGACGTCATGGCAGGAGCTGGACTAAATTTAGCCCCAGAAGCACAGGTGTTAAATAGAGTTCATTTATAATCATCATGTACTCATTCTCATTATCGCTTGCTCCTTTGCCCTCTCTATCTCTCGCTCTGTTCTCTCTTTCTCTCAAACTGTGCTAGAGGTGACAGAAAGGTGTTTTAGAAGCCTGTCGTTATTTTTGCAAGTGACCCTTCAAGCTCCGCCCCTCTTGGTTACCGTTGCTGACTCGCACAAGGTTTACAGAACATTTTCTGAGATGAGCTTTTACTCTTTACTAAGATAAGTCTACGGGGGATCTGTTTTCTTGGGCAATTTCAATAAAATTACGCTTGAAACTATCCAGCCACACAAATCCTCCACAGACTGACATTAGCAAGACGCCTCTCTGAGAAAATGTCAGGACAGCAACTAAGATATCATTTTTAAGACGGGGTTTAGCAAAGGTCATTTGGGAGGCGGAGTGAGTTATTGCATTTGGATGAAAGAGTATGAAGGCAAACATTTTTTTTTTTTTTAAGGAATAACGAGCACCAATAAATCATTCCCAACAAGACCAGAAACTTGTGTAAAAGTAAACAGGACCGAGTTTTATTTCATGGCTTATTTTTGCCCTCTTAACAGCATCTTTTATGTTGTTGAGGATGCCCTTTAGAAGATGATTTAACGGTGACATTTCCAGAGTATCTCTCCGTGGAGGTCACCGGTGCATTTGACTCGCCCCCACAGTAGCTCTTTCCAAAAAGAAGTAAGGTTGTACAAATCTCCAAATAATCAGCTGGAGCAGCTCAAAGTCACTTTCAGACCAAAAAAACATGGTAATCTCATGACTATAAATCAGATTTTAGATTGGGCAGGGATTTCTCATTAATCGCTAAGCGTCCGTTGTGGTCACAGTTGAATGGAGGAAATGCCCCGATAACCCCATTTCTCTTTGGAGAGGTTGTCGCGGATCATTCTAGCATTGGCCCTAATAGATTAAATCTGCCCCTGGCCCAGGTGGGGGTCGTAGCCTCAGCAAATAAAGACCGTGCGACTGTTAATCTGAGCTCATTAGACTTGTTCGTAAACGCAATCCTCTCTAGGGCTGGACAAGAACGATGGTAGGTCAAAGCCAAACTCTGAGATTCACCTGATTATAAGACCTCAGTCCATATGGCTTATATCAGAGAGCGATTATACGGCACGCTGGGACACTTGCTCGCATTTTTATCTTGGTTAAAGAGGCTATATGAGCACAGTCACTGAGAAGAAAAACGATCATCTGAACCTGCAAAGGCATCAGATTGGTTCCTCATTTTGCTTTTGCGGTGTGAGAAGTGGCATGTTGTGAATGCAAATGTGATGTCTGAATGCAAGGAAAGCATTAAACTGCATATGTTTGATGAGAATTAAACAGAGCATATGTTACAAGTGTAAGCGCCGACCTCTCGTGTTGAGTTTATCCAAGTACTGTTTTGTCTGAATTCATTTTATGTCGTGTAAACACACTTTGACTTTATTTTAAACTGCAAACTTTATCTCATCAGTTGAAAAACAATGGGGCTGTTACAAACCATAGTGAGGTTTCCTACATAGACTTCGTTTTAGAGAGTTCCTGACCAAGGACGTAACCAAATATTCAACATTTTGGGTTTTAATTGTCAAAGCTTGAAAATCGTTATTGATTGACCACTATTCTGAATTTCTTCTACAAACGTGAAAAATGGAAGACGGCATTGCCTCGGAGGATAAAATAATCCCCAAAACGAATTGTGACTGGTTCAGTTTAAAATAAATAATTAAATAGATAATTTTAAGATTGTGGAAAAAGTCCTGTGTTTTTCTTTACAAAATAAAATATGTATAATTTATATTATTATACATTCTAAAATATCTAGAATGTATTTATTTTTATTTTGCTCTGAGAAGTATTGATTTGTAAATAATTGTAATAGATTTGAAAATTAATTTTGTTAGCCAATATTTATGCAAACTGTATTTTTGAGCTAAGTTGTTAGTTTACGCTGGCATACTAACACCAGTAATTACTCATTTAAAAATCAATTAAAAAAACATGTCAACTGAATTATAATGTTTCGTATCAGTTATTCTTGAGGTTCAGTTTCAGCTAGAAGTTCTGTGATTTATGTAGACCTGGGTTTGGAACAGAACCATTGAATTTCTTGACATGAAGATTCAAGGTTTTATTCGTCACATACTCAATTATACAGGATATAATCAGTAGTGAAATGTAATCAGGTCAGGTCCGCTCAATGGACAGTGAAAAATATTGTAACACAACACAAGAGAATATACATAAATATAGCTATATAATCTTATTGTCAAGATAAAAAAAATAAATGAAGAAGTTTTATTCATGTGCAATAAACCCTCTTTCTGTTGGCTTGATAAAATGTGCAGGATAGTATACTGTAGACTTAATAAATAATAATATAAACAGGAATGTGCAAGAGAAATGTGCAAACAAGTTGTACAGGGTATATACATAGCAGCAGTATGGATGATAGTGAATATTTAACAGTTTATTAAATTGAGTCTTGTTGATGTTATGAGACCGATTTTGAGTTTATGAGCCTGATGGCCTGAGGGAAGAAGCTCCTCCTCAGTCTCTCAGTTTTTGCCATCATGCTCCTGAAGCGCTTGCCAGATGGCAGTAAAATGAAGAGACGGTTACCAGGGTAATTTGAGTTCTTGATGATTTTAGCAGCTCTGCTTTTGCAGCGTTTGAGGTAGATGTCCTGCAGAGAGGGAAGAGCAGACCCTGAGATGCGCTCAGCTAAGCACACGACTCTCTGCAGAGCTTTTCAGTCCTGATTGAACAACATCTCCAGTTCTCTGATTGGATCTCAGTTTCTTCTGGCTATATAATCTTATTGTCAAGATGAATGTCAAACCTGTTCCCAGATCAGGTAAATGATTCTTAGAAGTTTATTTTAATCAAATCAAATCACTTATTATGCTATGCTTCAGGCCCCATGCCCGTGTCTCAAACCCTCTTTCTGTTGAGTACTCTATAAGAGAGCGGACGCAGCTTTCTCTCGGTACTTTGATGTCATATGAGTCATACATTACTCTATAGTCATGTCTCCGAGTGTAATCGCATTGTGCTGCTCATAGATATTATCGCAAATACAGGTACAGGCGCGTCTGCAAGCAACCGTAACGCTGCCTCGTGCGGCAAGCAGATTGCCCTGTTTTTAATAGTATTCACATGTGATAAATGATAACCCTGTGATGTCCCCCTCTGCCTGCTACTCACATGCATCACTGCGCCGTGTGACGCTTCGTTCAATATTTCTCTCTATATTCTGCTCAGTTACCGCTCATGCTCACCGGAAAAGCTAAGTCCGCTCAAATAACGCACCGACAAGAAATGTCTATGTAAAGTTAGTATACTTATTCCTGTTTGCAGTAGCGCTGCTGTGCTGTGACATGCTGTGGTACAGCTGATCTCCTTCACTGATCTGCTCCCCGCTGTGCTCTGCTCACATGCGCTGATAATACAGCTTATGAGACGCGCGTTTTCCTTTAGCACACACACACTGAAGCACGTGTGACGTCTCAATGAGGACATAAACACACAAACAACATCTCCAGAACTGCTGGAGTCACTTCATGAGCGTTTCAACCGTTTCATTTGAGTAAAACTATCCTCATATCAGTATCATATACACACAGAAATCTAAAGATATTCACGGCAACCCGTCAAAATAAAAGTCTGTTTTTGTTTTTATCAAATCAAATCACTTTTATTGTCACATCACCGCAGCACATGTGCCGTTTAAGTATCAGAATGACTAAAATTAAAACTAAAATAAATTTTTATATCGTGATTTTCGCAAATGCTAATAATCGTTCAGCCCTACTGTACACTGCCTGTTTTTAATAGTATTAAACAACATGCATGTGATAAATGTTTCAGTTACTGTTATTCTACATTGTCACATGACCACATTTGCATGTTTAATTCAACAAGTGCCCTTATATTCATTTACCTGGAAAAAGGTGTCATGACCAGTGTTGTCATTAACTAATACTGTTAAAATTGTTCATTCATTAATTTGAAATATTGTCAAAATTAAATTTGAATATGATTGTTAAATTGAAAAATTCTGACTAGAATTATTGCCTTGGCAAATAACTGAAATAAATTACATTTAAGTATCAGAATGACTAAAATTAAAACTAAAATAAATATATTTTTTAAATAATAATAAACCTGACAAAAGCGCATAACAAAATTAATCAAACTTAAAAAAATTAAAGCTAATTTAATATATTAATAAATGTGTAAGTGTATATATTTAATAAAAACTGCTCATGTCTTTTGGTAACTGTTTCCAAACAGGTTTCCTGAACAATGATATCTGTTTACTAGATTGGAAAGCGAATGTTGTGAATGCGAAAGAAAAGAAAACATTGATCTTACATGGTCAAGTACATTGCATTGTGGTTGTAGGCTTCAGTATTCCATCTATTCAAAGCGTACACTGCAGAAAATTCCCAACCGTGTAGCATGAGTGCAGCAGTCATCATCCATCCAGAACATTCTCCAGGTGTTTGGTTCAGAGGAAATCTCTCTCTCACACACACACACACACACACGCACACAGAGCTCACAGATGTCACAGACGGGCTGGTAAATATTCTGCTGGTGTTCTGTTCAGCTGTGAAGCACCTGATGGCAGCGTGCTCTCATCTCACACGCACACGCTCAGTGTTTTATTTCTACTGCTCGGGTCGATCTGTACTGCAGGTTCACTTGCTTCACGATGCCCCGCGACCCTCTGACGCCTCAGCTGGGATATGAGCTTGCACTACTGGTGTATGACAACCTTGACTTCACCTGGTACCTAGAAACATCAAATGCAGTATAAAGAACCAGTGATGAATCAGAGACATTGCAGTAAATAGCTGGAGGATACTTCATTGAATAATGTATCCCACAATGCACTTAAAATTATTATTTTTTGTAATCTTTAAAGGAATACTTCACCCAAAAATGAAAATGTGCTTACATTTTACTCCCCCCTCATCCAAGTTGTAGAAGAGTTTTTGATTTGGAGAAATGTTAGCATTGCATCACTTGCTCACCAATGGAATGTGAATGGGTGCCGTCAAAATTAGAGACCAAACAGCTGATAAAAACATCACAATAATCCACACCACTCTAGTCCATCAGTTAATCAAGCAAAATGCTGAATGTTAGTAAGAAACAAATTCAGGTGTTTTGACTTAAAAATTAAATATGAGTCCATAATCCATGATAACACTTCCTCCAGTGATAAGTCCATCTCCTGTTGTCGTCTCACATCAAAATCCACCCAAATGTTTAGAGCTGTTTTCGCTTGTAAACGGTGCTTGATCAGAGCATATTTCTCTCCTGATTCAGACATGAGACAACTTTTACACTGGAGAAAGCAATGTACTCGTATTTATAGCCAAAAGCAATGGTTTGAAGTTAAAACTCATAGCAATGTTTTTTTTTTCTTACAAACACTCAGCTTTTAGCTTCACAAGATGTTAACTGATGGACTGGAGTGGTGTGGATTACTTGTGGATTATTGTTTTGTTTTTATCAGCTGTTTGGACTCTCATTCTGACGGCACCCATTCACATCCATTGGTGTGCAAGTGATGCAATACTAAATAATGCTATCAATTATGCAAGTAAAATGGGTTGCAGATGGCAATAAATGGTGAGTTTGGTCCAAAAAATTATGTTTACACAAAATTGGATTCAAGACAAAATGAAACACTTAATATACATTGTATACTTCACAATATAGTGTTTAGAAGTGCATGTTTCTTCAATTGTTTTCTTCTTAAGTGACCTTTATAGAGCCGGTCTTTGACCGCATGCATCTGTATGAGCGAGATAAAGACTAAATATGCATTTTGAGGGAGAGTTGAGAAAAACTCTTAAAAACACCAAAACCAGAGGATGAAAAACTGTCTGTCTACTTAGGGCTCTCAGAGAGATGGGTTTGATATCAGGCCTGTAATTACGCAGAGATGTGACTTGCCTTTCAAAGAGACAGAGGAGAATTGGTAGGAGGAGAAACTCAATGAATAAAAGGTCTTTCTCTCCCCTCTTGTCTGGTTTGAATTATTTAGTCGTATTACAATGTGCGCAAAGTGAAATGATGTTAAACTCCGTGTCGAATGAAGCGCTGTTGAATTTAGTGGGTGTTGTTTTCCCTCCGCTTGAGCTGATGTCTTATTGGCCTCTAGATGGGATCGTGGAGGTCATTAAACCTCTGCGGTGTCCGTTCGGGTTCTGCTGACCTTAGCGGGCCGCTCGGCACGGGAGGAGTTAGAATCAGAGGTCATTGATTTACAGCGGCGCTCTGGAATATCTTCTCTCGCTGCAGGGGAGGCAAATACTTCAAAATATTTACACTCTGTTCATCTCCATATTTCATTGAGATTTTGGTGGTTGGTTGAGGTGATTATATTTATAATGGACATTTTCGGGTTTGTCCAAAATGTTTTTAAAGTGTTTTCCTGCTTTTATTTTCTTTTTCTTTTTTCAAAGTTGGAAGTTGGATCAAGCATTAAATATCAAATATTCTTCTAGTTTTGTCGGTATATAGTGGCATTTTCACATTTGTCATATACACAATATTCATTCACCATTATATGTGGGCGAAAAACATTATATGCATGCTTTAGTATGTTGTACTGCGCAAATACTTACACATATTTACACTCTGTTTGTCTCCATATTTCATTGAGATTGTGGTCCACACTAAATGGCAAAAAAACAATATTTTGGTTATTTCCTCGGCCAAACCCCATTCCACAGGTGAACCAGTTTAAGAGCTGTGCTTTTCTTCTTGTAATTAAATTATTAAAAACATTTATAATGATCAATAAAAAAAAATCTTAAATGTCCGAATAATCTTTATAAAGGGACTTCTATTTTATTTTCATGGCATAATTTTCATCTACTTCAAATTCAAAAATTTATTTTTCTTTTTATATTTAAAACAAAGTTTATTTTTAATTGTTAATAGCTTGGCACAGAAGAACACAAAAGTTTTACCAAAGTTTGTCAGAGGTTTTATTCATAGATTTTGGACATTATTTTTTTATTCTTTTATTGCACAACGGCTCAAATTTTATTTTTTTATTTTTGCTGCTTTTGTATTAAATCAAAGCAAACTCCCCTTATAATTATTAAAATCTTAGAGTTGGCTAATAACAAGAATCAAAAGCACGTGCAAAATAGTGGCGGGAATGAGTATAATTATTAAATATCAAATAGTTCTGCTCGGTGTTCTTCTAGTTTTGTCGGTATATAGTGGCATTTTCACATTTGTCATATACACAATATAGAGCGGAGAGAAGCGTCATTCATAGGCTTTGATCACATCCCCCTCAGCAGACTAAACATATGTCATTATATGTGATTTAAACGCGATTCATTTCAGGAAACGGTCTTAAAATTGAAAAATATTTAAGAAGGCGGGAACCCTTTGGACCGCAGTGTCGCTAAATTTTTATACATAAAAAATTTTTTACATATATCCAAAGTACTTTGCAGCATGACGAGTTGCCTGTGATGTTATGATCTGAAGTTATTTCAATATCTAGAAAATAAAAATGAAGATTAATAAAAAATGTATTTGTAGATAAAATATTTTCAAAGCCCAAACTTCGGCAGTGTTTACTGTCAGATGAGCTGTTGCATTGCATTGAGTGTATGGGGTTTATTTAGCTTTGTTGATGTACAATGGGACCAGATTAGTTTAGCACTGTCTTGTTTCACTGTGTATGTTGAAAGCTGTAACCTGCAGACATTTAATCCCACCTTTGGCTTCTAAAGTTAACCGGTACCGGCAGGTTTAAGCAACCAATTCAGAGTCTGTTTTTCCAGGTTACAACTTGGTGGAAATGTGAAAGCCGGGAAAAAGTCAAGAGCTCGAGTACACAATTGTTTTTATAACATTTGAGCTCATTCAAATGCTCTTGTTAAACCTCACGTTAACTTACCAACACACAATACCACATAAACACACATGGTTATTTAATCGAGGTCGTCTCTCCTTCTGCTTTTATTAGCGTCAGCGAGGAAAGGTCAATGGTGTGCTTATTGTTTTATGAAGCTTTAGTCTGAAAGCCTGAGGCTGCGGTAACAACACTGTTTCTAGAGTTTAATGGAGTGTTTGTGTGTGTTTTTGTGTTTTGATAGAAACTGAACCAGTGGATGTTGGTTTTGGGCGAGGAACCGCTGAGTAATGTAATCAGGCTCACAGTCTCCTATTATGGGCCGATACCTTGTACTGTTTTTTTGAGAGTTTCCACAGGATTTGATATTGATGACAAGCCGGTTATGGGTTATTTATTGGTGTGCTGATTGATGTAGCTTCTGGGATACTGAATTTTCTCTTCTCAGAGTAATCAATGGCAGACGGTAAGGCCTCTGCATGAGTGTGTGTAAGCCGTTGGAGCTTTCTAATAGAGCTGTGGGTGTCTCTTCATTAATCAATGTCCAAACTGCACGCAGGATCTATCACATATAGACTAATGAAATCACTGCACGCTCTCTGCTGTTGTTCCTCGACTCGCCTTCTTTTAATTGGCATTTGGCTCATTTTCCTCAACGTTTAATCAGCTCTGAAAGAGAGCGTATCTCGAAGCGGCGCTCCATTGGTTTCTTCACGAGTCTGACTGCGTTCGGTGGCGGTGTGTGAATCTGGACGGCTGCCAGTGAGGTTTTTGGACGGCGTCTGAGTGTTGACGCAGACGTTCTGTCAGATACTTTCTCTTTGTTTCTCCGTCTGTCTCTTGTCCTGTCTGAAACGGCAGCCTCAGCAGTTGCGTTATATAAAGTCCACACATTTGGAAAGTAGGCTAGCGTGTATGTTTGTGATGTAACAATTAGCTGGTTCAATTTACGTCGGCCAAATCATTAGAAACTTTAAAGGGATAGTTCACCCCAAAATTAAACTTATGTCATTAATTACCCACCCTCGTGTCGTTCCAAACCCGTAAGACCTTCATTCATCTTTTGAACACAAATTAAGATATTTTTGATGAAATCCAGGAGCTTTCTGAGTCTGACCCTGCATAAACAGTAATGCAAAGTGGTAAAGACATCGATAAAATAGTCCATGTGACATCAGTGGTTCAACTGTAATTTATTGAAGATACAAGAATACATTTGTGCAAACGTCTTACGGGTTTGGTTTGGAATGACATGAGTGAGGGTAATTAATGACAGCGTTTTCGTTTCTGTTTGAGCGATCCCTTTAAGAATCATTGAGAGGGTAATAGCTGCTTCCGCTATGATTGGGAAAGCTTGGACTGTTAGGTGTAGAGCAGAGCTTCCCAAACTTCAGAAGGGTAAGGCCCCCCAAAAACATAGCAAAAGCTCCACGACCCCCCCCCCCCCCCCCCCCCCAACCTTTGTTAAAAAATATATAGATTAATGATATAAAGATATATTTACATATATGTTTGCATATTCGATGTTTATTAAAGTGAATTGTCTCTGCACAAAATTATCAACATTTATTAACCAGTTTGTAAGAATTTTATGTGAACTATGGGAACTACCATAAAACGTAATATAAAATATTATTTTACTAACTTATTCATTTGAAGTTAAATTGTGCTTTGTTGGTATAATGTCTGATAGGATGTATCACAGGATGTAATCACATTTTAGAACAATTCGAATATTTGTATTATTTAAATATTTCGATTTAGCCTAGCTACGGCCCCCCTGCAATACCGCTACGGCCCACCGGGGCCGCGGCCCACAGTTTGGGAAGCACTGGTGTAGAGCATTGCAGCCGTTGTATGTGTGCATTGGGGTCACTCTCCAACACCCTTTTGAACCATAAAATGACAAATAGGACGCCCTTGCCCCATTTTCACGGTGCTGGTACCCAATCTGCAACCGTTCTGGGTGTTTGCTCCAAAGAAAAGCCATTCTGGACAGAAAAAAATGTCCCTAACCCCATTAAACTGATTAAACCTGAAAAACTGTAGCATCTGAGACCAAGGGGGCAGAACAATGGGGGCATTTATTTATTTGTTTGTTTAATTTTGGTTGTAATTATTTGTTTTTAAATAAATTAAATAATAAAATGTATTTAAAAAATACATTAAAGTAAATGTATAACATTTTAAACCTAAAAAACTATTTATTTAATTAATTTATTAATTTATAAATTTAGCAGACGCAAGGCAAAATCAGTTTACAAAACAAACTATAAAGCTGTTGCAGTGCACAGCTGCACCAACCAGGCTATTTCAGCCATCTGTTCTAAGGTTATTTTATTATAAATCGACATTTATATTGACATTAATTCATTTAGCAGAGATACGTCATGTGTGATTGATGGCTATAAACGGTTTATTCAAAAGCGAATTATAAAGTTACTTTGAAATGTCTTTTAGATGGCACAGTAAGCTCTCCTACAAAGACCCGATGTGCTGTGTTTGTCTGTGTGCAGCTTATGTAGGAACAGTCGGTTGCGTCATCAATCGCTCTCGAGTCTGGCTGGCTCTGAGAGCGTCTCTGGGGGCCGACCGTCGAGGGCCCCTCAGGAGGCCGTGAGGAGGTCCACGTCAGTGCTGTCAATTTGTATTCTCTGGAAGAGAAATAAGCCTTAGGCAACCTGTCATCCCTGGTTTAGATGGGGCATTCCCAGCGGGACTCTCCTATTGGTCGATCTGAAGCGTCAGTCATCATTAGTGTTACCATGGCGACGCAATTCCCACCTCTCATACCTCACCAACTGCTTGCTATGTCCCCGAGCGAAACCTGCGCTATGGTGATATTGTCTTGCTATATGATTATTATGGAAACTTGTGGTTGATCAGTGTAGGAGTTTTTAATGAACGATTCTTATACTTACATATGAAATATTTGGCTCATACCTGGATTGGTAAAATAGTACCATGGTGAACTGCTACTGCTCTGATGTTTATCCACATACTCTTGCTTGCAAACAACTTGCTAGTCCTTCAAATCTACAGAGAACAAAATCTGAACGTTAAAACCCACTTCATAAATACTCATTAAACGCTTTCGTCTCCGTATGAGGGTTTTGGTATTCTCAGCGCTCACTGAAACAAATCAAGGGATTAGATGCAAAGTTCTTCTCGCAGGAATAAAACCAATATTTGAGCAGAGGTAGGTGAGACTTCAAAGGACTTTCTTGTGTGCCCACCCAAGGAGAAAAAGATAAAGAGAGAGAGAGAGAATAAAAGAGAAACGCTCGAGCAGCTTTACCCGCTAATACTTGCATGTTTCCCCTCAGGCGAGCCGTGCGCCCTCGACTCGTTTCAACAGGTCGAATTCTCCTACGCCAACGTAAATACTAGAAAACCTCGACGCAGATGTTTGGAACATTACACGCGTGATTCCAACATGATTCTTGCATTGCTGCAAATAAACTTTGGTTCTCAAGGGGGCAAATATTTCCTTGAAATACCTGTGCTGTTAAACCTTATTTACTTACTTTACTTTACTTTTTAGTCTTTTAGCAGACGCTTTTATCCAAAGCGACTTACAAATAAGAACAAGTAACTACAACTATAAGTTAAAACTCTATAAATACTATATATACACACATTTAAGAAAATGGAGAAATGAAATAAAATGACAAATGCATACAACAACATTTCAAAACTAAACATTTAAATGAAAACAAAAAATAAAGCTAAAAACATTTCAAAATATTAAAACAACAAAAGGTGTGAGTATAAAACATGACACTAAGCCAAACACCCGTATATATATATATATATATATATATATGTGTGTGTTATTTCATTTCCATGTAGTAGGTTGAAGTAATGTTACAAAAATAACTCTGTTACAAAACTCTGTTACAAAAATAATTTATTAAAACTAAAACTAAAGAAAATACCTGTAAAGACATATTAAATTCATACATAATTCATCTAAAATTAAAATAGATAACAAATCAAACAGCAGTACTTTATCAGTAATCCTAAAAAAAGAACACCGTTAAAAACACATGCTAACAAACAACAACTTCACACATAGTCAGAATTGGTTATAAAAACTAAAACAGAAGTGAAACACGCCGTAAGAAAGATGATAAATAAAAAGCGATACTTATATCCTTTGACAGTGTCTCTGCCCGGTGGAGTCCGGTGGAGTCGATGGTCTTTACACTCTTCTTCCTTATATTGTGATTCAGATAGTAAAGTATAAGCTTGTATATATATATATATATATATATATGCTTGATACATAAATATCAATACCTTATCCATTATTGACTGATATTAGATTTTTCTAAGTTTAGCAATATATAATGAATAGTTGCACGATATGTAAACATGGCAATATTGCAATATGAAAAATACAGGAATTTTCACCATATAAGTGAAATAGCAAAATTTGTGTATCTGCATTAAATTATTAATGCAAATTCTATTGAATTAGAATTGCCATTCATGCATTAAAATCAAGTAATTTATTTATCAAAATGAATTAAAAGGTGAAATATAACTTTTTACGCTGATTCTTTTTAAACTTTTTACAAGAACCAGCTCAAATCTCTTTCAGTAAGCATGACATGAACACAGTAAAAATATTAAAAACTCTTTCCACTTGTTGCTATTTGTCACGCTGCCACCAAATGACCAATTCAATTTGACTTTAAAATTATAATTATAATGGTTTTTATTTTGATAATTATTAAATTAAATAAAAATGTAAAATAAAATAATAACTTAAGCAAAACAAATTACTGTAAAAATACAAATACTAATATTTATATCGTATTTTTTTCCATTCTCAAGTGGTAAAGCATCAAGCTTATATTTTGACGGATTGCCTGTAAATAGAAATATGCGCTGCTGGTTTCAGAATGAAGCCCTGTTGAAAAACTTGCTTTATCATGAACTACATGTGTATAAATGCTGAGCTTTACTTTGAAACCTGTAGAACATATTGATTTAAATTACAGCTTACGTGATTTAAAAGCCATATCACAATATGTATTTATTTATTTAGACAAAGTAATGTCTAATTTTAATATCAGTGTATTGTATCGGCCAGAATTGGTGCATCCCTACAAGGGTTGACTACCGTTCACATTTGAACCGGTACAGTACCGTATCGGTACCTGAAATTCGGTACTGGTACCCAACGGTACCTTTCTTTGGTACTTTACTCTCTGTGTAACAACAAAAACATTTATTTCGGTGGGAAAAAAAGTCCAAAACTCTAAATTTCAAAAATTCTATCGACAATTTATTTTGCAGAAATTCTTGTTTTATTTTGCTGATAATGAAATTAAGGCATGAAAAATGTATTTCTTTTTAATCAAATTAAAATGAATCTCTTTTATTTTTTGTCAAACAAACAGAGGTTTACTGTTAAAATTAATACATGGTAGAAAAATTGTGTGGGGTTTAATAATAATTGTCTTTTTTCTCTTTTATTTAAATTTCTACATTATACTGTCTCTGTTACATGTAAAACCGCACTTTTATTTTCAGGTTGCCGTGAAGTTTCTGCTAGTTTTCTCTCTCTCTCTCTCACAGCCTGTAAGTTCATGTGTTCATGTCTCTCACTCACTCTCTCCCCCGCGTCTCTCTCCATTCATACATATCTCTCTCATATTTCTCTCTCTCTCTCCACATACACTAGTCTCATATCGCGATTCCTCTGACCTCTCTCTCTCTCTCATCCCAAAATGTACGCATTCCTCTCTCCCACTCTCTGCCCTCTCTCATCATGTCACTCTCTCTCTCTCTCTCTCTCTCTCTCTCTCTCTCTCTCTCTCTCTCCCTCTCTCTCTCTCTCTCTCCTCCCCCCCCCCCCTCTCTCTCTCTCTCTCTCTCTCTCCCTCTCTCTCTCTCTCTCTCTCTCTCTCTCCCTCTCTCTCACTCTCTCTCTCTCTCTCTCTCTCTCTCTCTCTCTCTCTCTCTCTCTCTCTCTCTCCTCTCCCCTCCCCCCTCTCTCTCTCTCTCTCTCTCTCTCTCTCTCTCTCTCTCTCTCTCTCTCCCTCTCCCTCTCTCTCACTCTCTCTCTCCCCCCCTCTCTCTCTCTCTCTCTCTCCCTCTCTCTCTCTCTCTCTCTCTCTCTCTCTCTCTCTCTCCCTCTCTCTCTCTCTCTCTCTCTCTCTCCTCTCTCTCTCTCTCTCCCCCCCCTCTCTCTCTCTCTCTCTCTCTCTCTCTCCCCTCTCCTCTCTCTCTCTCTCCCTCTCCTCTCTCTCTCTCTCTCTCTCTCACTCTCTCTCTCTCTCTCTCTCTCTCTCTCTCTCTCTCTCTCTCTCTCTCTCTCTCTCTCTCTCTTTCTTTCTTATATGCGCCCAAATGCATTCTCAGGTACCAAAATTTGGTACTGAATGATTTAATGTGAATCGGTACTCTGTAGTACCGACGCAATTTGGTAAGTCCCCTTAAAAGTACCGAGTTCGGTACCCAACCCTAACTAGATATGAACATCAACTTTACCAGCAAGATTCTCTTCAATTTTTTTCTCTGACTCTAGTTATGAAGGATAATACAGCAATTAGTCACGTATTCAAGTCTTTGAACGCTTATTCTTTGTTCAAAAGGTTAAGATATTGGTATTTAGTCACGGACACAATATTGAGGTATTTTCTCCATCTTAAAAGTGTTTGAGAGATGCCGAGAAATCAAACGGCCCTCTGTAGCTTCTTTTACTCGTGAAAGTTCATTCTACCTTTGAATCAAGACTTTCACTGTTACAGAGAGAGACCCTGCGTCTCCCCTGAGGACATCCCGAGAGATTAATTGATTCCAAAACTATTATTTGTCATCATTACCCTCCATTTCCTGTTGCCATTGCGCCTTTGTCTCCAGATGAGTGTGGAATTACTGCTTCAGAGGACTGTTTTGCTGTGATTTTTGTATTCGCCTGTTCTGTAGGGAGCTAATGGCGTGTAGAATCAATTTCTGTTTGGCCTCGGTCCCTCGCTGGAAGGCTGGATAGAAGTTTTGTGGACTGCTCCCGCCGCTTTCATTTAGGGCACGGGATGTGTTTTGGATTTCGTTTCGGGTTGAAAAACAAAGTTTAAGGGGGTGCGGAGAGATTAGAATCCAATTTATGGATTTAGACGGACTGCTTGTCTGCAGACTCGCGGTGGATGTATCCGTTTCAGACCGCAGGTTATGAAGTAAAGGTGAAGGAATCTGAAAGTGTTTTCCAAATCATCCAGCATGGCTAGATTACTATGCCTGGACCAGAAAGTTATACGTCGAGGTTAATTTTGTGCCGTTTTTCCTCTGCTAGAGGTCAAGGAGTTTGTTTGTGAGGAAATTAACAGGAGGGAAAGTTGGTTGAATTTCAGCAAGCGTGGGGCAAATGCTTCGCATCAGATTTCACACTGTTGAGCCTTCACCATGTTTGGGTGTAACAGTGGGCCTTTATTATTGTAATTTGATTAATGGCAAAGTCTTTGTTGGATCCTCCTTCAATAGCGCCATTGTGTCAGTGGACCAGAAGTGACTTCCCCCTCCCGCTGGGTCTTGAAGACTGCTGAAACTGCTGCTCGTTGGAGGGGAAAATAATTTGACAGGCTCTCGGCCTCCTCTCCAGCCCCTCTGAGGACTCCCATAATGCCCCCCGTGGGTCCAGCTGCTTGTTCTCACTCGTGTGAGTGATGAAAGAAGTGGGGCGCAAGAATCAGCCCTCATTGTCTTGCCGTAATCATTTACCGTACTGCAAACGCTCCTCCTAGAGCAGCGTCATCACCTTCATCAAGATGAGCTGCAGTAAATACAGGCTTGTAAACAGTTTGTTTGCAGTCGCAGATTTTTTTTGGGCCCCCACACCATACAATTTTATGGTTTTACATGCACATGAGATGCCTTTTGATGGTATTCAAATAAACCCTTTAATGGTAGATACCGTAAAGGTGTGCCTTTTAATAGAGTACTGTTCTAGTGACTAGTTATAGGTGGTTGTTGTTTGTCTCATTTCCAAGTCACTTTGTATAAAAGTTTCTGCTAAATGATTAAAAGTAAATGTATGGGTAAAATTTTTGCACAAAGTTTGGTTACAAAAATGAATATAATAAATATTAGGGATGTACATCTCCAGAACTGAGGCCGATGCGATACGCATCTCGATGCAAAGCCTACGATACATTGAAGATACATATGAAGCAGCCAGCAAGGCAATGCGATACGATTCACCCGTTACGATTACGGGTGTAAGGACTCATCGATATGGATCGATATATGGATACGATGTATGACGATACGATGCATCAATGCCACGCGTAAAATATTGATATCTGTCGTATAAAAAGGTACCTTTATTTTGGCACTGACCACATTTTCACATAATGTCCGTCTATGCATTACCGCCAACGCATGTATTCTCGTTCAATCTCACATATCAGGACTCGATATAAGGACAGTCCGAAGGCACAAGGAGAGAATAAAAGATGCTCGGGATTGTTGGAGTAACAGTCGCGTGCTGTGTGAGAAGTTTTCCACGCATACATCTGAAGCGCACGCACACACATCTGAAGTGCATACACACACACACACACACACACACACACATCTGAAGCGCGCACACACACACACACACACACACACACATCTGAAGCGCGCACACACACACACACACACACACATCTGAAGCGCACACACATCTGAAGCGCGCGCACACAGACAGCCGCGTCAACTCTGCGCGAGTACTAAATTGAGCTCTCCTCTGCTTTTTTGAGCATGGATGAATAAATACAGACAAAACTACATCAAAATTAATGTTTTGGCTAATATCCTTGTAAACAGTCGGTTAAGAAAAGCATGTGTCTTAATGTAAAGAGTGGAGAAAGAAAAGGCATGTATCTCAATATATTAAATATGTGCTTTCGTTCTTAAAGTGAAATCGATCGATATAATCCTGTATCGAATCCAATCGTAATCGTATAATTTTTTGAGGTATCAGCAAATATCGTATCGCTGGGTATGAGAATCGATATCATATCGAATCGTGACGAACCATCCGATTTACACCACTAGTTACGATGCAGTGCGATTTGATTTCGATTCAACACAATGTGATTCGATGCAATGGAAAAAATCACTTTTATTTCTTTGGTTCAGACAGACAACAAATCACAACTTGACTTCTAACGCCTCGAGGCTTGTTTCATAAAACAAATTGACTTATTTCAGTTAGTCTGACAAACTGTCACATGATTTGGTTCCATAAAGCAAGTTTAACAAAAGATCAAGCTCAGTCACCGTGGCTGCTTATGCTGAAAGCTAACCTGGTTCAGGGCAGGCAAACTCTCAGGTTAAGCTGAGCTCCTCTAACACGCAATGATATTACCACTGACTCGCTCACATACTAGCCTTTCTCTCTGTTTTATAACATAACAGTCACTAAACTAAAAGTTAAAATCACTAAATTTTAACTGCTATTAGAAACACACATTAACTCATCTGAGCTTAGTAATTAGGACTCTATTAGCTTACACTTTATTTACACGTTACAATAGTCCCTTTACAGTTACTGTTATAATAAAATGCATATTTGACTCAGAATTATTGTGCTCCATCTGTTTAGCGCGCAGCAGCTCGTCCTCTCGCGTAAGCCCACTCCTGACAGCAAAACCAGAGCCGATCCTCTCTATACGCAGAATACGCAAGCTGCTTATGGCCCCCGAAACACCAGGTGGCCCCCGTGCTCTCAAAGATGTTTTAATTTGAGTTTCTTTTTTTAATCTGGCCGGTTATGAAAACATGAATGATCATTTATTTTAATGCAGTGCGCTGTCACGCTCGCTACGTAAAAATCTGCCAAATCATGACTTTCTAATATATACATATGAAAAATATACTTGTGACATATCAGTTATGCACTGAGGAAAACAAAACGTCTCAAATGCATTAAACAGCACAAAATATTAGCTGTTTGCCATGCTGGATCAATTTGATCCGCGATTGACATTAAGGGCTGCATAAGAATAAGTGTGCACAGATTAGTTAGACTGTGTGAACTTACATTGTCGTTTATAACCGGTTTAGCCCAGATTGATTTGTTAGGTTATTTCAAGTCAGATTTCGGACTTTAATCCCCGCTTTTCCTCAGGTCTCCGACAGTATTGTTGTTTTGATTCGTCATATTCACTTGCAGCGATGGTGAGAGAATATACATATAGAATCGGGGAATCTTCCCATCCCTAATAAATATAGAAGTGTAAGGCTATGTTCACACTTAGCATCTTTTTTGAAGCTGCCAGCGTCTGTTTTGCATCATAATCCCATGGCGTAAACCGTGTTTTCAAAAAAGTCCTGAGCGCTTTTTAAACCGCCACCGGTGGCGTCAAACGCCTTTTTGACAGCTGACCAATGACAAACGAGTGGAGAGTCGTTTCCATAACAACAAAAAATAAGATAGCCGGTGTCCTGTCATTTTATCCTAGCCATCAGATTTTCCTACCTCGGCTTACTGCGCATGCGCACATCAATATTGCATCCTTTTTCTCATGCTGAACAACAATATTTAATGTATCTGCATTACCTTAAGAGTAGCTCCCGGACTATATTGTTGGAAGCACCATACAGCGTCCTTCCCCGTATAATGACGCGCTCCCACAAACGCCGTTGTGATCCTCCCCGTTAACTTCAAGAGCAGACATTTCTGCAGCACACCAAGTATTTATTTATTCTTTTTTTTCTTTAAAATTCTACTCTGACAACTGTATTGTTTTCAAATTATGTATAAGTAAATTATTTAAAATGTTTTATAAACATTATAAACATTGATAGCTAAATATTTGTAATATATAAATTTAATGTATTATATTTAAATTAAGTATATATATTATTATTCTCATTTATTTATTAATTTGTTATTTGTTTACTAAACCAACATTTCTTTGTAATTCTGTTCAGACAGCCTTGGTGTTTTGCTTGTAACTAAATGGTGTCCATTTCAGACCAAAATTAACGGTGAATGCATATCAGAAAATGAGAAAATAGGGTTGTTCAATGCCTGAGGGGATTTTTTTTTTTTTTAGGGCTTTCATACTTCTTGTTATGGCGCTTTCTGAAAATGAAATTATCTTTGGAGCCCAAGAATGACCCTTAAGGTAACTGAATTAGCTGATTGGGTTGGTGGTTGCCACAATCATTTGGTTTAATGTATTTAACATGAATTATTCAGAATCTGACAGCTTTGCTTGGAAATAAATGGTGTCCATTTCAGACCAAAATTGAATGCCTGAGGTAGGAAAATAGGGTTTAATAGATTAATATGTGCCTGGTGTTTCAAAAATGTAGTAAATATAGTACGTTGAAATAGAACTGAAGACCATGGATTAGCATAAGGTAATTGAATTAGCTGATTGAGTTGGCAGTTGGCGAAACACTTGGGTTCAATCAATAGATTGTCCCAGATTCTGATTGTATTGGGTTCTCGGTGTTGCCACTAGGTGTGGAAATGGGTTGTGGTATATGTGCCCTCTGGGATCCTCATTCTCCATGTTTTATGAGGTAGAAATGGACTCCTGAGGGAGGAACCCCACTCCACCCAGATGAGCCCCGCTTTTATTACCGTGAAGCGGCCCACCTGTCATCCCCATGGCTCTTATAGAGATAGATTACAATTGCTGAATCTATAATCTTGAGTCACAGCGTGAGGTAAAGTATCCTAACATGCTAATGCCTCACAGAAAGGGATTGTGGGGGGAAAACAACGCAATGTGGACGGGCTGATGAGTGTGAAGAAGTGTGAGGAGCAGCTATTTATAACCTGTTGAGTGCTAATGAAAGATTCTGCACTTTGTTTTAGCTCCAACTTTGCTTTCAACATTAAAAACCTCCCTTTTGCCCTCAATGCGTCTGATGTTTGTTCACGGAGCAAATTCTGATTTATCTGAAGCGTTTGAAAGCGTCAGGTAGAAATAAAAAGAGCCATTGCCTTTGGAAGATGAAAAGACAAAAGGAAAAACACGGATGAAAGCACAAACTCTCTAATCTCTGATTCGAGTCGGTTCGAGTGGATGTGAAATGAAGGGAGGAGAAGCTACTGAAAGACTGCACAAAGGTACTAGAATACAGATACCATGACTTGTGTTCTTTAGCCATCGAGAAGGAATGAATGCTAGTGTCTGACAGTACAGAGACTCACCAGTAGCACGACTGCTGTCAGTGTGAACACTGCTTAAAGTTTTCAGTGAGTGTTTTCCTTTATGTAACCCAACGGCTGTCTACATCGGTGATTAAACATGTTCCATTACAGTTTAATGCGCAGAGACCACTAAATGAGCCGTTTATGGATTTATCCTGAAAAACTGCTGCTTTCAACATATTGAGCCCCATTCAGCTAATTCTGAATGTTTTGCCTTACTACACTCATATTTGTCATTTGATTTTATTTAGGTTTACGCAGATATAATACTGATACAATTTTGTTCATTTTTAATAATTATAAATTAAACATTTATAATTTAAAATCGACTTAAACAGCTTGTTTCCTGTGGGAGAATGTGATTTTTTTATATAATAATAATATTATTATTAATATTATTATTATTAATAATAATGATAATAATGTTGTTCTAATAATAACAATAAAATATATTTTAAATAATAAAACGTGGTTTTGAAACAATTAAAAAATGTGTAAAATAATACAAAATAAATATATATTCTTATTTTTATTTTTTTTTATTTTTCAGAAATTGAAAAACTGAGACAAAACAAATATGAAAAATAGCAATATATATTTATATTTTTATTATTTTACACATTTTTTAATTGTTTCAAAACCACCAGGGGTATTTTTTCTTTATTTTATTTTAAAATACTGTGTAGTTTTAGAATAAATTAATAAATCCACATGAACAATTAATTTTTTAAGTCTTTTTGGTCCCAGAAGAGGTGCATGAATTACACATTTCATATTTTAGTTCTGCCAACTAAATGATGGCGTGTCAGCATAATTTTGTCCACTGGTTTGTAATTGTAAGTAAGCTGTGCAGCTGCAGCGTTTAATGTTCTGCAGATGGCTACACACCCGTGAAGGGCCCTAGAGATGGCAAATCCCTGCTCGTATCGGCACCTCGAGCGTCATTGTTTCCTTTCATGCTCATCTCTGCACCACTCGTGTATTCCCATAATGCAACAGTTTGTCAAACCGAAGCTTGTCGTGGTCCGTTAGGGGGAGGAAGGAAATAGTATGTGACACTTTAACCGATTTCCTTGATTTTGTTTTTGTATCTCTGCAACTTTTCCTTCCCAGGCCACTTCTTGTTCTCTTCCAGTCTTTGTATGTGTCAGTATCTCTCTCTTCCCCTCTCATTCACCAGTGTGCCATTTCCCTGGAGAGCCCTTGCCCCTTTATGAGAGGTCTCGCTGACTAAGGCGGTTTTGAAGTGGGTTTTCCTCACAGTGTGCAGACTAAGGCTAACAGCTTATACTTATCAACCCAGCGGCCTCATTTTCTGGCTGTCTCGGGGCTTCTGGGTCAAGGATGCATCACTGTTGCCCTCCAACAGCAATTCTGGACTCCATCCGAGTACTCACAGCCAGCACATGACAAGCATCCAAAGCCATAAACAGGGGCGCGTTTGGCCACGTTAGTCCAAATGTTTCCCAGCTGGCTCCACTACAATTAGCGTGCAACTGTGGCTTTTCTATGCATTGCATGGTCATTTTTAGATACAAGTTTGCATGTCAAGATTTTTCAGTTTGAATGGTTTTCTACTTTCCACAGTGACTGTGTTAAAGCTAGATGCATTGCTAGTTTTTCATATTTAGAGTCAATAAATGTTTCATATGACATCATTAAAGTAGCTAATTTGTGAATGACATCAATGCAATTGAGCTTTTTGCATCTGTTTCTCAGGTAAAAACGTATTTTTAGGAGCAGATTAGCTTGCGTGACAAGCAAGCGGTGAACACATTAGCTTCCGTCTCAGATTATGTATTCTGTGCTTTGTGTCGAACATGAGAAGCTTGTCATTTTCTACGTAATTAAAGTACGAAGCAGCTTGCTATGTTATGGAAAGTCTTGCCGTAATTGTTTCTCGCACAACACCACTGGTGCAGATAATTAGCCATTAGTGCTGTCTGAACAATGCGGGTTGGTGGCTGAACACGGTTATGTTTTTTAATTATACGTCACTATAAACGTCAGGCAATTATGTCGGTTTATAACTTTTCCCAGAAGTATTTTGCTTAGCCGTTTCACAGCGGAAAGGTGAGGGACTCTAACCCATAAATGTTTCAGAATGAAAATCACTTAGCCAACAAAAGAACATGATGAAAGCTGTAATCGTGTGTTTTTGAGAGCATCATTTCAAGTTTTATGATGGCTTTTCTGTTGCATGCAACTGGTGTTGCTTCAAGACCAATATATAAGTTGGACATCTATGATTTCCACGATGCAGAGAATGTGGACGGAATCGTGGAATACAGTCATAAAAATGTAATTTACTGACGAAAGTAGGATAGTAGTGTCTGTGAATATTAAGCCGCCTCAATATGTGAGTACGTGAACATGAACATAATCTCTACTTTCTCTAGTACTGCTCTGAGAGTTACTTCATGAGCACTTTACTGTTTCTTTTGAGAAAAACTCTCATTATATCATATACAAACAGACACTCAAAGGTCTTCACAGCAACCCGTCAAAATAAAAGTTTGTTTAACTTGAAGAAACTGTGACAGAAATATATTAATGAATTTAATGATAGTAGTACTACTAATAATGATAATTATTTTTATTGAAACATTATTTTTAAGTAATATTTACTAGAAAAATAATTTACCAGAATTTATTTAGCTGAGAAATGTAAACACACAACACTGTATTTCTGAAAAAAGTTGATAAAATAATAATCAATCATTTTTTTAACTAAAATCAATTTACTTAGAGATGCTTTTGATTATTAAAATGGAATGAAACCATTAAAATGGAATCCAGAAAACAAAATAAAACTTAATTTGAGAAAAAAAAATATATATTTTAAAAATAAAAAAGATAAAAATATTTTTTTAATTTTAAGAAATTTCTATTTAATTCTGTAGGTTTCGTGATTTCAATTAATTAGACATGCCTTTTGATTAATACAATTTAATTTGACCATTAAAACTGAGTCTAAATTTTTTTTAATGTAACAAAAAATGAATCCAGAAAAATTTAAACGAAAAAAATGGAATTTTGAAAAAAATAAAACAGAATTTGGGCTTTCATAAGGGCCCTACCAAAAATGTAAATTCTGTCGTTTACTCTCTTTTGTGTCGTTCCAACGCCATTAGACTTTGAAACACAAGTTAAGATGTTTTTAATAAAGCCTGAGTGGTTTCTTTCCCTCCGTTGTAAGTTATAAAGTGATTGTATTTTATCACAAGTCTTGGATTAAACTGCTTGATTCATATGGATTCGCATTACGATCACTTTGACCTTAATGACCAAGTTTTGGGTTACCTAGACACTCAGCGGAGAGACAAACCCCTTTCAGGTTTTATTTAAAATATCTATTTGTATTTCAAAGGTTAATCAAAGTCTTGAGGTTGAGTGAATGATGACGGAATCTTCATTTCGGGAGTACTGTCCCTTTAAATGCTAATGAATGCATCGGATAGTCTGTGAATCCTCTAACGCATCCTTCTCTCTGTCCTCAGGTTCTGGCATTCGAGGTTTTACCCCGTTCAGATTCTCGGTCGAACCCGTCGACACGCTGGCCGTGCGCGGCCTCCACGCTGTCCTGAACTGCTCGGCCGCTAGCGACGCTCCGGTGAGGGTGGAATGGAAGAAGGACGGGACGTTCCTGAACCTGGTGGCGGACGACCGGAAGCGGCAGCTAGCGGACGGCTCTTTGCTCATCAGTACGGTGGTCCACTCCAAACACAATAAGCCTGATGAGGGGGTGTACCAGTGCGTGGCCACCATCGACAATCTGGGCACCATCAGCAGCCGAACCGCACGACTCACAGTGGCAGGTATGAAAACAAAGCCTTTCATAAATTGTGTCTTAAGCCTGCTGTATCATATTTGATATGCAGAATTCTAAACTGGATCAACCAAAACTACATGCCTCATGTCATCTGGTTGACCGTTTTGGCTTTTTTGACAAGTAAAAGTCTTGACAAGTATAACTGTAAAAATGTTCACCTTCAGGTCGTGGTTCATATGTTGTTTTGCTGTGAAATAGGCTATATAAAGTAATCATAAGAATAACTTTTATATCGTTAGTAATATTTCAATAAGTTTTACGTACTAGGCTGAAGCTTTTGAGAAACGTTTATTAGTTTATTTTGGCCATATTAATATCAGCATCTGCACCAAATTGCATATTTTTGCTCAGTTTGGGCCTCTGAATAAAATTGGGGTGTTTTTCCTCCATATTTTCACATTATTATACTATATATAAGCCATAACCTGATGTGTCAAATATGATGCTCTACAAAAAAACTTCAAAACACAAATGCACACATCTCTTTTCTTCAGATATTTTTTTAAACTTTTGCCTAAAAGTTCATTCATCTGTTCCATTTTTAATACGTGTGTGTGTGTGTGTGTGTGTGTGTGTGTGTGTGTGTGTGTGTTAGGGATGTAAACTGCACATTTTAGAGTGGTCTTGTATTGTGGCCAGTCTAAGGCACACCTGTGCAATAATCGTGCTGTCTAAAAGCTTTATTTGAACATGTACATTAGATATTTGAGCATGCTATGAAACTGTTGTCAGTCAAGTTGTCATTTAAAATCCAAACATCATTGGTAATGTTATTGTTTTAGTGATTATGCAATTATGCAATTGTTTTAGATTATGCAATACATTGATTATGCAAACAAAAATTATTTTAGAATCAATGTATTTGCTGTTTGTTGATTTTTAAATATAAAAATTGAAGGGATTTATGTGTCTGTACTTTTTGAACATCTCCAGCATATTTTACCAATACTGTGATAATACTGATAACTGTGATAACTTTGGTCACCATAACCGTAATAATACATTTTCATACCGTTACATCCCTAAAAAAAAAAAAAAAAATATATATATATAATGCTATTATTTTATATAATGCTATTACAGGGTTAATCCATTTTTTTTTATTCTGAAAGGTCATTTTTATAAAGTTATTCTAAAGACCATCTGATGCACACAAAAATGGTAAGATGTTTCTCGAGACTCCTGTTTCAGGCAGGTGCTGATCTGGGATCAGTTTTCCTCTGCAGGACCCGGGTCAGCACGCTGTAGTCGAGCTTCACACTATGCTATGAATCTAACAGCAGGATCAGTGTGTGTTTGAACAGCAGGGTTAGATATCAGCCAGGCCTTCACAGTTTACTCTGACTGGAGCCTCCGTTTCTTTTAAAGACGCCCAGCAGTTTTCTCACTACTTGCTAGATTTACTTCTTGAGTAAACACAGTTGTACTGAGAAATACCAATGGGAAGATCCAGAATGAATAGAATATGTTTGTGTAGCATCCCTGAAGATGCGTTTAGAGCTCAGAGGTTGCCGTTTTATAGCTCTGGAGATTTAAATGGTTCATTTAAGTATCAACTTCGCCTCGGCTGTTTCTCCTGAAGTTCCTTAGACGAAAAGGTCAACAGTTGTCATACAGTAAAGGCCCGTACACACCGGGACGAATATCGGCGCGCGTTATTCGCCAGCGTTTTTCAACGCGTTTTTTGTGTTCACACCCAAGCGATTTTCGCTGACGATGAGCCGAGTGAACATGCAAATTCATTCCCTGACATTAGATGGCGCTTAATGTAAAACATAAATACCCCGGTACACAAGGTTGCGCCGCTTCTCGCTTTGACACTCAGAAGAAGAGAGCAAGTATTTACGCGCTTGTCAAAATCATACAAAGAAAACATGATATTTCAAGCTCCAGCAGCTCCAGCGATGAAGAAGTTATTGTTCTGTTGAATGAGGAAAGACGCCGGCAGTGTAGATGCTACTTGGCGTATATCTTCTTCGTCGTTACGTATGTGTGCTCGGCAAGACTGTTTTGTGTTTGAGCGCCCCCAAGTTGTGTTTTACTGTAACTTCAGCAGCTCCAGACACGTGAGCAAAAGCGTCAATCTCATTGGTCGGATAGTTTTTGACGCGGCGCATCAAACCAAAAAAACGAACCCGAGGCGTTTTGAAAAAAATGACGCTTTTACGCGTGGCGTTTTGCGCGTCGGTGTGCACACTCACATTGGCACCCTTTGTTTAGTCACGAAGCGTTAAATGTCGGCGAATATCGCTCGCGAAATTCATCCCGGTGTGTACGGGCCTTAAGAGTGCAGGGATAGAGCTGTAAATTTGTGTATATAAGCTCAAATCTGTCAGTGTTTGAAGAATTCGATGAGAAATATTGGACTTTTGATTACAGACTTTAGCATCTGAACAAATCTTTTCTGAAATGTTAGAGGAGACTCTTCAGTTTAAGCGGGAAAGCAGCAGGCTTTAGCAACATTATTTAATCTCATGGCTGTCTGTGAGAAATAATTGAGGTGTTTGTGATTTATTTTTAGTAGGGTAAATGGTGTGTGCTCTTGCTCTTTTTGTACCGTGTGTGAATCTAATTTACAGGCTATAAACTTCATATGATTCTGCAGTTCTGTGCTTATTGATCTGTACTGTAGTGTAATGTATTGATCTGTACAGTTCTCTACCAGTGGAATCTGCAGACCTTAAAAAGCTGTAAAACTCTGAAGAAATGTTACAGGATTACAGTATGTTATTGTGCGGAGTACAGCAGTATTGATTAATGGAAGCTTCTGATTGGTTCTGTGTTTACTGGGGCGTGGCCAAATGATGCATCATTATATAGCACTTTTGTGTATTGTTTATTCATGCAATATTCAATACGATATTCAATGAGACAGAAATTTTAGATATATCATTTATATATATATGGATCAATGATCAAATTTCTGTCCGATTGCATCCACTTGGTTTAATGATGCGATGCCATATATAAGGAAGTACCAGTCTCCCACATATACCCCAAGCTAATCTTTCAGAAAACATAGAGACTGTTAATCAAGTGTCAAAACATATGCGCTCACCGTCACACCAGCTGTGCGAGACCATAGAACAATCAAGTGTATTCACCACACATTTGTATTTATATTTCCAGCTACAGGTGGTTAATATAGAGACAATCAAGTGTATGACCACAACTATACAAAAGATGATATTATTTTTTCATTTAAATCAAGTGTGCGTATACGTCAATATAGAGAATATATTTATAATTAACTAATTAATTTAATTAATTTATTAATGTGTATATATATATATGTATATCATCTCACCACACACCATACAGGTGTCATAGAAAAGACAATGAAGTGTATGCGCTCACCACACACCAGCGGGTACAGAAAAGGGAGAGGAGAGAGAGTCATAGAGCCAATCAAATGCGCTCAACCACAACCAGCTGCAGCTGTTAATCAATGAGAGGAGAGAGAGTCAATAGACTTTCATAGCTTCAAGTATTCATCTGTATTTAGTTTAGAATTTAGTGTTTGATAACTTTATTCAATTTCTGTATATTTCTGCTGAGGGGCACAGGTGGCTAAATATGACATTTATTATAATGGGTTTATGTGAAGATTGTTTAAAATTCACTTTATATATAGAGAGAGAGAGAGGTGTTATTGCTGTATCATTGAGATACTATTATAGTTTTTAATTAACATTTGTGCTGAGTAGCAGTATTGATTAAATGGATGCTTCTGATTTATTTATTGTTTCGGGGCGTGGCCAATTTTAGCTGACATCTTTAGTACATCAAGTTAAACTAAACTAAAATGAGAGATGTAATGACATTTGTTTTATTTTAGTTCAAATAGCTAAACTAATTTAGTTTTTTTATGACTTTCGGTTTTTTTACATTTGTGTATATCCTTTTTCCCTCAAATATATTTGTACATTTTCATGTTAATCCAAACCGGTCATTTTTTTTCAAACTGCTCTTTCTTTACAATGTCAAGTGAAGCTCCAAAATGGCAAAAAACTAAAAAATATTTTTACTTATAATCTCGCTCTGTATTTGTTTGAAGCAAGAGGGTTTCTATTTATTAGGGTTGCTTGTACCGTTACAAGGTTTTTCACTCAGAAATATGAGCCACTGAAAGAATCTTGACAGAAGCAGGGATTTGACTTCAGGTTTTTGGAGGGAAATGTTCTTCCAGGTCTTTTACCTCCATGTACAGCGTTGGACACGTGTGTAGTTCACACGTTTGATAGTTCCTCACCTTTCCTCCTGTCTCTCCGGCCTTCAGGGGAAATTCATCCTAAAACACAAGCTTTCTCTCTTTATTCTCAAACAAAACTCTGTCTCTCTTCATTCCTCCAGTCGTCAGATGCTTTCTCTGTGAAATCTCGGAGATCTGGTCTCTGAAGCGGGAAGAAATAAAGGATGCTTCTCTGAGCTCGGGATGAGGAATGACGTGTTCAGGCTTTCAGAGCGAGAGAATTAGCATCAGTGCATTATACTACATTAAGACTCGGAAGAGCTTTTCTCTTTCCTTTTGTGTTTGGGTTTTAAAGCCTGTCAGTTGTGTGTTTGTGCTGTAGCTGTGCGCAGCGAATGTGATCCCTGACAACAAGAACAAATGACTGGATTTGACCGTTTCTGAAGAAAACGAGAGTGCTGCCTGACTGTGTGAAACTTAACTGCTGTTAATACTGTGCCCAGTGGTTGCTAGAGATAGTTTTAGGTGCTTTTTTGTACATTTTAATGTTGTTGCTAGGGTGTTTAGGTGTTTTTAAGCATATTGCCATGCAGTTGCAGGGTCATTTTTTTGATAGGGTGTTCTGACTATTTAATTGCATCACTACGCAGTTACATAGTGTTTTGTGGGTGATTTCTATGAGGTTTCTTACAGTCTAACCGATAATCTGGTCTCAGGGTCTTTCTTCAGTGTGCACCGGTGGGACGGTTTCTGGAGAAAGATTTTACACGTTACCTCAAAAAGACACATGACTGAGGAATCATTAGTTATGCTTCAGGATTTAATATTCAGAATTAGTGATCTTAATAAACCACTATATTTGAGTGTGAGTTGTACTAATGATGCTTAACTTGATGAAGCCTTATTAACCTATCAGCTGAACCTACAAAGATACATTTGAATGATTTGAAGGGCTTTTAGAGGCGAGACATTATTGTACTTCTGTTTTTCATAGGAGGCAACACCGATGATGTAGCAGAGCACTAGAACACACACACACACACACACACACACACACACACACACACACACACACACACACACACACAGACACACACAGACACACAGACACACACACACACACACACACACACACACACACACACACACACACAGACACAGACAGACACACAGACAGACACACACACACAGACACACACAGACACACACAGACACACACACAGACACACACACACACACACACACACACACACACACACACACAGACACAGACACACACACACACACACACACACACACACACACACACACACACACACACAGACACACACACACACACACACACACACACACAGACACACACACACACACACACACACACACAGACACAGACACAGACACACACACACACACACACACACACACACAGACACACACAGACACACACACACACACACACACACACACACACACAGACACACAGACACAGACACACAGACACAGACACACAGACACACACACAGACACACACACAGACACACACACAGACACACACACACACACACACACACACACACACACACACACACAAGCATGCGTTTAAGTGCTTGTCCGTTCAGATCTAGCTGGCGGTGCACGGTAAGGAGACTTGAGGAATCCCTGGGGTCGTTACACTGAAAGTTCAGGGCAGCCTGTACGAGGAACACACGCGGTATTTCAATTCAACGCTTTTCACAGTTCACAGGAGATCATTTAAAGCAAGAAGGCACTCGTTCTGACAGTTTGCTCACATTTATTTCATATGTTAATAGCTGTTTCATTCAGTCATTCATTGCGCCAGGAAAAAGAGTGACAATCCAATGCCATCGGAGCGTCTCTCTTCTCTTTCACACACACAAACGGTCTTTTCCTTTAAAGACAGAACAATGTCAGTCACTCCAGGTTCATGCTGTCAAAACAATCTATGAATATATACTAAACAGACGTATTTCTATGCAAAAATTAAGCAAAGAGTTGGAGTCGAGCAGGTAAACTAGCTAAGATTTTGATGACATTTATGAATTTAGTAGACACTTTCATCTAAAATGACTTATACTACTAATAATAATTAGAATATTATTAAATAAAAAAACTGATTATTAAAATTAAGTGTATATATATATATATATATTATTTAATTTGAATGGATTTTAATATTTACATTTATATTTATTGCATAACATTTTATTATAATTATACTTTTAAATTGGTATTATTGTTATGTATATATAACAGTCATTATATATATATATGTACATTTGTATATGTACACACAGTCACATATGTATATATATATGTGTGTGTGTGTGTGTGTGTGTGTGTGTGTGTGTGTGTGTGTGTGTGTGTGTGTGTGTGTGTGTGTGTGTGTGTATATATATATATATTTTGGGGTTAAAATGTGACCTGGATGGTTTTTCCACTCCACATCGTAAAGACTCTTGCACCGTCTCTGCTGTGTTTATGGAATAGCAACCGTGAAATTAAACAAGACAGAAATGCATTATGGGAGCTGGCGGAGGCGCCCCGGGCCAGGCAGGAAGAGACTGAGTCGCTACTTTTGCTGACGATTTATGAAGTACATTTTCTTTAAAGCCGGTTAGTCCAACTTACAGCTCCGTGCCCCGAAAACTTCCCTCCAAACTACAGAAGGGCTGTTTCCTAAACAACCGCTCTGCTGCGCTCTCGTAAACATGATGGCTTCGCTGGGGGTGGAAAGTTGATTAATCAAATCCACAGGTGCTTGGCCTGGTGAACGACACATCTGTTGCATTATTTCTGCTGTTTTATGTGGAAGGAAGGCGTAGAGCGCAGAATATACAAATGATTGAGCTGAGACTATTTGTGACTGGCCATTTAAACATGGATCAAGATATATAGAAAATAAAGGAAAGGGTTTTCATTCCAAACCTGTTTGAAATACTTCTGCTGAACACAAAAGAAGCCGTTCTGAAGAATGTGGGTAAGCAAACGGTTGCTGGTAGCCATTGACTTCTATAGTAGAGGAAAAATACTATGGAAATCAATGGGTACCAGCAACTGTTTGACCCACATTCTTCAGAACATCATCTTTTGTGTTCAGCAGAAGAAAGAAACTCACACTGGTTTGGAATTAATTGAGAAATGATCAAATAAATAATTTATTTTGGGGTAAACTATCCCTTTAATTATACAATTGAGTGTCATTATAAAAATATTTGACCTCACAATTCCACAGTTGACTAATTAAAAGTAAATCCATAGAGTCAAAAACAACAAAAAAAGCCCACTTTTTGTGCAAAAGGGAATCACTGACACTAGGGCTGGACGATATGGACAACTATTATCACGTTATATTTCTTAATTTCGGTCGATATGATATAATTCTGATATCGATGTGAACAATATTTTAAAAAGCCTCCGAAAAACTACCAAGAACGCCCACATCAGATGTCTGTATCTACACACTTCTGAAAAATGAATTTCCCAACTCTTATGAAACCTCCTCTTATAAAATGTATATCATATTTTAGAAATAAAAATGGTACAAATAAATTAATATTCACATTTTATTTGTATTTATCCTTCATCCAAACAAGAAATGTGAAATTACCGTTAAATAAACACGAGACTCTCAGACTCGCCTTATTAATGTTAATATCTTTAACTTTAAACTATAACATATGCTGATTATTCTTATAGATTGAAACAAAAGTGCATCAGCCAGGATAAATGCTGTAGAAAACAAAAAAAGAGTGAGCAACAACAAAAACATGACTTATTGTAGGGTGACCAAACGTCCTGTTTTCACATCCCGTCCTGGCTGTTTTTTATAAAGTGATGAAAATGTCCTGGTTTGCATTATTTTTCATTGAGTTTCACAGAGTTCATTGGCCTGCAGGTGCACCAGAAGTGAACCAAATACTTCGAGAAGGCCAAAAGCATCGCATGCTACTCAGAATTACTGAAGATTTCACAGTTTGTCTTTGCTCTTTCTTCTCACAATGCAAATGTTGAGAGGGCTTTCTCACTGACAAAGGAGAGGAACCAGCTCTCTGTTGAGTCATTGAAAGGGATTATATTTGTGCAAAGACACTTCTTGCAAAGTCTTCAATGCTTATTTGTTAAGCAACAAAATAACTGCTGGGAAAGATCAGCTCTACAGAAAAATATAGATGGGCAAACAAGGAGGATGAGGAAGAAAAAACAGGATGAAGAGGAAGAAGAAAACTAAAGATATAAATATTTTTTGTTAGTTCGTTTTTGTAAGTTTGTGAGCTATTTTTGTTCAATTTGGAGGTTTTTTAAGTTATTTATTATTTATTTTTCTAATACAGAAAAGACGTTATATATATCATTATTTCATTCATTATTTTTGAAACCTGTCATAACAAAACACTATGGTGAGGTACCATGAGCAAGTAAACTTGTTTGTATCTCTGCCAATTTCGGTGAACTTATTGGTTGCTTCTTTTTTGTGAATAATCAGAACGAAAGAGAGGAGGCTTGGAATACTGGATAATGGCATCTTTGGTAACGTCAGTGAGTATTCTCGAAAGGCCCTCCTGGTTTTCACAATCTAATGAACTAAATATGAACAATAAAAAAATCCTCTGCCATGCAAAAGGGGAGTACTGAACAGCGGCTCCCGCTGGCACACAATTTTTCTGCGCTCATTATACTTCATCAGCGTATCAAAAAGTCCATCAAAGTTGTCCTAAGACAAGAACGGTTTTTGGGTCTTTAGAACAACTTTGATGAAAGGTTTTGATCCGCTTCAAATGTTGACTGCTGTATATAAAAGTCATCAAACAAGATACATTTAATTGAGAAGCAGCACTGCATAAGATATTAAGATTTGTTATCGTTTTGTCTTTTATATTAGTGTTTTTCAATGTGTTGCTGGGGTGTTCGAAGTATGTTTTTTATTTTCATAAATAAGTAGCAGTATGGTTAGCCGAACTAGGCTGTTCTGGATGGTTTTTGGTGTGTTTCTATGTCTGACAGAGCTTTGTTTTTGGGTTGCTAGGGTGCTTTGAGTTCGACAAGCCAAGAAACAATGAAGAAGCATACGGTGATAATCTTTGTCAGGGCATAAGAAATGTTTTCTCTTACTACATCGTGTGTCTATTCACACACACACACACACACACACACACACACACACACACACACACACACACACACACACACAGTGCAGCTCTAATGTATGCCCATATTTATCCTCCTCCCATAAAGTTCCTCTCTCTCTCCTTTCATTAAGTTCTACAGCTTCACATCAAAGTCTTGCAACCGCTCAGTAAGTCACGTCTGACTGCGCTCAACGTTTTACTGGGAATTCAATCAAACCTAGCATTTCTCGTTTATGAGATTTACGAGTGGACTCAAATTAGTCGTGAACGATCCAGGCTCCTCCACATCTTTCTGATGTGTATTTTTGGATGGTTTCTCTTCTGTAAAAGCAAGCATCAGTTTGAGTGTATCTGCGTGTGGGTTTGTTTTCATGTGTGTCAAGCGCACCTCTATTATTCCTCAAACAACGTCTCTGCGCTCACGGACCGTTTGTAGTCCTCAGGTTCTCCAGCGACCCGTCTCAGAAGCATCAAGATTAGGGTTGGATACCGAAACCCGGTACCTATGTAACCGGTATGTACTAGAACCGAATCAGAACGCAGATTTTGGTGCCTCATTACGTTGTCCTACCTGAGCAATCGGTTGAAATATTTGTCCTTTGTTTCTCCGAAACGGACGTAAGAAGCATCATCACCGGCACCACACATTTAAAATAATTTCCCGACTGAGAAGATGCACGTGAACTCAATTCGGAAAGCTCTAATAATACACGTCCAACAAATCTTTATAGGAACGCGAGTGTGCTGTTTTTACATTCTGACTTGAGGAAATGAGAGCATCCGAGGAGCGCGTGAATGCAGTAATTACACTTGCTCTGACGACCTTCCATTAACTAGCTAAGCTACTACTACTCCATGGGCTACTAATACATCGATTAGCAATGGATTATAAATATACTTAATCATTATGAAAATACCAGAGATGGCTTGAATAACACAGATAAACTATACATGGTCGTAATCAAGTGTTTATTGTATTCATTTGATCATTCAAAACGTTTATATCTTCTGTTTACTTATCCATATCCCTGGAGCATCAAGAGTTCGGTACTTCTGTGACTGGATCTGTGGGTTTTCTGCACGAGGGCGCCCTCTAGTGTCCAGTATGAATGAATAACACATCACCCCCGGTTTCACAGACAAGGCTTGAGCCTAGTCCTAGACTAAAATGTAACTCTTAGCTGTTTTAACTGAAATAAACTTGCACTGACTGATCCTAAAATATATCAGTGCCTTTGTTTTGTCTCAAGATGCACCCCAGTAATGTTTTTTTCGAAGCATGTTTATAAAAATTACTTAAATGTCCTAATTGAACTATGGCCTACTCCTGGCTTCGTCTAAGCCCTGTCTGTGAAACCGGGCCCATGTGTTTAGAGCTAATGGTCAATCCAATTATTGATTGGTAATTTCATATTTTTATAAGTATCGATTCAGGCACCGGTACCATTTTAAAAGTATCGATTTAGCACCGGTATCAAAAAAAAAAAATACGATACACAACCCTAATCAAGATGTTCTGATCCTCCTATAGACAAGTCATAGATGACATTTAATTGAATGTGAAAAGTCCATATTGTGGGACATATTGTGTTTTGTAACCAATTTTCCCATTTATTCTCTTGAATATACAGAAAATAAGGTTTGAAATTACATTGAACGGGCTTGTATCAAACTAAATATGCCGTAAACTCCAACTGAGGCGTTTTTCCTTGTTTCTCTGACCTTTGAACTTTCCCGAGCGATTTAAAACGGTGTACCTGCTTTTGTTTTCACCTCCCACACGGGTACGAGAAGATCGAGGTCATAAATGAACACGACTAATGTCATAAGGTTGTGAGGGACATCGATCGTATCCTGATTGGTGGGATTTGGCGGGTCCCTGATGCGTGATTGGTGCAGAAGCGTTGTTCATGGAGGTGTTTTCAGCTCAATAAACCTCTACTCCTTTAAAGCTGGTTAAATGAGTTTGTCCTGATTGTTTATGGAGAACTATCGGTCCGGATGCTGGAATTCCCATGTGTGTGTGTGTGTTGAGCTCACAGCGATGTGCTCCAGAGGAGGGAGGTAAATTGAGTCAGGAAAACTCAGACGTCTCCAGGTAATAGTGTGCTGGAGAGTTTGATGGTTTAGATGCTCTCTAGTCTTCGATGAGCCGCTCACAGATCACAACTCTTATTCTATAGCAGCCAAAGTCTTGAATTTGCTGCTTGTGCACAAGCGTCAGTCAATGATAATCTCCAACTTTAGTTTATTTGATGTATTATTTTTATTATTATTTTATTTATTTTATTTTATTAATGTGCATTTATTATTAAATTATGATTAATTTTATTCAGAGCTTGTTTTTTCATTTAAAATGTTCATCTTTTTATTTTATTTTGTATGTATTTAATCTTATTTGAATTTAACATTTTATCAATTTTATTTTAAACAGCTTGGTATTTATTTTATATTTATTTCATAGTCTTTATTTAATTTTGTTATTTTTTATTTAATGATTTTTTTTTTTTTACATTTCCACAAGTTTCTTTTATAATTTATTTAATTTTATTGAATAATGTTTTTAGTTTATTTATTTGAGTTATTATCTATTGTTATTTTTTTAATTTTGCATTTGATCATTTTAAAAATGTATCAATTTTATTATTATTATAATTTTTATTTTTATTTTAACAGCTTGGTTTTATTTCATCTGTTTTTTAGAATCTTTTTCATTAATTTTAATTTATTTGAAATATAGTTTTTTTAATGTTATTTCATTTTATTTTAGAATCTCTTTTCTTTTATTTGTGACCCTGGAGCACAAAAGCAGTCATAAGTAACGTATATTTGTAGCAATAGCCAACAATACACTGTATGTGTCAAAACTATTGATTTTTCTTTTATGGCAAAAATCATTAGGATATTAAGTAAAGATGAAGATATTTGATCAATTTCCTATCATACATATATTAAAAACTAGTTATTGATTAGTAATATGCATTGCTAAGGACTTCATTTGGACAAATTTAGACAATATTTTATAAAAATATAAATATTTGGACAATATTTAGATTTTCCCGCTGCCTCAGATTCCAGATTTTCAAATTGTTGTATCTCGACCAAATATTGTCCAAACCATTCATTAATGGAAAGCTTATGTATTCAGCTTTCAGATGATGTTTAAATCTCAATAAATACAAAAATGACCCTTATGACTGGTTGTGTGGTTCAGGGTAATTTTGTAATAATATTTTTTATATAGTCTTCATTTTTTTGTATTTGGTCACAAGGATAAATTCAAACTCCCCAATCCTGATACTCAGCCTCACCAGTCAGATTCATTTCATCAATCATTTGTAAGTGGAATGACTGATCCGGAAACGGGAATACATTAACTTCCGGTTGAAGCAGACACACTTGACCTTTATCATTTGTAAATGATCTCGTCTCACCCCACGACACGTCTATCTGAGGCGAGCACGAGCTCCTGCTCCGATCTCATGTGCTCATCTCTACAGCGATCTGAGTGACCTGTGTGCAGTCGTCTGGAGATGATCGCTGACCTTTTGTAAGATCTGGCCTGTCAGCGGTCTCCATCATGGAGTTTAATGATGACTGGATGATCTCTCCATCTCGTGTTCTCCGTCGTCCTTGACTTCCCGCTGTGTCTCCACTTTAATGAGTTCACCTTCAGACCTGCAAGTGTTATGCATCTTGTCGGTCTGGTTCTGGCCCGTCCTATTTAATTTGCTGTGTTATTGAAGCTATGAAGATGCTAAAAGCTGTGCTGTTTTATATTTATATAACTTTATTTTAGAGAGAGAGAGAGAGAGAGAGAGAGAGAGTGTGTGTGTGTGTGTGTGTGTGTGTGTGTGTGTGTGTGTGTGTGTGTGTGTGTGTGTGTGTGTGTGTGTGTGTGTGTGTGTGTGTGTGTGTGTGTGTGTGTGTGTGTGTGTGTGTGTGTGTGTGTGTGTGTGTGTGTGTGTGTGTGTGTGTGTGTACATAAGTTTAAAATCATTTTTATTTTATAATCTTTCATTTGCTTTTATTTTGTATTTTTATTATTTTTTTATGATTTTAATTTTTTTATTAACAATGCATTTATTCTGTTTTTTTATTGTTTAAATGTTTTATTTTGTACAAGTTTCTGTCATAATTAAAATGATTTTATTTTTGATATATTTTATATATATGATATATTTTTTTATAGTTAATTTAAGGTTTTATTTATTATTTAATGCTGCTGTCCCTTTAAGACTTTCTTTAATGACACTTTTTTGCTTGCTGCCTTTTACCGCTAGTATTACTGAATTATGGTCTGGCTGGACTGGACAGGGAGTTTTACCGTTCAGAGTATGTCTAGCTAGTACATCAAACTGAAAGGTGAAAGAAAGTTCATTATAAAATGAAATGACCCTTTTGACGTCTAGTCTTTCTGCATTCATTAAGGTGCTGTGCTTTTTACCGAAAGCTTTTCTAGACCTGAACTCAACCTGAGTGCCTACAGCTTCACCGTATACTTCATCTGGTTTCAGCTAATGCATCGGGACCTTTTAAAACAAACACCACTCTGCTTTCTGCATTAACAGCATTTACTGCTTTCCCCATTAACACTGGAAGTGAATTAATGCTGTGGCCGGCTCTGTGACTCCATTAACGCCTTCAGTAAACATAGCATATATGTCATTACTCTGCAGTCATTATGCAATCACTAAAATATTAAGGATTAACACAGTCACGTTATGCCGGAGATCGTCGGCTTACGTGTGAAACTTTGCAGCTCACGGTTCATTTGCGTTCAGGAGTTATTTACAGAAGGCCGTGGGTAATTTCACATGCATATATTTACATATTTGAATATTTCTGTCCTATTTTAGAGGAACGGATTGTGCTCTGGTTTTAAGGTCTGTGTGTGTCCTTAAACACAGAGCATCGTGAGAGTTTTAAAGCCGAGCTCTGATGGCGTGCCGTAGTTCTTTTCACTCCCGGATAATAAGCCTGAATGTTAAAAGCAGAAAGAGAGCAACGTGAGAGAAGATGCTTTGAAATGAACAATGCCTGGCTACTTATAATTTAAAGTAGGTAAACTATAATCATGCTCCTCTTCTGAAAAATTAAATAAAAATCGTAGTACGCTATATATTTTTAATCAGAGGTGCCATTTTTCTGGGTCACAAACAATTATGAATGAGTTATGAATGAATCAGTTCTCTGATTCAAGAGCATTTTGCTTCTTTATTCGATTCAGTGAACAATTCAGTGACTCGCTCACAAAGAGTGACATGTTTAGTTTCTGAATAAATCGTTGTTTTTGTGCAAATTGGCTTAGTGAATAATTCAATGACTCCTTCACAAACACGTTCAGTTCCTGATCCTGAATGAATCAGTGTTTTTGAGTGAATTGGCTGAGTGAATAATTCAATGACTCCTTCACAAACACGTTTAGTTCCTGATCCTGAATGAATCAGTGTTTTTGAGTGAATTGGCTGAGTGAATAATTCAATGACTCCTTCTCAAACATGTTCAGTTCCTGATCCTGAATGAATCAGTGTTTTTGAGTGAATTGGCTGAGTGAATAATTCAATGACTCCTTCTCAAACATGTTCAGTTCCTGGTCCTGAATGAATCAGTGTTTTTGAGTGAATTGGCTGAGTGAATAATTCAATGACTCCTTCTCAAACATGTTCAGTTCCTGATCCTGAATGAATCAGTGTTTTTGAGTGAATTGGCTGAGTGAATAATTCAATGACTCCTTCTCAAACATGTTCAGTTCCTGATCCTGAATGAAGTTTTTGAGTGAATTGGCTGAGTGAATAATTCAATGACTCCTTCTCAAACATGTTCAGTTCCTGGTCCTGAATGAATCAGTGTTTTTGAGTGAATTGGCTGAGTGAATAATTCAATGACTCCTTCTCAAACATGTTCAGTTCCTTCCTGAATGAATCAGTGTTTTTGAGTGAATTGGCTGAGTGAATAATTCAATGACTCCTTCACAAACACGTTCAGTTCCTGATCCTGAATGAATCAGTGTTTTTGAGTGAATTGGCTGAGTGAATAATTCAATGACTCCTTCACAAACACGTTCAGTTCCTGAATGAATCAGTGTTTTTGAGTGAATTGGCTGAGTGAATAATTCAATGACTCCTTCACAAACACGTTCAGTTCCTGATCCTGAATGAATCAGTGTTTTTGAGTGAATTGGCTGAGTGAATAATTCAATGACTCCTTCTCAAACATGTTCAGTTCCTGATCCTGAATGAATCAGTGTTTTTGAGTGAATTGGCTGAGTGAATAATTCAATGACTCCTTCTCAAACATGTTCAGTTCCTGGTCCTGAATGAATCAGTGTTTTTGAGTGAATTGGCTGAGTGAATAATTCAATGACTCCTTCTCAAACATGTTCAGTTCCTGATCCTGAATGAATCAGTGTTTTTGAGTGAATTGGCTGAGTGAATAATTCAATGACTCCTTCTCAAACATGTTCAGTTCCTGAATGAATCAGTGTTTTTGAGTGAATTGGCTGAGTGAATAATTCAATGACTCCTTCACAAACACGTTCAGTTCCTGATCCTGAATGAATCAGTGTTTTTGAGTGAATTGGCTGAGTGAATAATTCAATGACTCCTTCTCAAACATGTTCAGTTCCTGATCCTGAATGAATCAGTGTTTTTGAGTGAATTGGCTGAGTGAATAATTCAATGACTCCTTCTCAAACACGTTCAGTTCCTGATCCTGAATGAATCAGTGTTTTTGGTTCAGGTTTTCGCTGTATAAATGATGTTATTGTTGTGTAAATCAATGATTCACTTGTAAAGAAAAGTGACAAACTGGTGTAATCATTTAACTACTGCAGAAGGAAATATAAGTAAAAATGATTATACTTTTTTGTATTTAATTTGTTTAATAGAAATAAATCATATATGAGCATTATCACACTCGTAGACGTGAGGTATACCCTGCTGTATATTGGCACGGCTGTGATTCGGTCGTAGGTAAACACAGCGTGCCAATATACAGCAGGGTATACCTCACGTCTACGAGTGTGATATTATGTTTATACAACACTTCGACGGCACGAGTGTGTAAATACATAAAATAACAACGGAGTGTCTTTAAAAGCACTCTTATGTGTGAACTACTTCCTTCCACCACGGATTCAAATCTAAAGTTGACAGTTTAACAGCTGAACCCAAGTTACAAAACGTCACTTTAGAACTAGTCACGAAGGAATGCTGAGTTGCTTTATTAAAAGCTTAGTGTATTACTGTAGTAAAAGCGTTGTATTATGTGTAGATAGAGTATAATGAAAGAGAGACTGACTGAGCGATGGGGATCACCTGCATCTGATACAGCACTCATTCTTCAGATCATATCTCATATTCACTATTAGTTTGAAAGTCCGATAGGCTCCTCGTACTATCCTTTCATCTGTTAAGGGTGATTTCTGATGACAGCGCAGCTCGGTGCATGTTGGCTGCGTACAAGCTGGTTTTGAAAATAAAAATAACTTCCTTGTTAAAAATGGTAAATATTTCAATTTAAAAGTCAGCTATGAGTGGGGGGGGGGGGGGGGCAACCCTAGCCCCGCCCCTGCGTTAATGGCATTAAATTATTTGAATGCGTTAAACTGAAAAAAATAATTACTTGTGTTAACGTGCTAATTTTGACTGCACTAATAAATATAAATATATATATATATATATAACACATTTTTATATTAAATGTGGTATATATTTGTCCATTTGCCATGATGTAGAATGACTTTGAATATGTGAATCCTATTTTGAAGAAAGCTGAGCTACTGTCATCAGTGTTTACTTAGTTACTCCAAATACAAAGAAACCAACATATTCGAGATGTTCTCTTCAGTCCCAGAGATGTAAATGAAAGCACACTGTGTGTTTGCATTGAAATGCATCAAATGTTGAATCATCTTCGCACACATGTGCTCCAGATGTTTGTGTTGCCATAGTGACAGCTGTCGCAGTGGCACAATCATTTATATTCCAGTGTTTCCTCCACCAACGATGGCAGCTCCTCTTTGTTTCAGTGTTGAGGGCTCTCACTTCCTCTCCTGTGATTGATTTTACATTAGTGAAGCACACGTATCGATTTGAGCTGCTCGTTTGTCAGAGCGTTTCTGTCCTCGGACTCATTACGCTCCTGCTGTCTGTCTCTAATGCTTTTCACACCTTTCAGTGTGGTTTTAGCTTTAGGGCTTGAAAATATTTCTATTACTGTTGTTGTTTCACGTCTCTCGTGTGAAGTTTAGCATCTGACTGCATTGCTAAGTCTCAAATTTACTCTTAATTTAAGATCAGAAATTCAAGAGAGCTTGAATGAAGGAAACCCGTGACACTTACTCACCTTCATTTGTGGAGGTGTTTTACTGAATTCAGAGCTGCTATTTTCAACACAGCGCGTGCATATAATGACCAGGAGCTGACTATATAGTTCCTGCGCAATATTACAAGACGTCTGAAGGCATTCATTGAATGTGTTACTTTCCGGTTCTTTTTAACGGTTTGTGAAATTTACTCGTGAAGATTGTTTCTGCACCAAATTTTTGTTCAGTGTGTAGAGCTGTGCTTACATTTTTGCAACGATATAACCAATCATGCAGCTGAGATTTACTATAGTATATATTGATTTACATGATATTGTTGTATGACTTCAGAAAAATATAGTTTAATGAAATATAATACTTCTGGCATATGAACTACTTTTATGCTGCTATTTTGTCCATTGAAGCTTCACAGCACTGGGTCACTTTAAAAGTCAATTTTAATAATACAAATAAATAAATCAGTGTAAAATTATATTTAAAGCAAATATAAATAAACATTTAATATATTATCTAAAAATCATAACATTTTGGTCACCTTACAGATAATTCAAAACATCTCCTTTTTTGTTGCTCAGAAGAAAGTAAGCATGAAAGTGCATTTTAATTACCAATCATTTTTTTACCTTATAAATTAAAATGTAGTCTATTTATAGTTAATTACAGTAAAAAATAAAATAAGATTTTGTTCATTTCAATTAAGTCAATGGAAGTAGTATTTTACTTAATGAGAAATTCATGCAAAATTATATATTTATATTCATTAAGTATGATTAATTTATTAAATTCAATAATTATTTTATATATTATCTAAAAATAAGAAATAACGTTTTGGTCACTTCACAGATTCTTCATCTGCTTTTGTGTTGCCTGGAAGAAAGTACGTTGAGTTACACCAGTGTTGGGGAAAGTTACTTTTAAAAGTAATGCATTACAATATTGCGTTACTCCATAAAAAAGTAACTAATTACGTTACTTAGTTACTTTTTATGTAAAGTAATGCGTTACATTACTTTTGCGTTACTTTCGCGTTACTTTTTAAATATGAGCAGGGCTTGATTGTTTGTTTTTAATACAATAAGTTATATTTATAGCAAATGCCTTTAAAAGCCTTTCACACCAAAAAGTGTAATGAATAAACCTCAGACTGAAGGACGAGTAAATCACGTCTGTACAGAAGAAAAAACAGCAATTACAGCAATAAAAAACAAAACAACGAAGCACAATTGTTAGTTTATCTAAAGTAATTTTTGGTTATTAATATGGTTGAACTGGATCATCAAAGGTCAGCAGCAAACACATCGGTTAATAAAATGAGATTAGATATATTTGTGTTGTTTAACATATTTAATTATTGCAGGTTTGCGTCATATTCTGAGTTTGTATTTCACTGTTTTAATTCATTTTGATGAATACTGAATCTGTTTTTTTGCGAGTGGGATGAATTAATACACATTCATATTTAGTCTAGATTAGATCTACAGTAAGATCATGTTCACACGGCGCACTGTCATCAATAAATGGAGAAAAAGTAACTCAGATATTTTCTAGTAAATTAAAAAGTAATGCGTTACTTTACTAGTTACTTGAAAAAAGTAATATTATTACGTAACTCGTGTTACTTGTAATGCGTTACCCCCCCCAACACTGGTTAACACTGATATTTGCTCAACCATCAGAAAATGACATTTTCATTTTTCTTAGTTTCTATAAAAATATCACCCCGTTTCACATGCAAATCTGGAGATGGGTCTTAATCAAAAGACAAGCGTCTTGGCCGTCCGTCGCACTGAAAGCTGTTTGTGTGGCGGCTCTGAGCCGCGTCGTGCATCTGAAAGGGACCCTGTGTGGTCTTTGGAGTGTCCTGTTAGCGCCTGCTCTGTTTACACTCCCCCCGTGAGCGCGTGTGAGGTCTCGTGTTGCTCTTGGAGCGCTCGGACACGCGGGGGAAGTGCGAGGGAACCGGAGGAGCAAATGTTTGTGGAGGGCAGATGAAATCCACGGATGAATGAAGGAGCTTTTTCTGTCTGTTTGCTCGGCGGGGGAATGTGAGGAGGGGACTGAGATACAGACGAGGTCTCAATCCTCACCTGCCCTTTGGAAAGAGGCTTTCTGGACACTTTTTGAGAGTGATATCTAATGTGACAACATCTTAGTATATCTCTCGTGTGCATGTGTCAGCTCTGGGAATCTGGTGACATGTGGAGAGAGCTGAGGAGGTGTTCACTTTCACTCTTAACTATATTTCCATGTAGAAACATCTATGGAGTCTTTCATAACACAAACGATTCAAGGGGGAAATGGTTTCTTGAGACGTCATATAGAAGCTAATTTCCATACATGACAACTGTGACTCTTTTGACTCCTTTGTTTGTTATATATTTATTCCAGGGTGGATTTTAATCTTAATCAGTAGCGTGTTTACCCACCATGCAAAGCACACAGTTCTGTGGCCCCGATTTCTACGTGATCGTGATTTCTCCCGAGGAGGAAGGAACACATTTTCTCACGATTTATCCTGCGATCACAATTTCACAACCCATCACCCCCCAAGGAACGCAATCACGAGACCCCCTCCTGGAGATTTGCTTAGGGACCCCCATAACGTAAACACACCCCTGATCTTAATCCTTATTAATCAGGTCCGATTTACTCTTAAATTATTACATTTTTTTAATTAGTCTAATTGTCCATATTTTAATAAATGTACGTTTTATTTTAGTCTATAAAAATAACTTTTTAGTTGATAAGTTGTTTATTTGAAATAAAAATGTAATATATTATCTACAAAAAATTAAATAACATTGTAATGTTAATAAAAACAACATTGATTATACGTTGTGACAATGATTTAGATTGAATTATTTAAAAGAATCTTATTTTTTATAATCGTATTTTCTAGATTTTTTTTTGTTCTGATTTTTTTTTTATAATTAGTATGTTGTTAGTTATCCACTGTTATTTTCTCCTCATATTTTCATCAGCAGTTTATTTATCATCACAATGGCATTTTTGTCATTATTAATAACAAAATAAAAATGTAATACAAATTTCTGCTTTATAAAACTTTTCTGTCAATAATTTTGTAGATGAAATTTGCACTGGTTGCGGCAAAAATAGTAATACAAGTTTTTAAAATGTTTGGTATATCTCAGGTGTAGATATACAGGTGACCTCATCTCATCTGCACTGAAGTTGATAAATCGCTCTATCGCTAGCGGAGCTGCTCTTAGCACTGTGATGTGTTGTAAAGCTCATAGCGCTTAGAACGTCCAGGGAGTCCTTAAATACAGAAACTGTTCATTCATAACTCTGAGTGAAAGAACAGAACAGAATCACTCGTTCCAGTGAGAGAAATATGTCTGTCGCGTGTGTGTGTTGAGATATAATCCTCCTGGTAATCAATATATCCAATTGTATTGTGGGATTTATTATAAATGTTTCAGAGCTGGTGAGTGAAGTGCTCTCTGTCTGTATGTGTCAAGGGTGTGGGCAGCTATGCCCATCAAGAAGAAGGCAGAGGTGTGACACACATACATAACAAGTCCATAAATCGTGTGTGGCACGAACTGGGGGTATGTGTGTTAAGTGTTGTGCAGGTAAGGGAGAAACAGGAGGAGTGTGTGTGTGAAAAGACGACCCACGTGTGTGTGTGTGTGTGTGTGTGTGAGGTCAACCCAGTTGTGCTGATTAATAAATTCCAACACTTTGTGCCTTCCTTCGATTTTTGTGTGCGTGTGTGTGTGTGTGTGTGTGTGTGTGTGTGTGTGTGTGCGTGTGTGTGTGTGTGTGTGTGTGTGTGTGTGTGTGTGTGTGTGCGTGTGTGCGTGTGTGTGTGTGTGTGTGTGTGTGTGTGCGTGTGTGTGTGTGTGTACTGTGTGCGTGCGTGTGTGTGCGTGCGTACGTGCGAGCGTGTGCGTGTGCGTGTGTGTGCGCGTGTGTGTGTGCGTGTGTGTGTGTGTGTGTGTGTGTGTGTGTGTGCGCATGTGCGCATGTGCGTGCGCGTGTGTGTGTGTGAGTGAGTGTGTGTGTGGATGGATTTGTCTGCCTTCAGGCTGTAGACGGCTCCAAGCTGTGTTTAATGATTCCCCTCCGGTGTCTCTTCGTCACATCAGGGATGGATGCAGTGAGATCGGAGGCATGTGGACGGATCACACGCGATATTATTTGCTGGAGCTGCACGCTTGCACAAACACACACACTTGTGTTTGCTTTCTGTGTGGGCTGCAGGCAGATACACTGGCATCTTCACTCCCCCAGTGTGTGTGTGTTTTGTGTCTGTGGTGTGCTGGGATTTTCATGTACTCCTTCTCAAAATACCAGCAGGCTGACAAAAGCAGCTGTTTGATGTTCTGTCGCTCAGCTTCACAACTCAGAGCCACAGATTCTGTGTTCAATGAATGAATGCAGTAGAGGAACATGGATACAAAACTAGCCAACACAATGCTAGAGTCATGCGTGTTGCTATGTGGTTGCAAAGGTGATCTGAAAGATATTTTGCACAATGCTGAAATTTAATAGGTTTGAACAACTGCCAACTTGTTTTTAGTAGTGCTAGTTTAAGTAAATTAAGCAGTGTTAGAGTTTGTGTGTGTGTGCATATGAATGAATGCATGTGTGTATTGGTAGAGTTTGTCAGTGTGTGTTTATGATGGTTTTATCAGTGCTGATGCAGTTTTAGTGTTTGTCTAGTCTGAATGCATGTTTGCATATGTGAACTGTATTAGTTTTCTCTGACAGGGTCAGTAAAGTGTTTACACACAGTGGCTCCGTCTGCCAACAGCACATTGTTCTGTCCTTATTTGCCCAGCTTGAGTCCTGATGCAGTCGCACATCTTCACTGAAGGAGAACCGTTTGAGTGTCATGTCTTCAGGCTTGTTGCGTCGGCGCTCTGGGATTTTGTGTGCCCTTAGATGTGCTGTGAGTGTGTGTGTGTGTGTGTGTGTGTGTGAGAGAATCGGGTCGTAGGCTCGGGCTAATTTACAGATCTGTCAACAGACCTCTCTCTCTCACACACACACACACTCACTCACTCTCTCACTCACTCACACACACACACACACACACACACACACACACACACACACACACACACACACACACACACACACACACACACACACACACACACACATACATCACTCTAGTGCTTCTAGACCACAACAAGTCCTACATCAGCCAGGACACATAAATAGCCCAGGAGAGCATTAGGATGTCAGAGACGCTCTGGGCTCTCATACGTTCAGCTGTTAGAGCGAGTGTAGTCTGTACGGTGAATTATAAAGCTCTTCCACAAACTTCAGGGACATCTTTGAACCTCTGCAGACTCGATAGCGGGAGATTAAAGACAAGAGAGAAATAACAATCTTCTTGGTGTTGGTGTTTGTGTGTAAAGATTCTCAGTGCTGTTTATTTGTGCTTCATCTTTTGATGAAGTTTCAAAGCAATTAATGGCACAAAGAGATAGATTTTTCCTTTTATATGAAATATGAAACATTTAGCGCACTCTTGTGCTAAATGTGTGTTTAGAAAATGACCTACATAATATTTTAAGTGAGTGTTTTTTTATTTTTTTTATTTAATATTATGTTAAGATTTGATCGTAGTTTACTTTTTTTTATATTCAGTCATGAATATTAAAGCAGTGCTTTCAGTGTTAACCTCATCTAATAAGCTTAAATCACTCAACAATCAAGGGTCATATTTCCTTTAAAACTGTTCTTTTATTCCTTATTTGAGATGAATGTTAATTCAGGTCAGGGTTTGAATAAATTCTATTCAAATGAGCAAGTTGGTATTTGAAGACAAATCTGTTTCTCTACATTGAAATGAGCCTCTTCAATTAATTATGTATTAATAAAATGAGTGGAATGTGTTCGTGAACAAAACATCCGCTGTGCTGTTCAAACATGCTTAATGGCTGCTCATCTCCCAACTTTATTTGCTAATTGGTTTGACAAGACCATTAGTGTTATTTACTTAATTCCTCCAGAGTTAGCAAAGCATCTAATCTCCATCTGTAGCTCCTCGGGGTTGGTTATTTGAATTGTTCTTGCTTAATTTCTTCATTCTGTCAGTGTAGAGCAGCGGTTCTCAATTCCAGTCCTCGCGCCCCCCCGCTCTGCATATTTCGTATGTTACTCTTATCGCTTCAGATGTTTGTTCTATTCGAACGTAAGTGCCCTGCGAAGTGGACATCAGGATATTCCGCCATGATTCCAGTTCGAAGCGAACGTATATATTCCATTCAAAGTGCATTGAAGTGTGCAAGACGTGAATTAAAATTGTATATATTTACAGAGGTATATGATGTCACACTCGTCCGTGCGTGAAGACGTTGCGCAGCGCAAATCCATGAATGAATGTTCCGAAATAAAGTAAACTTCAGCGGATTTCCCTGCTCAGGGAGTAGGGAGCAATGGACCCTGTGTAGGGAGCAATGGACACTGTGTAGGGAGCAATGGACCCTGTGTAGGGAGCAATGGACCCTGTGTAGGGAGCAATGGACCCTGTGTAGGGAGCAATGGACCCTGTGTAGGGAGCAATGGACCCTGTGTAGGGAGCAATGGACACTGTGTAGGGAGCAATGGACCCTGTGTAGGGAGCAATGGACACTGTGTAGGGAGCAATGGACCCTGTGTAGGGAGCAATGGACCCTGTGTAGGGAGCAATGGACCCTGTGTAGGGAGCAATGGACCCTGTGTAGGGAGCAATGGACCCTGTGTAGGGAGCAATGGACCCTGTGTAGGGAGCAATGGACCCTGTGTAGGGAGCATGTCAATCGGAACACAGTTCATGCACGGAGCGCACTTCTAACAAGCTGATTATCTGAATCAGGTGTGTTAACAAAGAGAGACATGCAAAATATGCAGAGCGGGGGGGCGCGAGGACTGGAATTGAGAACCTCTGATGTAGAGATTAAATGAGCTTTACTGTAGGTGTGTAACGCAGCTGATCCGTTGGTTCTCACAGGACTTCCGCGGTTCCTCAGTCAGCCGGAGGGTGTGTCGGTGCGCGCGGGTGGAACTGAGATGCTGAGCTGCGAGGTGACGGAAGAGCTTGTCCCGTTCACCCGCTGGGAGAGGGACGGTCGGGCCGTGGAGCTGGACGGCAGGGTCATACAGCTGCCCAGCGGAGCTCTGGTCATCAGCAACACCTCCCAGAGCGACGCCGGACTCTACCACTGCACCATAGACGGCCTGGGACCGGCCAAATCCACAGAGGAGGCAGAACTACAGGTGTCTGCAGGTACAGACACACACACAGTGTGCTGTGATTGTAAACGCTTCAAAACTATGTTATTTTAACAAATTAAAAATATATATATATATGTGATAATAATTTTTGCACAGTAATCATATTTCAGCATGTAACCTTTTTTTATCAGAACGAGCATATGGGTAGAAGTTTCTTTTATATAGCATTTACCTTGAGAATAAGAAGTTGATTGCCCAATGGAGAATCTAAACATTAGATTATATATATATATATACATTATTATTAGTGATGGGACGATACACCTACTTCCCGATCCGATACTATCACGATACTTGGGTGCCGATACGATACGTATTGCGATTTTGTTTAATAATTGCGATTCTATAAGTATTGCGATTCGATATTGCTGTGTTGCGATTATTATTTCTTGTTTTTAACTCTAGACCATGGGAAAAAGTTGAATGATAAACTTAATATACAGACTGTCGCAATTTAAAAAAGAAAAACCCACACATCTTAGCAGTCATTTGTCCTGTTTTATTTCAGTTTTCAGTAAACATAAACAAACAGACACAAAAAATCCAATAGAAAAATACTTTGAAATAAAGTATAAAGTGCCTTTTGAAATAAAGTGCCCATCAAACTAGTTCCATTAATAAAATAAATTAAAATGAAGAGTCCGTGAAAGCTTTCTTTAACATCAAACTTAACTTTTACTGCATTAAATAAAATATATAAGTCGTGAACCACTTACCATATATATATATATAATTTGTTAAAAAACAAAAACACAGCAAATTTATTTTGCAAAATTAAAAATTATTATGTAGCAGTCCCAAACTAGTTTTTGTTAATACAATGAGCCACCACAGTCATTTAAACATATATAAAATGGCACAAAGTGAAAATAACATGGTATTTTTGGGTTATGGAAACAACAGTTACCATGGTGAATATACAACAATACTAAAATGAACTGTTAATGAAACATTGCTTCTGAATAGAATGAATATCATACCTTCATGCAAATCCTTCCCAGCTAACACACGCAGTATGTGATTTATCAGTACTGTACTTTTATTTCACGCGTTGCATTCTCTTAGTGTCTGCACTTTAGTGAAGTGATATACAGCGCAGGCAGGACAGGATAGTGAGAGACTTTTATTTCATAAGTTATGAAAAGTCTATTGAAGGACTGTCCACATCTCATCTGACCGCAGACACTGAATCGTGACGGCGTGTTTTTATCAGGCACTCTTTACTTAAACTGCATCTGACAGAAGTGTCGACAGCTTTCATGCACAGCTTTTAAAATAAAAGTCTCGCATCAGAAAAAACATTAAGAATTAAGTAATGATGTCGTTTCTTCGGCTGTACACTCCGCGACCCATTTTCATCAACTGAGACAGACTAAATACAGAAGAACTGTGTCTCCAAGACGCTTCAAGAAAATACCTGCAAAGATTCAGAACAGTTAAAAATGTAGGCGCTTGTGTAAAAATGCTGTAAAAAGAGGATGCTTTCAAAAATAATGTCATAAATAGATTAACTTCTATTAACTAAATTAAATCATCATTTGTTGTGACATCATTTGTGTTTAAAGCAGCTTTTTCCCTCGGTGCACTTGAGTAAAGTTTCTCCGGAGCTTTGCAGGAGGTTTTCTTGAAGCGTCTTGGAGACATAAAATGATGTAGTAAAAATGTATAACTTTTTATATAAAATATGAATTTTCAAATGTTCATGAGATGATTCTGGTTATGTTTATATAAATTAAATATATATTTATAGACCCTTTTTTCCCCTGCGCTAGCTATGAAGTCTGTTAGCTTGTTTTTTAACAATAACTGGAGAAATTCAGATTTTACCTGCATATGTAAGGATCACGTACTGTCCGGGACCGTGATTATTATTTGAAAAGGCTATGTGACAGGACTTCCTCCGGTTGAGTGACTCACATCTAACGTGTATAGTCACATCTAAGTCGTGTTTATATTTCAATATAGCAACTATTTTTAAGCTAACATTACATTATTAAACAATTAATCACAACAATGTATATACAATTACATATGATTAACATATGAATCATTAGTGTGTTGTTTTACACACATGTCTATCTAGTCGTGATAAATGATGTTTCAATATCAGCCGGCAACTATGTGTACAGCTACATTATTTTCCAGCCACAACTTTTATCCCCGAAACAATATGTGTATACGAAATGTTGTGATGACATATGATTAAGCATATAAACGTGCTTGTCTGAAGCAACAGTGTGTTGTTTTACACACAGTATATCATTATTTGAGAAAGACCCACGGACACGGCATGAGATGCATAATAAATCTTTAGACGCACATAACTAGGGCTGCACCGAATATTCGGCCACCGGAAAAATTTTATCGAAAGACTTTTATCACCGAAACAATACGGCCGTTTAATTCATCATGTGAAATGACGCAAACAGAAACCATTCCGATCGCTACGCACGTGCTTGTCGAGAGGAACGCGCGCGGCACAGAAAAGGAAAATGTCTGCGGTGTCCGAGCACGCCCACTCCATCTGTACGGTTTTGAGAAAGACCCACGGACAGCGATTTGCAAGGAAGTTTCCCATGACGTATGCCGAAATCAAGAGTCTTTGTTTTGATACACTATTATGAAGGCCTGCAAAGACTTTCTCCACGTCGGGTTTAATTCATCACCTGAAATCCAAACACTTGTTCTGAATCGCTACGCTGAACTTTCTTGTATGAGAGGAACGCGCGCGGCACAGAAAAGGAAAACGCCGCCGAGCAGCCCACTCCATCTGTGGCGGACGGTTTTGGAAAGGCAAGGACGTTTCCCAGTGACGTATGGGCTTTGTTTTTATGAGAGAATGGCATTTAATTTTACTTTGATTTGTACATTATTATTTAATATACACTATTATGTTGAAGTGGGGTCAAGTTAAACATTTTAATTTTGATTTTATTTTATATTGCTGTATCTTTAATTGTTGCAATGTGTTACTTGTTTGAATGCATAATTTGTAATTGATTTACTTTCTTGTAGTAGTCCTAGAGAGAAAAATTTAAAATGCAATTGCAATGCTTGATTTTAGTAAAGTTATGTCATATCCATAAACTTTGTTTTTATGAGAGAACATTTAATTTTAACCTGCCATAAGTATTTCGCTGTTTCGGTTTTCGGCCTTGGTTTCCTTTTTTTCGGTTTTCGGTTTCGGCCATTATTATTTTTACACATGAGTGGGGCATCCCAAGTTAAACATTTTAATTTTGATTTTATTTTATACGATTGTTAATGTGCTAAATAAAATTTGCAAAATTCTTTGACTTTAATATTAATTTATGCAATTGCAATGCCTTATTGTAAAGTTAGTGCCTTAGCCATAAATCTGACTAATAAGACATAATTTATTTCGGTGTGTTTTCGGCCAAGAATTTTCATTTCGGTGCATCCCTACCGATAACAACAAAAGACAATACTTTATTGAACCTTTTCTGACAAGAAATGTGCGCTGCAACCGCGATAATTTTTGACGATCGTTTCTGTCCAGTCCGCTCGTTTTGTTGCGTTTAACCACAGCTGTATTCATTTATTTGTCTGGCAGTGGCAGCAGGTATGTGTTAATATTTCTAATTGAAGCCTCTACTACATTGATTCTGGCACCTAACATCACAACAAGAAGATATTTTAAGCTCCTTATGTAACCGAATCTGCGCTGTTTTGAATTGGTCGCCTCCAGCTAGCGCTATGACGTAACTGTGACGTCGGCATTAAAAGGGTCTATACACACTTATTATAACCTTTTAAAGTTAATTAAAATAAGTTCATTATACTATGATAAATATAGTATCATTATTATATTATTATTACTGTACTTTAAATATATTATCATAAGAAAAATAATAATTGTATTATTATTATTATGACTTTTATTCATTGAATTGTGAGTTTACTGATATATTTTTATAGTCCCATTTGTGTGTGTCTTTGCAGATTCGGGTGTTGAAGAAAAGCTGGAGACTCTCCAGGGCCCGGTTGCTGTAGCGAAGGTCGTCGGAGAGAGCGTGTTATTGCCATGCGTCATGAAGGGATCCCCTGTGCCAGTGATTCGCTGGACGCTTAACGACCGGCCGATTAACGAGAGGTAAGCGTATCAGAACTGTGTCTTTGCCTGACCCCATGAGAAAAAAACACCTATAAATCATGTTGGCACAGAGAGTTGTCAAATTCTTGGCTGGATGCAAGAAATGTGTACCGGTATGAGATCAGAGCGAAAGCTTCGATGGGACTGCAAACTGTCTCTTCCTCAGATTCACTCTGGCAGCAGTCGCCCTTCCTCGGCGTGGTTTGGCGTACTAAAGCAAACTCGTAATGGACCAGCGTCACAGAGCACACTAAAAGAATCCATTCAGTTGCTCTTAAAATCGCACTATTCAACGTCTGTCCAAATTCCTCAGCGTAAAATATCGTATTATCCGGCGGAGGTAATTACTGACGCCTGTGTAAATGGATATGATAGAGCCGCGCGGCGGCGTTCCCACGTGGCCATTGTGTCGTTTTGCATATGCGCAGCATAGTTATGATGCTCTTATCTGGAACGTGGCTTCGTCTAAAGTCACGCTCGTCATTTACATGCCGTAAATTGCCTTACATAGCCGGTGTCCTCTCTCCCGCTCGCTTTTCTCGAGGACGGTTGGCTGTTGTCATGCGGTGGACATGAATAATGTAGAAAGGATTGTCATGGCATGTAAATGAGCTGTCAGGGCTATAGCACTCTGTCATTCATTATTATGCCCTCTGTGCTGGTATATTTACCCTGATGTGATTTCAGCCGCGGGTTTGGTGATGTTTGCATTGTGGAAGGGCAAAAGCGATTACATGCTTTTTATTGCTGCTTTGTCTCTTTTCATTTCCTAACACTCTGCGTTTTATCCCCTTACACACTCGGGTCTCGGGTTGTATTACTGAATATACTGATCTACAATCTGCATCTAAACTGACCGATGGCTGCCAGAATAAAGTGGATTAGATTAATAGTGATCTTTGACACTAAACAGTAATATTACTATTGCTCATACTAAGATTAATAGTTCGGTTAGTAGTAACCACTTACCCTGAGTATTCAACTTGAAAAGTGACATAAATGACACTTCAAATTAATCAAATATGATATAAATATTAATGTCTTATAAATAGATTTTTTTTGCTGTTTTTATTTTCATTTTATTCAAATTTTTAGATACTTTTTTTTGTTTTCTTAAATAATATTTTTTCCTTTTAATTAATTTTTATTTCAGTTTAGGTCATTTTATTACTTTTACTTAGTACAAGGCAACATTTATAATATTTTTTGTGCACATTAATTAGTTAATTAATGTATGTTTGTTTGTTTGTTTATTTATATTTTATTATGTGTATATATTATATGGTTTAAAACATAGTAGAACTTTTAAAGTGCCTCTTTTATGTATTTTTGAAAGTGACCTTTCATGCCGTGTGTAACAGCTCTAAGTGAATGAAAGCATCCGTGTATAAAGTCTCTCAAAAGAAAGAGTCGACTCTGAATCATTGAAACGAGTCATTTTTTAAATGAATCCCAAGTCGTTTCATGTTGACGTCATCATGAAACATTAGCATATTGCCCGCCCACTTGTTGCGCGTGCACACCTGGGAAAACTTGATTTTCACGTCGGTCTGAATGAAAATGCAAATTCGTTCTTTGGCTGTACACAAAGCAGCACTGCTCACAAACGCTGCTTCAAATTGAAATCGACCAATCAACGCAGTTTAGCGTCATGCAAAGGAGGGGTTTGGAAAAAATCATCGTTGAGCGAATTGTTCTGGGAGTCATTGAGCAAGTAAGGTAAAAATACATGCATATAATAAGACCTTGAATGCATGTCGACCTGTTGTTGGGGACTCCCAAAACCAAAATATGAACCTTTCATAACCCATATTAGGGGCACTTGAATATTTATATATTAGAAATGTATTATGTATATATGCACCCCTTCCCTATATGCAGTCGAGTATTTATATTTGATGTTATTTCAGCTTTATTTCAATTATTGAAAATGATTTTGGATAGTTTAAGTTTTAAACAACCTTTTATGATGCTGTGGTATCATCTGTGATCGTGTATGCTGTCACCTGCCGGGGAGGAGGATTGCTAGAGAAGGAGAAGAACAAACTTCATAAGCTGATAAAAAGGCAGGTTCTGTGGTGGGCTGTGTGTTGTCCACTATTGACGTGATAGCACAGGATAGAATGACTGATAAATAGTCAGTATAATGAAACAAGACTGTCATCTTCTTAATGAAACAGTTCAAGCCTGAGTACTTTTAGCTCAAGATTAATTCAGCCCTGATGTCATATAAAAAGTCATTTTTACCAACAGCCATTAGGTTATATAATCAATGTCATATTAGATGACTGATGTAGAATTTTAATTTGTATTTGTATAACACGGTGTAGATTGTACTGTGATGCTCGAAACAAACACATGACCGTATTGTGCAGTATTTTTTATCTATTTATTGTGTGGTGAGCTGCTGTGACATGTGAAATCTCCCTTTGGGATTAATCAATCAATCGATCAAGTTAACAGTAACAACACTGATGCCCTTAGCATTGTGTCGAGTAGTTAGGTGCAGTGGTTGTGAAAGTCACTCCCATTATTTTTCAGTAAATGTACAAATCTTTTTTTCCTGAAGAAAGCACACAGAATGGGATTGATGAGAGGATTGTGTGGGTGTTGTATGTAGGAAACCTCTGAACTTGTTAATGGATGGAAAACGCTCTGCCTCTTTTCTGATAGTTGTTTCCTGAATAAGACCGGGGATAAAGCTCCATCCCTGCTGCGGCCCATGCAAAATTAATGATGTTTTTCTGTCTTGTATACATTTTATTTTGGAATACAATTTGGGAATTGCTTTGAGAAATGAAATCCAGAAAAAGAGAATGAAAGTATATGTAAGTAGAGCAAAACTGTCCTGTGTGTGTGTGTGTGTGTGTGTGTGTGTGTGTGTGTGTGTGTGTGTGTGTGTGTGCGTGCGTGTGTGTGTGTGTGTGTGTCTGCGTGTGTGTGTGTGTGCGTGTGTGTGTGTGTGTGTGTGTGTGTGTGTGTGTGTGTGTGTGTGTGTGTGTCTGCGTGTGTGTGTGTGCGTGTGTGTGTCTGCGTGTGTGTGTCTGCGTGTGTGTGTTTCTTTTATAAATGGGACAAATATATGTGTATATTTATGTAAGTATATAAAATACTATTTACATTTTTATTTTTATTACAGTTCTAATATATTACCTAAATATTAACATAAATGTTATTTGTAATTACATATAGTTATGTGTAGGTTAAAGTATAACAGAATATTTTACATTTATAAGAAATATATTAGAATGTATATAGTCACCACTTTCTTTTTGTGCATTTTATAAAAATATATACACTTTATATATTTTATACTTAATGTAATGATATAATAAATGTTATATTATTGTAATGATATATATATAGTGTATGATCATGGAGCTCACCTACAGTGACCATCGTGTTCTTGGTCACCACTCTAACCAAAGCCCTTCTCCATCAGTTACTCAGTTTGTCCAGGAGACCAGCTCTAGGAAGAAGTCCTGGTTGTTTCAATCTTCTTCCATTAAGAGTAACAGAGACTATGCATTTGTGACCCTTCAATGAAGCAGAATGTTTTCTGAACTCTTCCCCGGATGTGTGGCTTGACTCAAACCTGTTTCTGAGCTCTACAGGCAGTTCTTCTGACCCCAGGGCTTGTTTTGTTGTTCTGATATGCATTATCAGCTGTTAGAGCTTAAGATGTGTGTGCCTTTCCAAATCATACCCATTCAATTGAATTTACCACAGGTTAACTTCACTTGCAGTGTAGTAACATATACAGGCTCGACCTTGCTGATGTGATAAATATTTTATATACGTGTCAATGAATGCCAAAATTAATAATATGAATGCATGGGCATTTAGTTTTAATTTACAACAGTGCAAATGTAATCAGAACCCAGTTTACTTATTCATTAGCTTCTCATTACACAGTTTATTGTTTTAATAAACTTGCTATGTGGAAGATGTTTGAAAAACCTGTCCTCTTTGCTTTACAATTATAATTCATTGATGCAGAACATGAGTAGATACTAGATTCGTGGGGACACAATAGTAAAATTATATGAATTAGTTTATCATATAAGTCCAGCAAACCACAACAATCACTGCTTTAGCAACAAAAATACATATATATATCGCAGCTACAGGCTGCATGTAGTGCATTTAAACATATAGTTTCATATATATTCACCAATATAATGTCACACACACACGCACACGCATATAATATACATATATACTTATGCAACACACACACACACACAACACACATGTATATACACACATATATATATATATATAGATTATCATTATTATATGTAATTATGAAGTGTGTAAGTGTGTGTATAATTTATAATTATTTACCTGTTACAAAAAAAAGTATAATAAAAATGAAAATCCTGGATGAAATTAGATTAAAATATTTGTGCAGCATAATTTGGGGTTCGTATCGTGATCATGCCAATGGAGCATTGAAATGCTGTCTATGTAGGCGGCTGATTAGTGTTTGGACAAGAGCATTGTTTTCAGATAATGTCATTCAGATTGGTCCGTTGTGCTGCCGTCTGTTGTAATGCATCCTCGCCGCGTCGATCCCTCCCACTGTAAATGTGAATTGATCGTATCAAAGAGCTGAGCAGACTAATCATGACCTGTTTAAGCCGCTAACTACCCCTTCAGCTCGTGTGCGCCGCGTCCCGACCTCGTCTCAGTCGGCTTCCTCCGATGAGGCTTGTTGTCAGTTCACGCTGTCGATTGAAAGCGGCTAAATGTCTAATTGCGGTTCTTTGCCGGTTGTCTGTGCAGGACTGATGATTGCTGACAGACTCCATTTACGGCGTAATTGCTTCTCTCATGGTCTTCAGGCGATGTAATGTATTCCTGATGCTGGAGACATTCTAATAATGTCATATTACCCACAATGCCCAGTCCCTCAGAGGAGTAGATAGAGTCCATCATGGCTCACACAACATCTGTGTGTGTGTACTGTGTGTGTGTGTGTGTGTGTGTGTGTGTACTGTGTGTGTGTGTGTGTGTGTGTGTGTGTACTGTGTGTGTGTGTGTGTGTGTGTCTGTGTGTGTGTGTGTGTGTGTGTGTACTGTGTGTGTGTGTGTGTGTGTGTGTGTGTGTGTGTGTGTACTGTGTGTGTGTACTGTGTGTGTGTGTGTGTGTGTGTGTGTGTGTGTGTGTGTAGTGTGTGTGTGTGTGTGAGAGAGAGAGAGAGAGAGAGAGTGATTGGGTGATTGGGTTTACACTGTGATTGGAATGATTTTAAAGGATACTTCACCTAAAAATTTATTTTTCATATTTTTCAGATGTTTGAAACACTAATATGGGATTTTTAAAGAATCTTAAAATTGCAATTCATATGATATATGTGACGGATCAAAATTTAAATTGTGATTCATTATAATATTTCTAAAGTCCATATAATGACAGATATTGCATTTGTAATTGTGCATGCTCATTTCTTTTTTTTTTCTTTTTTTTTTATCTAATTTGCGTTTCCCATCATCTAAAGCACACTTAAATGTTGTCTTTAAAATAAAAAAAATACAAATTGAATACACTGTTTTACAGTTCTGTTCCAATCAACCGTGTATAGTGACATCTAGATGGATAATAATTAGGGCTGTCAGTCGATTAAAATTGTTTAATCTAATTAATTACGTTGTTTTGATTGAGTAATCGAATTGATCGCAAAATAAATTTCACTGTGAAAATACCCCCAAAAATATTTTTTATATATTTTTGTGTTAAATTATAAATTAAATATAAAGTAGACATTACAAATTGTAGCTTTAGAAATATTTAATTTGATTTCGCACAAAAATGATTACACAAACAATTAACATCAACTATAGAACATGAAAGAGGATAATTTGAGAAACATCTCAGTATTGTTTGTTCATACAATGAAAGTCACTGTTAACCAAAACAGCTTTGTTACCAACAGTCTTCAAAATACTGTTTTCCACAAAAGAAAGGTTTGAAACGACATGAGGGTGAGTACATGATGACAGAAGTATACTTTTTTGGGTGAACTATCCCTTTAATGTTTTTAGTATTATCATTATTATTATTAAATAATAAATTAATTCAATGATACTCTAAATAAGAAACTACCTCTGCCAGCAGGGGGCGGTAAATGTCATTCATTCGGTTTGTTCAAACGGCTGACTCATTCAAGAATGAAGTAAACGCAGGGCCGGCACCAAGGGGGGGCATTCGTGGGCCGTGCCCCCCCTAAACGAGTTACTGTGCCCCCCACTTTCCATCCTCTCCCCTCCTTGCTGAACGTGATCGATTTCGAAAGCTAAAGTGAAACCGATAAAACAGCACACACAAGAAAGGATTGTACATTTTAGCGAGCGTCAGCAACTGCACGCGATCACAGATTGCACACTTTCCACTTGAACCCCCCCACCCCAAGCACACACACACACACACACACACACACACACACACACACACACACACACACACAAAACACATTAAAATGCCCCCCTGATGGAGGTGCCTGAATAAACACTCTCTTTATGAAAGGTCTTTGAATCATCGTTTCTCTTGATTTGTTTAAAACGCTGATTCATTCAGAAACTAATCACTGTAGTGTTGCTCCGAGACACACAACAATTCTGCTGTGGTTTAAAGTAATTATGTTCTTTGCTAAATTGAGCAAAAACACACAATATTGTGTTTAAAATATAACGCAATATCAACTTCTTATTTACTGAACTGTTGTATAAAATCACATTTAAACTCGTGATATTCGGGACATAAGCAGCACTCGTGTGATACTGCTCTCGCTGCTCCTGTGACAGCGCTTATCGTATGATACAAGTATGAGACAAAAACACATGCAGGGGCATTTTTGCACCAATATCTTGAATTGTAGGGCATAACTGCATTTATGGAGTTGTTGCCCTGCATCATATTTGTCACCAGTCAACTATATGAAATGTAAGATGACGTACAGGTCAGGGGGTGGGGCCAGTGCGTTAACTGCATTAAAATATTTTAGTCACGTAATTTTTTTATAACTAATTAATTAAGCATTAAACTGACAGCCCTAATAATAATAATTTTATTAAACTATAAGGGCGTGTTCACACTTGGCAAGAACGTTGACGAGCGTTTTTTTAGTCAAATAAATAGCTGGCAGCGTTTTGGTTGCAAATCGCAGCCGAGGGCATCTTTTGTTGCTATAAAAACAGCTGCAGCGGTAGCCCAGCGATGTGTGCTGCAGAAATGTCAGCTTTATTAGTTAATGTTGGCTCTTGAAGTTAACGGGGAGGGTAATGTCAGTTCACAACGATGTTTGTGGGAGCGTGTCATTATATGGGGAAGGACGCTGTATGGTGCTTCAAACAATTTAAGTCCAGTTTTCATACAACTCCTTGTGCTCAGAAACTAGTACGATCTGTCTACCGGCTATCTTCTCATTTTTTCTCATTGTTTTTGTTGTTATGCAAAAGACTCGCCACTCGCTTGTCATTGGTCAGCTGTCAAAAAGACGCTTGACGTAGGACGTTTTTCTTTTTTTCAGCTTGAAAAGATGCTCTGAGCTGCAGAAAAACAGCGGTGGACTTTGTTGAAAACACGGTTTACACCATATGATTAGATTATAAAACAGCCAAGTGTGAACATAGCCTAAGAAGTTAACCATTATATATAATATAAAAAGTCATTTATTATAGTTTTATTTGGATTGGAATGGAACTGTGTGAAAATAAATTCTTCAAAATAAGTCGCACCATACTGGTTTAGAATGACAATGAGGGGAGAGTAAACAATGGCAATCGTGTTATTGCGTGAACTAAGCTTTTAAGGTAGAAAAATGGCAAGAATGAAGACCGAAAGCTTAAAACATACACATCTTGTGTGCTTAGAGGCCTTATATTTCAGCATGAATAAGTCACATTCTTCACCCTCCTCCATTGTTTGCTTCTCTGGTATGTTGTTGTAAGTCTAATCTGTAGATTGTGGAACTGAATAAACAAATCACAGTGAGTGAAAACCTCCTTATCAGCTCAGACGCTCATTCATTACCGGCCACACATAAACACTCCTTTACTGCCAATCTCTTGAGTGATTTCTGGACAGACGGGTCAGATAAATGCTGTCTGATCTGAGGCCGGTTTCTCCATGTTTGGACTCCTTTAAAGAGTGGGATATGAACAGAAAACTGACGGGTCGACCCAGATTAGGGATGCAGCGATTAACCGGTTTTACTATTAACAGCGCTTTAAAACATCTGAGAGAGAGAGAGAGAGACTGAGAGTGAGAGAGTAGAGAGAGAGAGAGAGAGAGAGAGAGAGAGACTGAGAGTTGAGAGAGAGAGAGAGATAGAGAGAGAGAGAGAGAGACTTGAGAGAGAGAGAGAGAGAGAGAGACTGAGAGTGAGAGAGAGAGAGAGAGAGAGAGAGAGAGAGAGAGAGAGAGAGAGAGAGAGGAGAGAGAGAGAGAGAGAGAGAGAGAGAGAGAGAGAGAGAGAGAGAGAGAGAGAGAGAGAGAGGTGACGTTGCGTGTGTGAATTAGTCTACAAGCATCTGCGCGTCATTACAAACAATGAAGATTTGAGTTTAGTCATTTAAACAGTCACTTTACCCCCTCTTCTGATTAATATAATGTAGTGATAAGCTATTTTATTAATGAAAGTCTGGGCAGCGTTGACAACAAGTTTGTGTCCTCCTAAATCGATCTCGATCTCACAAACCACAATAATAGACATGATTTTCTCAGGTCATATGAAAAATCAGATGAATAAAGATGATTAAAATGAATAAGTATGGATGACAGCTGATTACAATAATAGTTCAGTTTATTCTCCTCATTAGTAACAGTGTTCTCTGTGGGATAAATAAAGTTAATATTAGTCTTATATTAATAATACTTAATTAACATTGTGATTTATCATCCCTGTTATAGAATATATTATTCATAAGTCTTTTTTTCACCATCTTTCCAAGTTCTGTTCCTCAGGTCTAAAAGAAATGTAGAAAGATTATACAAAATGAAAACACCAAATACATTTGTGATCTATTTCTATTTGTTATTATCAAAAGGGAAATACTGACGGATGTTTACAGAGCAGAGGTCACATTTCTAATTCCAATTAAGAGAGATGGACTTTTTCTTTAGTATTATTATTTTGAGCTGTATTATTGGTTACTGTGTTATTTCTGTTTCAAAAGGCAGTAATAAATAACACTTTAATATCTAAAGAGTGTTTATGTGATAAATGCATAATAATCGTGATTATTCCTCAGACTATAATCGTACCAACTAAATCTATAACCGTTGCATGCCTAACCCAGATCATCACGCGTCTGTATTTGTCGTATCTCACGGTTGAATCTCATGGATTAGAGCCGGATACTGTTTAGTGCTTCACAGAAAGCCAGCGGATCACGGAGGAATTCTAGCTTGCTTCACAAGAACAGCTTTTGTCCTCGCTGACGTGCATGAACCAGCCAGAGACGCGGTAAGATGCATCAGGGCTCTAGACTGACTTTCTGCACTGGTTGCACTGGTGCGCCTAACTTTTTTTCTTAGATGCACCAGCACAAAAGTTAGGTGCACCCAAATTTTCATATAGGCAATATTGACTAGTAAACGATTAACTAACAATCTGCTCAACATAACGTTCTTTATTTGAAGCACAATTCTACAAGAAAGGTAACTTACTGAAAAAGTGTCGGTGCTTAAAGTGCTTCACTGAGCTGAGATTTAAATTAAAACATCTCAAGATAAATGAAATAAAAATAAAATCTAAATGAAGTGTTTTAAGTGTTGCAATCCTGCGCCCCCATCCCACCTCAGACTACCAAATAATTTCACTAAACATGAAAAAAAACTTTTCTGTTCTGTCTAATTGTCTCTCTGTGCTCATACTGTATTTTAATGCAGCCAAATTATCAATACAACTGTTTTAATTTATATATTTTACTGTTTCTTTTGTCTTTAAATGGGATAAATATGAAATTGGTCGCACTCTAGAGCCCTGTGGATGCTTGTGTTGATGACAGATACTCGACCTCGTCTCAACACAAACATCAGCTTGGACTATTTGCAAGGAGAACATTGTAATATAAGTGTACAGTAAATCCAGTCAGGCGTCGCACACAAACACCTTCAGCAGTTCCTTCTGAGGCGCCAATGCTGGATGAATGCTGTACATTTTCAACAAGCAGTTCCTCTTTGTGTAATACTCTGGATTTATGTGTTTTTTTTATGGTAATATCATGCATTCTACTCCGAAATCTCGCCCTCATGTTTATATTTACAACGCACAACATCCTGGAAGTGTTTGCATGTGTTTTAAACATTTATAGTACATTTATTACGTTTTTAATGGTTGATCAGCGTTTGCAAACAACAGTAAATTTAAACTGGCCTTTGAAAGGAGGAATTCTGGGAAATGGAGGATAATAAATCCTCAAGCGCTTTAGCTAACATAAGAATCCTTCAGAAGTGTTGATGTTCAGCCAGATGTTCTCCAAGATAAAGTTTAAGAGAATAACACTTGATTGTAGCTTTTTTTCCTGTATCCACCAGGGTGTAAAAAGTTTTTAAAAATTAGTTAAATTAATAAAAATATTCAAATAAATCAGATGTTATAGAGGTTGAATTTTGTGCTAATTTAAAGGAACAGTTCACCCAAAAAAATTATTTATTTTTAATTTTTTATATTTTACCCGATTATTTACCTCTTTTCCATAAAATGACAAAATCGGTAGTGACCATTTCATTGTTATTTTTAATTTAATACATTAAATTAGATTGAATTGTTATATTTTCTGTTTTCAATTTAATTTCAGTTTAAGTTTTATAAATTGTATGTCATTTTATTTTATCATTTTTAATATATCTATATAGCTTAGTAATAAAGTATATTTTAGTTTAGTTAAGGTTCAAGGTTCTTTTATTCGTCACATACTCTTATACAGGATATAATCAGTAGTGAAATGTAAATCAGGACAGGTCCGCTCAATGGACAGTGCAAAAAAAAAAGAAACATAACACAAGAGAATGTATATAAATATAGGTAAGAATAAAATAAAAATAAGAAGAAAAAATAAGGAGTAAAATGTGCAATGAAATAAAATGTGCAATACAGCATACTGTGGACTTAATAAATAATAATATAAACAGGGATGTGCAAGAAGAATGTGCAAACAGGTTGTACCGGGTATGTACACATTAAATTGAGTCTTGTTGATGTTATGAGACTGAGTTTGAGTGTATGAGCCTGATGGTCTGAGGGAAGAAGCTCCTCCTCAGTCTCTCAGTTTTTGCCATCATGCTCCTGAAGCGCTTGCCAGATGGCAGTGAAATGAAAAGACGGTTACCGGGGTGATTTGAGTCCTTGATGATTTTAGCAGCTCTGCTTTTGCAGCGTTTGAGGTAGATGTCCTGCAGAGAGGGGAGAGCAGACCCTGAGATGCGCTCAGCTAAGCGCACGACTCTCTGTAGAGCTTTGCAGTCCTGGTTTGTGGCGTTACTATACCACACTGAGATGCGTCAATACACTTTCTATGGCCCCTGAATAGAAAGTTTTCAGGATAGCTGGTGAGACCCTGAATTTCCTCAGCTGTCGCAGATGGTACAGTCTTTGCCTGGCTTTCTTAACCTGTGTTTGAATGTGTGTAGTCCAGGTCCTCGGAGATGTTTACACCGAGGTACTTGAAGCTGCTCACCCTCTCCACAGGGGTCCCACTGATCATAAGAGGAGTGTAGGGCCACTGCTGTCTCTTCCTGAAGTCCACGATCAGCTCTTTAGTTTTGCTCACGTTCAGAGAGAGACAGTTGTCCTGGCACCATGATGTGAGTCTCTCCACCTCATCCAAGTATGCGGCCTCATCATCGTTGTTAATGAGGCCCAGAACCACAGTATCATCAGCAAATGTAACAATTTTAACATAAATATTACATTTTTATATTAGATATTAAAATTTAATTTGTAAGAAAACTATTATTTTATTTTAAATGTATAGTTTTTTGTGGTTTTAGTTTTAATTTTAAAAAGACTTCAGATTTGAGTGAATAAACAATGTCAAAGTGCAAAAAAGGGCTCAGTGTGTTTTAAAATCTACAAAGGAACAAAATAGGCTGAACTATTCCTTTAAAAGCAAACTTTCCCTCCTCCAGTCTGGTGCTTTAATGCTGTGCTAAAAGATCATTAACGAGGCTCTTTGTACTTTATAGACTTTGTACTTCTGTTTAATTTCTTTTTTAATTATCCGGCCTCAGACCTCCTCCTCGGGTCTCTCAAGGGCTCCCTGCAGCGTTCACGGTCGCAGCGTCATCTGACTTCTGTCATCTCATGCGTTTAACGAATCTCTCATCGGGTTCGGGGACCTCGTTTGTCAGAGCGGCACCTGTTGTGTCATCACAGACTAACAGTGGCTGGGAAGTTAAATATAGCTGCCGCTGGATCAGGTGCTTCACTTTTCCTGAGGCTTTGAGAAGGGAACGCAAGCGCTGAAACATTCATGCTCATTGATTCTTATGAAGGTATTAGTCTTTGATAACTGTTTGAAGAATTGATTGTTCTTTTCATATTAAATCTTTTAAGCTGATAACAAAGTTCAGGTTTAAAAGGACGTTTCTGTAATAGAAAGCCAGCGGTGAAGACTTTTGTTATGGTAAGAGCTACATGATTTTTAAAATGACGTAATTGTCTAGTAGCAACTTTTATTTAGTTACTCTGAAACGGTTTCCATTAACCTGATGCTAAAGTCTAGAAGAAACAGTATTTTATAATGAATAATAATGTTGCTAATTCATTTATTCATAAAAATGACATTGACACAGTTTTCAACATTATCCTAAACTTCAAACATTTTAATAATGTTCAAACAATCTAATAATTATAAACCCGGATTTTAAACTCAAGTAGAGTGAATTTGTGAAATTTGTTCATAAAAACATTCTTTCTGAAATGGTCAAGTTCTTGTCAATTTATAAAAACATGCATGGTTATCAGAGCATTTTTAGCATTTCTTCAATTACGTTATTAGAAATACATACATTTTTGTTGTAATTTTTCACAAAATTGAGCATTTATGCAATAATTTACATTAGCGTTGAAGTTGGGGGCTGGTAAGATTGCATTTAGAAAGCTGCATTTATTTGATCAAAATACAGTAAATTACAAATTTAAAATAACTGTTTTCTATGTGAATATATATTTATATATATATAGTAAAATGTAATTTATTCCTGTCATGCAAAGCTGAATTTTCTACATCATTACTCCAGTCTTTAGTGTCACATCATCTTTCAGAAATCATTCTAATATTTATTATTATATATTTTTATCTTCTTATTATATCTATTTTTTCAGGATTCTTTGATTAATAGCAAGTTCAAAAGAACAGCGTTTATTTTAAATAGAAATAGTTTCTAACATTACAAATATTTTTACTGCCACTTTTGATCAATTTGATGCGTTTTTGCTGAATAAAAGTATTCATTTCTTTTCATACTGACAGCAAACGTTTGAATGGTACTGCATGCTATTTAGAAAAGCTGCATTCGTGTCTCAGTTTCTATAAGAATTCAGTTTCCAGCCGGTATCATTGTCTCTGTGAGCTTCAGTTTGACACGGGTGCGTTGGAAGAAACTTCTTGACGAGTGAGCGGGTGGATTTTGCTCGGTGAATGTAGGAAGGCATCGTTCCTGGACTCTCCGTTCTTACTCAAACTCAGTAATTGGTGATTCTTTTCTTTCCCCTATAGGAGTGTTATTTCTAATAAAGCGTCGTGAGGTTTGCAGGTCTGACTGTGTTCAGCGGGACCCTGTCGACTCTTCATCCTTCCTCTTCTCTTTCTCTCCTCTGTTGTGTGTGACTATTGATTATTTCTTCTTTCCATTCTCAGCTCATCTTAGATTAACTCCGTCTCGTCCTGGCTCCGAATCATTGGGAGGATCATGGAACAGTAGTTTGTTTTTCTCCAGAAACCTCAAGTGAAACACTCCGGGGAAGTTGCTTTCAGTGCAATCAAGCCATAAAGGAAAAGCCGCAGGAAATGAAATCCATACTGTATCCTGTTTTCGATTCCATCTCAATCCGGCGTTACCGTGCTGTGCTTGAGGTGGCTGGCGTTCCTGAAAACGCTGAAAGGGATAGTTTTAACACATCCTCATCTCCTCATATCTCTTCCTCTGTGTTTGTTTTTTTCCAGCCGTTTTGCTGTGATTGGCGGGGGAAGCCTGCAGATCGTTAACCTGACCGAAGAGGATGCTGGGATATACGTCTGCCAGGCAGACAGCGGCAACATGACCAGCGAGATCCAGGCAGAGCTCACGGTGCACGGTACATTTCACCAAAACATTTAATTCAGCACAAACAGACTCGCAAAGCAGCACTAAACATCCCGTATGTAATAATGAGCAACATTGTTCAGTCTTTTGAGACTCACACGTGTCTAGACGGCATTTTCCTCTGCGGAGGAGGAACTTCAAAGCGTTGTTTGTTTTTATTTATTACATTTTTTCTGTATTATTTTCATCTCTTGGCATAGAATTTATTTTTTGGGAGAGTCAGTGGGAATTTACAGCTCCGTCTAATGTAGAGTTTTGCATGTCTCTGCTCTCTAGATATGAGTTAATGCATGCACAACTCAAACTCATAACTATAATTTTGACTAAATGTGGCCACCTGTCCAACCATAATTTCCTTTTTTACATGAGACAGGTACATGTGCGCAGGTAAATGCACTAATAGCCTGACAGTGGTCATTCATTCAAAAGAGTGCTGCAGAAAACGCAGAGGTAATTACTGCACGATAGGCCTTACAAATAGTCTGTAAAAGCATTATAACATAATTGTAGCATTAAGTTAAATGTGACCATTTACATATAATAGTGTTTGGTATTCTCATGTTTGATGAATGAGGCTGAATGTGTGTGCACTTCATTGTTGAAATGACCTTTTTAACATTTCCACTTTGTAGAAAAGTTTTCTCTAGGTTTCAAGTGCTACATTTCTGATATTTTTATGAAGTTTTGTCTCATTAAATCTGTCAGGCTACTGAAAAACGTAGTGACTGTGAGTTAATTTTACGGTTTACAATTTCATCATTCTAGATTAAAGGAAAAGTTCACTCAACAATTTAAATGCAGAAAATGTCCTTAGCCTCAGGCCATCCCAGATGTAGAAGAGGTTATTTTATTTATTAGAACAGATTTGGAGAAAACTAGCATTGCATCACTTGCTCACCAATGGATGTGAATGGGTGCCGTCAGAATGAGAGTCCAAACAGCTGATAAAAACATCACAATAATCCACAAGTAATCCAGTTCATCCCAGTCTATCAGTTAATGTCTTGTGATGTGAAAAACTGTTTGCAAGAAACCAGGGGTGTAGCCATCATTTCAGAAGTGAGGGGGACAGAAAGTGTGTGTGTGTGTGTGTGTGTGTGTGTGTGTGTGTGTGTGTGTGTGTGTGTGTGTGTGTGTGTGTGTGTGTGTAACGTTACAATATAATATTTCTGTAATATATATAACCTACCAGTCAAAAGTTTTTGAACAGTAAGATGTTTAATGTTTTATAAATAAGTCTCTTCTGTTCACCAAGCCTGCATTTATTTGATCAAAAATACAGCGAAAGCAGTAATATTGTGAAATATTTTTTACTGAAAACAATTGCTTTCTATTTGAACATATAGCAAAATGTAATTTATTCCTGTGATCAAAGCTGTATTTTCAGCATCATTACTCCAGTCTTCAGTGTCACATGATCTTCAGAAATCACTCTGATTTATTTTTAATTCTGCTCAAGAAACCTGTTTTAATTATTATTATCATCAATATTTAAAACAGTTGAGTAAATTGTTTCAGGATTATTTAATGAATAGAAGGATCCAAAGACCAGCATTTATCTGAAATATAAAAAGATTTTGTAACATTATACACTATACCGTTCAAAAGCTTGGAGTCAGTGTATATATATATATATTTCATCATCATAATAATACATTTATTTTAGCAGCAAATCAGAATATTAGAATGATTTCTGAAGAATGATGTCACTGAAGTAATGATGCTAAAAACAGCTTTGAAATCACAATAAATGTAATTACATTTTAAAATATATCCAAATAGAAAACAGTGATTTTAAATAGTACAAATATTTGAAAACGTTACTGTTTTGCTGTACTTTGGATCAAATAAATGCAGGCTTATTATAAATAAGAGACTTCTTTATAAAACATGAATCTTACTGTTCAAAAACGTTTGACTGGTCGTGTATAGGTAAATTCAATTTTTATTTTATTTCTAGCTTTTAATTGGCTTAGAAATCAGATACACTGCTGGACAATAACCACATAATAATGATTTGTTTATATACTACAAACACTTTTTATCACATAATAAGGCATCTTCTATACTGTAATAAATGCTATGTCAATTAGTACTGCATTGTTCATATACTTAGAAAAACAAAACTAAACCATATATTGTCACAATCCAACATGTTTAATGTCTTCATGCGTCCAAACGTTTCTGTTTTTCTGTGAAAACAGCTGTTTTCATTCAGCGATAGCTGGAGCTTTGCTCGAGAGCGCCCTCTGGCTTCGTGTATGAATGAACACACGCACTCCGTGATGTTCATCTCGTCTTACTCTGGGAATAAAGTCTGAATAAAACAGTTTTCATTCAGCGATAGCTGGAGCTTTTGTGCATATTAGGAATGTCTTTTCTGCTCGAGAGCGCCCTCTGGCTTCGTGTATGAATGAACACAGCTCCGTGATGTTCATCTCGTCTTACTCTGGAATAAAGTGAATAAAACAGTTTTCATTCAGCGATAGCTGGAGCTTTTGTGCATATTAGGAATGTCTTTTCTGCTCGAGAGCGCCCTCTGGCTTCGTGTATGAATGAACACACGCACTCCGTGATGTTCATCTCGTCTTACTCTGGAATAAAGTCTGAATAAAACAGTTTTCATTCAGCGATAGCTGGAGCTTTTGTGCATATTACGAATGTCCTTTTCTGCTCGAGAGCGCCCTCTGGCTTCGTGTATGAATGAACACACGCGCTCCGTGATGTTCATCTCGTCTTACTCTGGGTCAGAATAAAACAGTTTTCATTCTGCGATAGCTGGAGCTTTTGTGCATATTAGGAATGTCTTTTCTGCTCGAGAGCGCCCTCTGGCTTCGTGTATGAATGAACACACGCACTCCGTGATGTTACTCTGGGTCAGAATAAAACAGTTTTCTGGCAAACTGATAAAACTCACGTACACTGACTCGTGGAAGTTGCGTAATGCCAGTCAGTCAGATTGGGGCTTGCCGTTTTGGGGAGTTTTGTGAGCAGTATGAGGTCGTGCCGCCTGAAGCCCAGACTCCCTTTGATCTGACTCTTGAAATTGAGCCATATCATAATTGGATTTTCTAATTAGATTAATGTTTTCTTGTGAAACATGGATGCAAGAGACCTCAGTGCAATATAACATGAAGAGTGTGTTCAGCAGTAGCTGGTATTTTCACTCCCTCCTGCAGCGTTCGGCCCATCCAGAGGCATTCTGGTGGGTTTTTCCACTCTTTTACAGGTCCTGACGCACGTATGGATGGGTTTGTTACTGAGCTCAGGAAGGTGAATCTCCCGTGGGGAGTCAGGGAATCTGATTTGGCTTCTGATGGGTAAAAATAACCGCTTTGTGTCAGACGGTAACACAAACACACCGAGCGTGGAGGGCGTTTAGGTGTGTAAAGTTGCATGTTTTGAAAAGCACGTACGCAGGAGCATGATTGAACGTTTTTATAGTTCCCGTGCAACCGCATTAACGACCTACTTCAGGAATATTCCAGGTTAGCTCTGTTTTAAACTCTATATGCAGGACATGTGTTATTGGTGAATACACTTCCAGTTGTCTGTGGTATTAGAAAGCATGTCACAGATGCAGTGCGTAGATCTTAACTTGTATTGAGATGAACTCACTCGGTTCATATTTTTAGCTCTCTTTCATGCCTGCTTGTTCTATTTTCATTGATGTGATTAATTTATGATGTGCTTTCAATGCCAATTAGTTTTTCCTCTTCCAAGAGAGAGATTTCTTGCATTTGAGTCATTATCTGTGCTTCTCTTGCAAAACTTTGGATGCATAAATAACATTGTGGAGGTTTTCTGGGAGATAAGAGCCACGCTAGAGTTATAGTGGCCGTTTCTTCATGCTGTATCTCTGCTGTGAAGCACCGAGATGAGTTATTAAACACTGGCACTTTAATCTCTTAATATCTGCATGTGAAGTGACTCATAACTCTTGTGCTGCAGATGTTTTATGAAGCCGGTGTTCACATGCTGGGATTTTACCGGATTGCCTCAGATTAGCAGGATTGTAAAGCGCTGTTCATACTGGCTTGGATTTTGCTTTAAAAGTTACTTATAACATGAAAGGATGTGTTCTGACAATCTGTAATCGTATTACTTTCACATCCACTTGCTTCAGTAGTCTTGTATATATTTAAGTATTTTTACTTTTTATATATATACTTTACTGTCTTCCAATGTACTGTTTATCTCCATCTCTCACCGGCTCAGAAGTTTCTAGTGATCCTGAAGAGCTTGACTAGCTGGATCAGGTGTGTTTGAGCGAAACTGTGCAGAGCTGTGGCCCTCCAGGACTTGACTTTGAGACCATTAATGTAGCATATTAATGTTATTGGCAGTGTTGGATGTAACACATTACAAGTAACGCGAGTTACGTAATAATATTCCTTTTTTCAAGTAACTAGTAAAGTAACGCATTAATTTTTAATTTACAGGAAAATATCTGAGTTACTTTTTTCCCATTTATTGATGACAGTGTGCTGTGTGATCATGATCTTACTGTAGATCTAATCTAGACTAAATATGAATGTGTATTAATTCATCCCACTCACAAAAAACAGATTCAGTATTCATCAAAATGAATTAAAACAGTGAAATACAAACTCAGAATATGACAAACCTGCAATAATTAAATATGTTAAACAACACAAATATATCTAATCTCATTTTATTAACCGATGTGTTTGCTGCTGACCTTTGATGATCAGTTCAACCATATTAATAACCAAAAATTACTTTAGATCAACAAATGTGCTTGATTGCTTTTTTTATTGCTGAAGAGTGTTGAACTTCTTCTCCTGTGTTCTTCTGTACAGACGTGATTTACTCGTCCTTCAGTCTGAGGTTTATTCATTACACTTTTTGGTGTGAAAGGCTTTTACATTTGCTATAAATATAACTTATTGTATTAAAAACAAACAATCAAGCCCTGCTCATATTTAAAAAGTAACGCGAAAGTAACATAACGCATTACTTTCCATAAAAAGTAACTAAGTAACGTAATTAGTTACTTTTTTAGAGCGTAACGCAATATTGTAATGCATTACTTTTAAAAGTAACTTTCCCCAACACTGGTTATTGGTATACTTTTTCACATACTACTTGTTTTTAAAAGCATTAGATGGTATACAGTATGTGCTGCGCAGTAAACAAGTATTCCATTGAGCACACAGCCGGTGTGAAAGTTCATCCAAACAACAAAACCAAGTCTGAAAACTGCATAATTCACCAAGGCTGATGCTGCAGAGAAACAACAGTGTGATTTTGTGCTTTTATACAATTGAGATCACAGCACAAACAGTGACTGCCAGAGATCGTTAGCGTAGCAGAGTTCAAGGAAACGACTCTTCCTCTGTTTCTCTCCTCCAGCTGACAGCAGATGGAGCGCTGTTGAGTTTAGAAGGTGAAGCTGGGTGTGACAAATACAGAATCAGTCTTTTATCAGCCGCTGATAAGAAAACTAGCTCTGAATCTGAAACTCGTGTTATATTTAGCATCTCTGTATTCTTGTTCTTCCCTGCTGAACGTCCTCCATTACCTGCACAAACAACAAACATCAGGAGAGGATGCAAACTAGCTTGTTCCCGGATGGATGCGGTTGCTATAGGAACTGCCAAAGCAGTTGAGAGGAAACACACTTTACCTGTCCCACCACAGCCACGTCTGTCACGCGAATCCCAGCGATGGGATGTTGCACTTTAGTTTGGTAATGCACCCTGTGACCTCCTCTCTAGTTCAGACCTGCATTTATTGATTTTCTTCTTCTAGTTCCTCCGCGGTTCTTGACGAGACCCTCCAACACTTACGCCCAGGAGTCCATGGACATCATCTTTGAGTGTGACGTCACCGGCTCGCCGCCGCCCACCGTCAAGTGGATGAAGGATGGAGACACGGTCATTCCCAGTGATTACTTCAGGATAGTGGTACGGTAGACCCCCTTGATGATCCACGTTTATCCATGATTATAAAACCGGTTTTTCCTCTTTTGAAATGTTTGTGTTTACTTTATTTACTGATGATTGTTTTTTTTTTTAAGTGCGTCAAATCAGGATGATATAAAATGTTTTTTTTTTTTTTTTTTTTTTTTTTGCAGCTGTGTAATCTTGTGACCAACCATTTGTAACTCCTTATTTAATTTTTTTTTTTTTTTTTTTTACCAACCGTTTTAAATCCTGATGTGTTGTTGTACGTTATATTTTCTTTTTTCCTTTACATTTTTCAATGCATTCTTTTCAGTCCTGTTATTGTCACAGTTGTACAGTTTTAAATTGTCTATTTTATTTGTGGTTTATTCATTGCCGTTTTTCAGTCCTGTTACTGACACTTTTACCTGTATGAATACAGTTTAAAGTAATGATTTTTACTTATTTTATATTACATTTTTGCGATTGTCAGTCCTGTTACCAACGCTTTTAACTGTATGAACGTTTTAAATCCAGTTTTTAATGAGTTTTCCCTCCTATTTTTCCGTCCTGTTACTTTTTAACTGAATGAATACCATTTTAAGTAATTATTTATTGATTGAATGATTGATTGAAGTTGTTCAGTCCTGTTACTTACGCTTTTAAATGGTTGAATACAGTTTAAAGTAATGATTTTTTTTGTGCAATTTTCAGTCCTCTTACTGACATTTATAACTGTATGAAATCAATTAAATCATTTTAAAGTAATGATTTTATTGATGTATTGATTGATGTTTTTCAGTCCTTTCACTTTTAACTTTATGGATACAGTTTTAAATCCCATGAAATCTAAAATGAGTCTTATTTGTTCACAAGAGCGTTATTGTTGTTAACTCTAACACAATGCTCTGTTTTGTTTGTGTCCCCACAGAAGCAGCATAACCTGCAGGTTTTGGGTTTAGTTAAATCAGATGAAGGTTTTTATCAGTGTTTAGCGGAGAACGAAGCCGGGAACGTCCAGGCGAGCGCTCAGCTCATCATACTGGATTTAGGTAAACTCCCTCTCCATATATTTGCATTTCTGTGTGTGTTTATGCAGAAAGCCAAATCCCTCAGATCTCGAGTGTTTATTCTAGTTCGGTGATGGGCTAAAGACTCGCCAAGACTCACCGATTGATCTTTTGACAGGAATTAAACACAGCAATCATTATCACAGGATGGGTCGTGATGTTTTCTGGGGATGAGTCCAAACGCTTTGTGGCTTTAATGTTATTATGATTGTTTTACCGCGTGAGATCCACGTATTCACAGTTTCTGCTGGTGAGGGTGTTGTGGGAGGTTGTGTTACTACAGTATGCATGTTGCTAAACCAGTTTTTACAGCACAGTTTAGTGTTGTTTTTCTGTAGCTCAGGCTTCACACGCATGCATTCGTACTCACGTTTCCACGCACTGAATGAACACATGTTCTCTCACATCAAGCAGAGGCGTAAATGACGCTGCATTGATTGGATGGCTGGTGCGAGATCTGTTTCGCACCTGGCGCGGGTGCGAGTCTCCAGCGTAGAGATCTCGCCGCTGAATGTTTAATTAACCGTGCCTCTTTATTAGAAACGTGTGCATGCTTTTCATTTTCACATGCACTGCGCTGCTGCATTAGCACCTCTCGACGGAGAGCTGAATGATGTGTGTAGAGCTCTGGATGTGATTTCTCCAGCGGATACGTTAAGGAGGTTTAGTTTCCAACAGAGACGTGAACTCGGGGAACGAGACATGCCGTTAATTACTGATCGGTTCCAGTGCAGATGAAGTGGATTAAAGTCCTTATTCAGAACTGATTTTGGCTATATATTATATATTACTATATGTTATATTTCACATGTCAGTAAGCACAGGAACCGTTTTTAATGCTAAGACAACGGAAGAGCAAAGGATGTGTGCCAGGTGTGTGTTGCCCCAGAGAATGATGGGAAATATAGTTTGCTTGTGCTAAATTTGTATTTCCCCGCCAGCTTTATTGCTTCATCAACAGTACATGAAAAGTGAATGAACTTATTTTGAAATAAACATCATCCGGTGGTGCAGGTTTGGGGGGGGGGGCTTTCTGTTTTGCCAACCAATGACAGACTTTGTATGTTTTCCACTGATAATTACAACGTTGTGGAGACATTTATTCATTTGCTTGTATGTGATTATCAAACATTAACATTATTAGGTTTTTCTTATTTTGTTTTATTTTATATTATTTTGTTATTTTATTTTATTTGTTAAAGTATAAATACTTTGTTAAAATTATTATTAACATTTAACACTTAATTTAAAATAACTAATATTTATTAAATTATTTAATATAATGTTCTTTAATATTTAATTTATATTATTTATATTTCAACAACAATAATTTGAATAACATTTGTACATTTATTTTATTAATCTTAACAGTGTAGCGTAGTATTGTTAATTACATTTATTTAATTGTCTTTAAGTCCCGACAGGGAGAAAGAAAAGAGGAAAATTAAATTCTGATAATTAAAAAGAGACCCTTAATTTTTTATTTAATATCTTAATATCGAATTTAATTTAAATATTAATATTACTTTATTGAATTAGTATTTCAGCTAATATTGAACTGATAATATTGCTAGAATATTTTAATTAATTTGATTTAAATGTGGCACTTTTAATTTCATTTATCATTGTTATTGAGATTTTCTGGAGAGAGATCGTGTTGTTGCACCGTTTAGAAACAGGACCGCTTTATAACGGCAGGGAGGAAGAGGAGGAGGAGGAGGAGGAGGAGGAGGAGGAGGAGGAGGAGGAAGAGGAGGAGGAGGAGGAGGGAGGAGGAGGAAGAGGAGGAGGAGGAATGTAAACCTGATGATGAAACGAATCGTTCAGCAGGGCGATCGGTCACGTAGGAGTTTAGCGGGCACTGGTTGACAGCTGATTTCAGTGATTGAAGCGTCATTCTCAACTATCCATTATGTTTCTGTTGGAAAAGGAAAAGCCTCTGTTTGCTCTTGGTTCAATCTCTTTGTGTTGTAATAAATGCAGGCGTATCGATGGAGTCCGTCCAGTGAACCGTTGTGGGCTCTCGTCTGTGTTTCTGATGTGGTGGTGTCTTTCGCCGCATGAGATCTTTATTTCCTCTGAACATTTGCTCTCAAGCTCTCCAATTACACAAGATTAATGAAATAATCCACTTCAGGACACTTGTAAATCAGTCCAGGTCCTTCTGTTGATTCTCCTGCTGTGCATGTACACGAGTCATTTTCATTAGAGGCTTCTTCATCTGCTTCTCAGAGAAGAAATATAAAGGGCTATTTTACCGAAAAATAAAAATGAAATCATCATTTACGCACCCTCATGATGCTCCAAATTCTCAATTCTTATTGTTTTTAGTGTCATCAATAATACATGTAAATAAAAATAAAATAAAATGATGATAAATATAAAAGTATTATTATTATAAATAATGATTATTGCTAATAATAATATGAAATGTAAAAAAGAAATCATACTAAAATTATAATACATTTTATTAATCATATTAATGTTAAATTTACATTTAAATGTATGCATTTAGCAGATGCTTTTATCCAAAGCGACTTACAGTGCATTCAGACTATACAGTTTTTTCCAGTATATGTGTTCCCTGGGAATTGAACCCACAACCTACCACTGAGCCACAGGAGTATTAAAGTATTCATTAAAAATGAGCAAACATGCATGTCTCGTGATGTTTGAGTTTATGATGGCAGAATGTAATCTCAGATATATTGCATGGATTTCAGAGGAACGGACACCTGTCACACACTGAGTGTTAGATGGGGTGTGAATGCTGCTTTCACAAGCTTCCGTGCTAAAACACTTTATCATTCGTCCGTTACAGTACAGTACAGTGCCAGCTCATGATCGCTCTCGTTCCAGCTGTAATTATGTCTCTGACTGTAATGAGATCTGCTCGCATGCTGCGGATTACTTTCTGATAAACATGTTAATGTCATGCATTACGCCGAGCATGATGGTAATGGTGGGCGGTATGACAGAAGTCCTCTCAATATCACAAGATATACTCAGTTTTGCTGAAAATCTATGAAACCACAAAATAAAACCATGCAGTAATGCCTTTTATTTAAATAATCAAGTGAATAAAACACTTTAAAAATGGAAGGTACTTCATTTATTTGATTATTGATTTTACATTTGGACCATGAAATCATATTTGCATTATTTATATATATAGATATATATAGATTTAGTAATTTAGCAGACACTTTTATCCAAAGCGACTTACAAATGAGAATTTTACATTTGTATATGTATATAATTTTTAATTTGTATATATACATATATATATATATATATATATATATATACATACATAACATTTTTACCCTTATTTTTTACTCCTTTTATTAACATACATTTTTATTAATTACTATTATTGTTTAAATTATTAATTTTATTGTCAGTCAGTATCAATATCTAACTGATCCTGTCACAAAAACAGGTTTGATTTTTTTTTGCATTTTTTTTGTTTTCATTTTATCATTAATTTTAAATAATTAATTAAACCCTTACATTCTAATTAACATGTTAATAACATTAATTTTATTATTGTTATTATCCTCATATACCGGAGTCCATTTCCGTATCTAACTGTACCTGTCACAAAAACATTATTCGTTTTTGTAGCAGTAATTTGTTACAACTATAAGTAATTGAACAATTACTTTCTGAATAATATTTTAATAACATTTAATTAAATTATTATAAAGGAAATTATAAAAATTTCAGTCAGTTTGTCTGTAAAAGCACGTCAATTAAAAAAAAAAAAAAATAATAATTTATAGTTTCATAAAAAAATGTATTATTATTATTATTCATTTACATTTCTGTTTACAGTTTGCAAAATGAGTTCATTATTCTATAAGCTCCTATTTTGAAAGGCTCTCCCTGCCCACCTATATCTGTGTAAATAAACGCGGTGTAGCAAAATACCTCTCGATACATAACTACGACACACGGTACACACCATCCTACATGATGGGAACGAAGAGATATTTAGGTCCTGAAGCTCATCACCATGTACCATTTAAAGTCTTTCCCATCTAGATCAGTTGTGTGATTATGAGTGTGTTTACCGTGGTGAAACGCTCCATCTGACAAACCCCTTGATTGGGATGTGATTTCTGCAGCGTTGGCCCTCTGGAGGTCTGCGGCTTCGCTGCTGCTGCTGCTGTTTTGCTCGATTGATGAGCAATCAGATGTTATTGGATTGTGTGAATGGCTATTGATGAGCTGGCCGGGGTTCCTGTCAGTCGCTCGGCTGGATGGAGAGAGAGAATGTGAACAAGAGAAAGAAAAGTTTTTTTGTTTTTTTATCCCTGCTGTGTGATTGTACAAACCGAAACAGCCCTGTTTCTCCACACCCGCTCCATACAGGAAGCTCTCTCTGCAGGATTAGGGGGCTTTTGGGCTTTGACAGGAAGTGGCACACGCGCTTGGCCTGCCGGTCATCCGCTTTCTCTCCACCCGACTAATGACAACAATCATAATGACCTTGTGACGTAAACATGGGTCCTATAAATAACAGGACAGATATAAATAAAGGTGTGAAGTGTTTAGGTGGGCCGTACTTTTCCTGAGCGCTGTCCCGTTCTCAATCTTCCTGTGGGTTTGAGGTTACGCAAACAGACAGTCAGGTGTGATTGAGACCGCACACGCCATCTCTCTGTTTCAACAGACAGCAGGAGTTTATACAGGTATAGAGTGCTTCAAGAACCAGGGACGTTTTAGAACAAGACACAAGCAAGCTCTTTTATTTTCCTTTGTCCTTCAGATGGGGTGTTCTGGGTAGTTGATGGGGTGTTCTGGGTAGTTGATAGGGTGTTCTGGGTGGTTGATAGGGTGTTCTGGGTAGTTGATAGGGTGTTCTTGGTGTTCTGGGTAGTTGATAGGGTGTTCTGGGTAGTTGATAGGGTGTTCTGGGTAGTTGATAGGGTGTTCTGGGTAGTTGATAGGGTGTTCTGGGTGGTTGATAGGGTGTTCTGGGTAGTTGATAGGGTGTTCTGGGTAGTTGATGGGGTGTTCTGGGTGGTTGATAGGGTGTTCTGGGTAGTTGATAGGGTGTTCTGGGTAGTTGATAGGGTGTTCTGGGTAGTTGATAGGGTGTTCTGGGTAGTTGATAGGGTGTTCTGGGTGGTTGATAGGGTGTTCTGGGTAGTTGATAGGGTGTTCTGGGTGGTTGATAGGGTGTTCTGGGTAGTTGATAGGGTGTTCTGGGTAGTTGATAGGGTGTTCTGGGTGGTTGATAGGGTGTTCTTGGTGTTCTGGGTGGTTGATAGGGTGTTCTGGGTAGTTGATAGGGTGTTCTGGGTAGTTGATAGGGTGTTCTTGGTGTTCTGGGTGGTTGATAGGGTGTTCTGGGTAGTTGATAGGGTGTTCTGGGTAGTTGATAGGGTGTTCTGGGTGGTTGATAGGGTGTTCTGGGTAGTTGATAGGGTGTTCTGGGTGGTTGATAAGGTGCTCTGGGTGGTTGATAGGGTGTTCTGGGTAATTGATAGGGTGTTCTGGGTGGTTGATAAGGTGCTCTGGGTGGTTGATAGGGTGTTCTGGGTAGTTGATGGGGTGTTCTGGGTAGTTGATAAGGTGCTCTTGGTGGTTGATAGGGTGTTCTGGGTAATTGATAGGGTGTTCTTGGTGTTCTGGGTAGTTGATAGGGTGTTCTGGGTGGTTGATAAGGTGTTCTGGGTAGTTGATAGTGTGTTCTGGGTAGTTGATGGGGTGTTCTGGGTGGTTGATAGGGTGTTCTTGGTGTTCTGGGTAGTTGATAGTGTGTTCTGGGTAGTTGATGGGGTGTTTTGGGTAGTTTATGGGGTGTTCTGGGTGGTTGATAGAGTGTTCTGGGTCGTTGATAGGGTGTTCTGGGTAATTTATAGGGTGTTCTGGGTAGTTGACAGGGTGTTCTGGGTGGTTGATAGGGTGTTCTTGGTGTTCTGGGTGGTTGATAGGGTGTTCTGGGTAATTGATAGGGTGTTCTTGGTGTTCTGGGTAGTTGATAGGGTGTTCTGGGTAATTTATAGGGTGTTCTTGGTGTTCTGGGTGGTTGATAGAGTGTTCTGGGTAATTGATAGGGTGTTCTGGGTGGTTGATAGGGTGTTCTGGGTAATTGATAGGGTGTTCTGGGTAGTTGACAGGGTGTTCTGGGTGGTTGATAGGGTGTTCTTGGTGTTCTGGGTGGTTGATAGGGTGTTCTGGGTAATTGATAGGGTGTTCTTGGTGTTCTGGGTAGTTGACAGGGTGTTCTGGGTAGTTGATAGGGTGTTCTTGGTGTTCTGGGTGGTTGATAGGGTGTTCTGGGTAGTTGATGGGGTGTTCTGGGTAGTTGATAAGGTGCTCTGGGTGGTTGATAGGGTGTTCTGGGTAATTGATAGGGTGTTCTGGGTGGTTGATAAGGTGCTCTGGGTGGTTGATAGGGTGTTCTGGGTAGTTGATGGGGTGTTCTGGGTAGTTGATAAGGTGCTCTTGGTGGTTGATAGGGTGTTCTGGGTAATTGATAGGGTGTTCTTGGTGTTCTGGGTAGTTGATAGGGTGTTCTGGGGTGGTTGATAAGGTGCTCTGGGTAGTTGATAGGGTGTTCTGGGTAGTTGATATGAGGGTGTTCTTGGTGTTCTGGGTAGTTGATAGTGTGTTCTGGGTAGTTGATGGGGTGTTTTGGGTGGTTGATAGGGTGTTCTGGGTAGTTGATAGGGTTTTCTGGGTGGTTGATAGGTTGTTATTGGTGTTCTGGGTAGTTCATAGGGTTTTCTGGGTGGTTGATAGGTTGTTATTGGTGTTTGGGGTGGTTGATAGGGTGTTCTGGTTGTTCTGTGTGGTTGATAGGGTGTTCTGGGTAGTTGATAGGGTGTTTGGGGTGGTTGATAGGGTGTTCTTGGTGTTCTGGGTGGTTGATAGGGTGTTCTGGTTGTTCTGTGTGGTTGATAGGGTGTTCTGGGTAGTTGATAGGGTGTTCGGGGTGGTTGATAGGGTGTTCTTGGTGTTCTGGGTGGTTGATATGGTGCTCTGTGTGGTTGATAGGGTGTTCTGGGTAGTTGATAGGGTGTTTTGGGTGGTTGATGGGGTGCTCTGGGTAGTTGATAGGGTGTTCTGGGTGGTTGATAGGGTGTTCTGGGTGGTTGATAGGGTGTTCTGGTGTTCTGGGTGGTTGATAGGGTGTTCTCTGGGTGGTTGATAGGGTGTTCTCTGTGTGGTTGATAGGGTGTTCTGGGTAGTTGATAGGGTGTTCGGGGTGGTTGATAGGGTGTTCTGGGTAGTTTGGTGTTCTGGGTAGTTGATAGGGTGTTTGGGGTGGTTGATAGGGTGTTCTTGGTGTTCTGGGTGGTTGATAGGGTGTTCTGGTTATTCTGTGTGGTTGATAGGGTGTTCTGGGTAGTTGATAGGGTGTTCGGGGTGGTTGATAGGGTGTTCTTGGTGTTCTGGGTAGTTGATAGTGTGTTCTGGGTAGTTGATAGGGTGTTCTGGGTGGTTGATATGGTGCTCTGTGTGGTTGATAGGGTGCTCTGGGTAGTTGATAGGGTGCTCTGGGTAGTTGATAGGGTGTTCTGGTTGTTCTGGGTGGTTGATAGGTTGTTCTTGGTGTTTGGGGTGGTTGATAGGGTGTTCTTGGTGTTCGGGGTGGTTGATAGGGTGTTCTGGTTGTTCTGTGTGGTTGATAGGGTGTTCTGGGTAGTTGATAGGGTGTTCGGGGTGGTTGATAGGGTGTTCTTGGTGTTCTGGGTAGTTGATAGTGTGTTCTGGGTAGTTGATAGGGTGTTCTGGGTGGTTGATATGGTGCTCTGTGTGGTTGATAGGGTGCTCTGGGTAGTTGATAGGGTGTTCTGGTTGTTCTGGGTGGTTGATAGGGTGTTCGGGGTGGTTGATAGGTTGTTCTTGGTGTTTGGGGCGGTTGATAGGGTGTTCGGGGTGGTTGATAGGGTGTTCTTGGTGTTTGGGGTGGTTGATAGGGTGTTCTGGATGGTTGATAGGGTATCCTGGTTGTTCTGGGTGGTTGATAGGGTGTTCTGGGTGGTTGATAGGGTGTTCTGGGTGGTTGATAGGGTGTTCTTGGTGTTCTGGGTGGTTGATAGGTTGTTCTTGGTGTTCTGGGTGGTTGATAGGGTGTTCTGGGTGGTTGATAGGGTGTTCTGGGTGGTTGATAGGGTGTTCTTGGTGTTCTGGGTGGTTGATAGGGTGTTCTGGGTGGTTGATAGGTTGTTCTTTGTATTCTGGGTGGTTGATAGGGTGTTCTTGGTGTTCTGGGTGGTTGGGTTGTTCTGGGTAGTTGATGGTGTTCTGGGTGGTTGATAGGGGTTCTTGGTGTTCTGGGTGGTTGATGGGGTGTTCTGGGTGGTTGATAGGGTGTTCTTGGTGTTCTGGGTGGTTGATAGGTTGTTCTGGGTGGTTGATAGGGTGTTCTTGGTGTTCTGGGTGGTTGATAGGTTGTTCTTGGTGTTCTGGGTGGTTGATAGGGTGTTCTTGGTGTTCTGGGTGGTTGATAGGGTGTTCGGGGTCGTTGATAGGGTATCCTGGTTGTTCTGGTTTGTTGATCTGGTGTTCTAGATGGTTGCTAAGATGTTCTAGGTGGTTCTTAGATGGTTTCTTGTGTGTTTATCCTCAAGTTTTGAGTTACAAGTATAAACAATTACAAATTACAATAGTGGCACTTGACTTGGTAAACAGCACTATTTAATTGTCTCTATAACTTGGTTTGGTTGTAGAAGCGGTCAGGCAGAAGTCAGACTGCACTAAGAAAACATTCTGCTGAAATTATCCTAAGCTTTCATCTCAATAAGCAGACGTATTAGGAGCGCTGAAGATCAAGGCTCTGGATGTGAGACGAGTATGTCGGGTTGTAACCTTTGTAGTGCCAGCCTCTTTGTGCACGATGCCATTTCATCTTCAGAGGAAACACTTTAATGCCATTTTCATATCAACACGACACGTCATTCCTTCAGCTATCACATCACTTCTCCTTCTCTTTTATCTTCCTCACCTCTCATTTATTATCCTTTTTTCCTTACAGGAGTTTCAGGAATGAAGTACTGCAGTCCTAATGCTGTGTATTTGGGGTTTTAGTTTTAAAATGAAATGTCTCTATTAGGGCATAATAATATTGAATATTTACAATATGCATGTGTGTATACAGATATATAGATATTAGTGATGTCAATTGATAAAAAATGTAGTAATTAATCGCACATTAAAGTGTTTAAGTATACTTCTTAATTGCAATAATGTAACATTCAAATGAATGTACAAACAACATAAAGACAGTATATTTTTAATATTTGTTTAATGACATCTTTTTAATATATATTGTTTCATATTTTTAATGCTTTAAACTGGAATCACCTACGTTACTGCGCTAATTTTGACAGCACTGATATATATATATATATATATATAAATATATAAAATCAATCATAATGTTCCCTCATTGTGATCATTGGGTCAAAAACTGTGAAAACCTTTTTTTAAACTATAATTTAAAGATTAAGTTCTTTTAATTAAATACTTTGAATCTGTTTTGGCTTCTTTTTAGCCATTTCATAGCAGATGCATAAGCATCAAGCCCTGTATTAAATATCATCAAACGGCTGGAAATATAGAGCTGTAGCGCTCAGCCCTGCATTCTGAATGAGAGGTACAGAACTTCAAACCTTAAAGTTTCCCAGCATCCATGTTTGATCCTACACTGATTGAATCCACACCCTGGGGTCTGCTTCAGATTTCTATTTCTGTTTTATTTCATAGTGTTTTTTTGGTGCATATCTAATAATAATAATATCCCAAGGTCCCTTCGGTGCTTGATGTCATTTCCTGCCTTAAGATTTAGCCTTTGAAGGGCAGTGTGAGTGTTTCCCCCCCAGCTGTGAAGCGCTGACAGAGAAGCGAGGAGGTTTGAGATTAGCAATTTCGTTGGGATGTTAAATAAATCAAGATATTAATGCAGCAGGATGCAGTGATAACATTGCAGTAATTTTTTTGGAGTCCCATGGTGCCATTGTTTTCATCATCAGGGGTCATTCATGACGTTTTATTTTTACCCGTCAGGTGTCTTATCTTAGTCAGGATATGAGCGGGAAGCTCCGTTCAGTGGGCACATGGCCATCTCCAGCTGGTCTCTGATGCTCGTTTGTGTGCCAGACGCGGAGGCTAGCAGACACCTCGCCCCCTCACAGCGTCCCGCTGGCACTCGAGCAGGTTCATTCAGCCGCTGAGGGGTGTCACTCACACCTGAGGGTGATGCCCGGACACAAGCTGTGATAGCACTCCTGTTCCTGTCCTGTTCTGCTTTGTTCTATTCTATTCTTTCCTGTTATAATCTCTTCTTTTCTAGTGTAATCTTTGTTTTTTTTTTCTATTCTATTCTTTCCTGTTATAATCTCTTCTTTTCTAGTGTAATCTTTTTTGTTATTTTTCTATTCTATTCTTTCCTGTTATAATCTCTTCTTTCTATTATAATCTTTTTTGTTATTTTTCTATTCTATTCTTTCCTGTTATAATCTCTTCTTTCTATTATAATCTTTTTTGTTTTTTTCTATTCTATTATTTTCTGTTATAATCCAATCTATTCTCTTTTGCTTTATTCTATTAACTAAACCTGGCTCTCCTCATGAAAATAGCCATAGAAGCTGTTTTTATTCTGTTTTATTCTAAACTTATTCTATTCTGTCCTGTCCTGTTCTGTTTAATTCCATTCTATTCTTTCCTGTTATAATCTCTTCTTTTCTAGTGTAATCTTTTTTGTTTTTTTCTATTCTATTCTTTTCTGTTATAATCCAATCTATTCTCCTTTGCTTTATTCTATTAAATAAACCTGGCTCTCCTCGTGAAAATAGCCATAGAAGCTGTTTTTATTCTGTTTTATTCTAAACGTATTCTGTTCTTTTCTGTTTTATTCTATTGTGACCAATTCTATTATATTCTGTTCTGTTTTGTTTTATTCTATTCTGTTATAATCTTTTCTTTTCTAGTATAATATATTATGTTCTGTTTTATTTAGTTCTATTCTGTTCCTTTCTATTATAACCAATTATTTGATGTTTTGTTCTGTTCTCTTCTATTCTGAATGATTCTATTTTTATCTATTCTGTTCTTTTGATTTATATATTCTTCTAACATATTCTATTCTTTTCAGCTGTAATCTATTATGTAGTATTCTGTTTCTTTTTTGTATATCTATTATAATTTATATTCTTTTGTTTTATTCTATTGTAGCATTCTATTCTTTTCTTTTTACTCCGTTCTACTCTAGTCTATTCTTAGGTTTTGTTTCTTGAATGTTTCTCGTTGGTTCACGTCTTTTGCAGACGAGTACAACGAATAGCCGCTTCGTATGTTATGCAACTCCTTTCTGTTATCAATTTATTAACATTACCTAGTTATTTATTTATGGTTTTAGTTGTATTAGCCTATCTCTATACATTCATTTGATATCCTATGTGTCAGTAATCCACGGGGCAAGAAGTCCCTGTATGTTTTGTGTGTTGGACTGTGAAGTTAAGTGTATTTGTGGTGTATGTTGTTGTGGGGCCGAAGATAAATGTCCACGTGTGGACAGTAAAGATTTTCAATTCAATTCAGTTCTCTTGAGTTTTGCGTGAATTGTTCTTCAATCAGCAGTTCTTCCTGGAGCTGATTGGCTAATCAGGCAGGATGCCGAGTGTTACGTGTGAATTTGTGTTTGTAGATGTTGAGCAACACTTGTATTGTTGAGCTTGAAGCAAGACTCATCCCCAGAAACTACACATACAAACACACACACACTTGAAGTTTAGTGCATCGATGTTTTTTCTTTTATTTTTTGCAGTAAATAAACCCTGAGCATCACCACCGGTTTCCTCTAATTTGCATCTACGACAGATTTCATAGAACGTGCTATTTTTAACTACCTCAGATGAAGTCGTCAGTGTGTTTTAATTGCAGGGACAGATGTGAAACTGTAATTAACATTGTGCTTACTGATATGAATGTTACTGATATGCTTCCCCTCAGTGTTCGTAACATGTCGTGGCTGCATGTTTAGCCTGGCGTTGAGCCTCCATCTCCTGCTCGGTCTCATAGTAAATTTGCTGTTTCGTTTTGATTTTAAAGTTATTGTAGTTGTCTTTTCATTTACGTCAATTATTTTGTTCTTTTTCTTTTTCTTCTTCTTTTTACTCACCCTCCCCGAACTCTGTATCTATAATTTTACCCCCCTTGTTGCCCCTCCCGTCACAATCACCCTCCAACGTACTCAAGACGTTGCCCTTCCTTCTGCTGTCCCTTCACTGACCGATGCCACTACTGACCATGTAGCGTCCAGCGCGGCCGAGCGCAACGGCCCGGTGCCCTCCGCCCCGCGGGATGTCGTGGCATCTCTGGTGTCCACCCGATTCATCAAGCTGACGTGGAGACTTCCCGCCGAGCCGCACGGGGAGAACATCACCTACTCTGTGTTCTACGGTCTGGAAGGCACTAACAGGTTAAAGATGCTCAAAGATGTCAATGTGTGTTTGCTGTCCTACATAGTTTTAAAGAACAGTTTACGCTGCCTCTGCAGGTTAAACAGACAGCAAACTGTAACACTGAGCTAATGTTTAGAATAGCGTACTATACTACACATACTAATTCTGCATCAAACATTTACGATTTGGGGGGGGGTTTCGAAGGTCAAATTTTAAGAATTGGTCATTGAATGAATACATTTATCTACCACTAATCTGAATATTCGCCAAATGCATCATCGTCAGTGTTTGTGGCCCTGAGTATACAGTACATTTTGTGCACAGAATGTGGATTTTCTGCATAAAAAACTTAAAATACAAAGAAAAACTACTAGATTTTACAATAATAGCAGTAAACAACTAAATCATAGTGAGAAGTCACTGCATCCCATAATGCAATGTGTTTACCTACCATTTCCCATGTGATGTCCAGGGTTGTTATTGTTGACTAAAATCATTTAAAACATTTTTGTTAATTGAAGTTATTAATTAGTAATTAGTTAGTAAGTAATTGTATGAATATTAGATGTAAAAAGTGAAGCTAAATTAAAATTAGAAACTTTGCCTTGGCAACTAACTGAAATAAGTTTGAAGCACTAACGTTAAATAAACTGAAGTAAAATAAATTAAATGTAAATAGTAATATATTGCAAAATTATTTTAAGTTAAAGCACTAAAATTACTTACTGGAAATAAATTAAACCTAAAGAGTCAATTTTTTAAACATGACAAATTATTTAGTAATATATTATATTTAAAGCGGTCATATGATGTGATTTCAAGTTTTCTTTCTCTTTGGAGTGTTACAAGCTGTTTGTGCATCGATAAGATCCCTGAAGTTGCAAAGACTAAAGTCTCAAAACCAAAGAGATATTCTTTATATAAGTTAATGACTCGACTACGCCCTCCTAAAACAGCTCATTCAAACACTCCCCACATGTCTACGTCACGGTGTGGGGAGATACACCGCCCAAACATATACACAATGAAAGAAGGCCTAACTTTTATTCTTGCTGTAGTATTGTTACTGACGCCATGTCCTGGAGACGCTGTGTTTCACTGTGAAAGCGAAAGTACTTTGTTTGGGCTTCCAAAAGAGGACACAACTAGAAATCAGTGGTTAAGTTATATTTACAACACTGTCTCCAGAACAGTTCAACACAAATATTAGAGTGTGTTCAGCACATATTACGGAGGACTGTTTTTTGATCCTGGGAGAGAGAGTGGTCTACAACGTGAACACTATGAATGGCTGTGATGTGAACACTATAAAGTGGGGCCAACGTCGCAAGGACATTCTGGTGCTTCTGACTCACAAGTACGTTTCGATATTGAAAGAATGTGTTACTGACTATTCAAACTTGAGTTTTGAGCAGTGTCGAGTAGCGCTTGTTTGCCGTTTCTACGATCACAAATGCAGACATAGTGTTATGTTTACACGGTGCGGCGCGTAAAAAAAGACCATTATAAGTCATTATAATCAGTAATTCTGTCCTCACTGGATGCAACAAATGCCTCATTTATAATGGGTTTTATTATGTTTTCTCGTCGCGCCGGGACACGTTACTTAGCATCTTTTTATGGAAACAACGTTTTAAATATGGTGATTGTTTGTTGTGGAATAAACCTCAGGCTGAAGGAAAAGTAACATTTCCAGAAAAAGAAGTTCAACACTCTCAAAAAACAAAAAACGCAATTGTTAATTGATTTTTGCTTATTAGTATTGAACTGGCCAATCATGATGCACTGGATAGCTGGCCAATCAGAGCACACCTTGCTTCTCAGAACGATGAGCTTTGTTAAAATTGGCGCGTTTCAGAAAAGCGGAGCATAGAAGAGCAACAATAATGTACAGTATGTGGAAAATAATGTGTTTTTTGAACCACGTAACTTTGCATTACACCAAACACACAAAATAATGTTATTTTTAGCAATGTCATATGACCGCTTTAATTAATATTAGATTAAATTATTAATAAAATTACAAAAGCGTGTAACATCTTTAAAAATCTAACTAAAATTCTAATAAAAATTAAATAAAAGCTAATTAAAAATATTGATTACAATCTGTTAAAACAAAAAAATGACCACTGGTGACATAAACTGTTTTTATTGTTTATTCTTGGACAGATTTGATCAAATTGTAATTAGCTAGCTAAGAACATAACATTATAAACAACTAGCTATAAATGCATCAACTTGCTTAAGATTGTCTTCAGAATATTTCTGATAGAAGGCACTTTATGCTGATAGCCGCTATAGCCAGCACTTGTGTTATGAATTACGTCCTGATGCATTCTGGGGCACATATTTAAGTTAGAAACATCTGCATTCATGTGCCTGACTGGCCTAATATCATACATCTGACACGTTTGTGCTATTTTGATTTCATATTGCTGTTGTTTTGCTCACAGGGAGCGTGTGGAGAACACCAGCGGACCGGGAGAGATGCAGGTCACCATCCAAAACCTCGTCCCCGACACCAAGTACACCTTTCGGGTGGTCGCGTCCAACGCTAACGGCCCGGGCGAGAGTTCTGCCCCGATTACAGTGGCCACCCAGCTGGAGGGTAAAGCACTAACACACACGTACACACACTTCAAGCACGCGTTTGACCGCCAGCGTTGAATCCTGGGCCGGGTCTGAGGTTTCTCTCTCTTGTGACCACACTGGGCCTGTTTGTGTGCGTCCGCTTGTTTACCGGACGCTGTTGATCTGGGGACGCTGTGGTTTCTTCACAGACAGGCTCTTTCTGTCCGAGCTGTATGAGTGTGGAATTGTAAACATCTGGGTCTGGAAGCGTCTCTCAGGATGATTTTCATGAATACAGGCCACTAGTATTAATGAGACGAGAGCTCAGGGATACAGGTAAGGTCAGAGCTGTCAGGAGAAATGCAGCTAATGCTTCTGCGAGCCGATCTCACGGGACCAAAGGAGACTTGTGCTGCTGGTGGGTGGCCACGGACTGGCTTGTGCATAGGGCGGATGCAGAGAAAAGGATACTGCATCACGGTTTGTATGAGATCTGTCTCATAGACAGATCAGGACTGTGCATCTTGCATCCAACAGGCCTGCGTGAATTGTTTGGTGGATCTTCATAGTTTATGTCCATGCATGCTAATATTGCCTTTGCGGCATTGATGAGGAGGAGTTTGTGTCTGTGTGTGATGATTCACTCACAACCAGTCAGTTTACACTTTTTCCAACAACAAAAAATGTTTTCCTTACAACTTCATCGAAAATACAAATAAAAAATGACTTTTTATTAGCTATTCTATTGAAATCTCCTTTCAAATAACAAACTTTAATGATCTAATCAAATTTACAAAGTATTAAATCCATATAAATCGCAATTAAATATCCTGTTTAACTCTAAAATACCATTCAGAAGTTTGGGTCAGTTTTTTTTAAGCAATTAATTGCATTTAATTGATCAAAAGTGACAGTAAAGACATTTCACTGTCTGTTATAATGTTACAAATATTTATATTTAAAGTAAGTGCTGTTCTTTTGAACTTTATATTCATCAAAGTATCCTGAAAAATAAAATGTCACAGTTTCCACAAAAAAATATCAATAATATTTGAATGATTTCTGAAGGATCATGTGACCCTAACGACTGGAGTAATGATGCTGAAAATTCAGCTTTTGCATCACAAGATATATATATATATATATATTAGAGGTTCACAGCCAGATATATACGCTTATATAGTCGCTGGTCCTATAGAGAGCGCAATAGATAATAAATCCATATTTACGCTCCGTTTCCAAACAGTTAAAATTACAAATTAATTCATACTCTGAATGCGCTCCACAAGACATGTGATTATATTACTGGATGCTGGAAACTGAACGGTATTGTATGTACAGGTAAGTTAATCACGTTTTAATTATGCGCTGCTGCACTGTAACACACACTTACAGAAGTAGCGCGTACAATACATCACGCTCAGATCACACACACAGTACAGACAGTAGCGTGTACAATACATCACGCTCAGTCACACACACATAGCTACAGAGATAGCGTGTACAATACATCAGCTCAGATCACACACACATAGCACAGAATAGCGGTACAATAATACGCTCAATCACACCACATAGCTACAGACAGTACGTACAATACTCACGCCGATCACACACACATTACAGACAGTAGCGCGTACAAACAGCTCAGATCACACAAATAGCTACACAGTAGCGTGTACAATAATCACGCTCAGATCACACACACTAGCTACAGACAAGCGTGTACAATACATCACGCTCAGATCACACACCATAGGCAAGACAGTAGCGCGTACAATACATCACGTGATCACACACACATAGCTACAGGCATAGCGTGTACAATACATCACGCTCAGATCACACACACATGCTACAGAGAGTAGCGTGTACAAAATCACGCTCAGATCACACACACATAGGCTACAGAATAGCGCGTACAATACATCAGCTCAGTCACACACACTTAGCTAAACAGTAGCGCGTACAATACATCACGCTCAGATCACACACACATAGTACAGAGAGTAGGTACAATAAGCTCAGATCACACACACATAGCTCAGAGAGTAGCGTGTACAATACATCACGCTCAGATCACACACAATAGCTACAGGCAGTAGCGCGTACAATACTCACGCGCAGATCACACACACATGCAGACAGTAGCGCGTACAATACAACGCTCAGATCACACACACATAGCTACAGACAGTAGCGTGTACAATACATCACACAGATCACACACACATAGCTACGACAGTAGTGCGTACAATACATCACGCGCAGATCACACACACATAGCTACAGACAGTAGCGCGTACAATACATCACACGCGATCACACACACAGAATCATTCAGCGCGAACATGTATTGTCAACACTGTTCTGTGATTTCTCTGTAAAATAGCTTAGAAACTGAAAAGTTCAAGCATATATTTCTTAATAACTAAATCCCACAGCTGCACTACTAGGAGAGACACTGCCAGGTAGAATTAATTCACACGCAACCGCTCTCACTAATGCATGCATTCATATTCAAAATAATATATATAATCTAAACCAGCGTGCAGCAGCAATACTGTACTACTTATCTGTAACAAAGCATCTGAATAACACAAAATAATATATACGAGGACTTAGAACGAGCAGGAATCTGTGAGAAATATGATGACCCAAAGACGAAATAACTGTTTAAAAATGGGAAGAAGCAAAGCTGTGGCGGCAGGAACCCCAAATATAGGTGCAATAATGTGTGCAGCGCATTGTTTGTCATATTTCATAATGAGCACAAGGTGTTTGAGAGGAGGGGAAGTCACAGCTCCAGACTTATTTGTTCATTAATGAAGTCATCAGCGATTTCACTTTGAAGAGAAGAGCCTTGACTTTCATCACGTAAAAGTCGACCCTTTTATATATAAAATATGTCGATATATATATATATTGCAAGAGAAAGCAGTTATTTTGAATGGTTGTAATATTTCACAATATCTGTCACGATACTTAGGAGCAGGGAGACGAGAAGCTCTTCAAAACACACAATCTTTAATGATCCAAAACATAGAGCACGTAGGAGGTACAAGTAACCAGAGACAGGAAACAGGGCTTAAGTAAGGGAGACTAAACTAGATAATGAGGGACACACACCTGGCAACTAATGATGCGAACTAAACAAGAACAGGAAACTGACCAAAGATGGGCACGAGAGGAGGGAAGCACATGACACAGGACTGACAATATCACTGTTTTGACTGTATTTATGATCAAATTATTGCAGCTTTGGTGAAGAGAAGAGCCTTAAGAACTCTCACTCTCAAGTGGCTTATTGCTTTAATAAAACAGCAGCTGTAATATAAGCCACTAATAGTAAATTAAGTCAAATATATTAATATTAATAATAATTTGAATAAAAAATATTTAATAATAATGATTGAATCTCTTGTAAAAAAAATATGAATAAAGTTGTATTAGTAAGTATATTAAGATTGCAGTTATGAATCTTTATCTCTTGTAAAGCGTCTTTGTAAGTACCCTTGATATCATGCGCTCGTTATGAAATGATCCAAAGTAAATTGCTGTCTATGACTGTAATTGTTTTGTTAATTTATTGTTATTAGTAAGCGTGAGTTCATTATATAAATTTTGTGCACTAGAGTCTATTTTTTAAAGGTGCACTAAGCTTTTGACTGCAGTGTCGGACCATGTCCCAAAACACACTTGCAGCCAATCAGCAGTCAGGGAGGCGTGTCTTGTAATGAGACAGCGCTCATTTTTAGTGTAGAGGACGGATATTAGCAGATCGACTATAGATAGAGAGAACTGGAAGATAAAAAAGAGGAAAATATCAGAGCAGCTTTCCAGCGAGAGAGAACGAGAGGTTGCGTTGTTTCTTCTTGATAGGTGCGTAACGTTGCATTAATTCACACAACTTATCTGTGTTTACTTTTGTTTAAATATGCTTGTGAGTCATCTTCGCTTGTTTCCGTGACCGTCGTTACGCCAGGGTTGTGTTCGTTCGTGTGGGGCGGAGATATCAACATAAGGGCGAGGTCTGATTGGACTATAGGCGGGTTTGTTTCGGTGCTTTCAAATAACATCGTTTGGCAAAAATCGCTTAGTGCACCTTTATGGTTTATTAGTATAGGATATTATTATAGGATACAGTAGTTGCTGTGCAATGTAGCAACTTAATAAAATAATTAAATGCATTACGTTTTAATAATATTCTGTATTAAGTTGTATTATGTAATTTCTTATTAAAATAAAATTTCCATCATACAGTAGGAGTTTATCAGCTTTCTAACAGCTTTTAATGAAAAAATAGTCAGAACTATTTTATACAGTATTACAAAGGGTTTTTTGACAATTTAATGATTATTTTTCTTGCCACATTGTGTGCAGTGTGCAGGTGAAGTGTGTTAATTGGGATTCATCCTAGTAGCTGTGTTGTATTTTACCTGCACTTCCCGTTTGACTTCTATGGACAAAACGAATTAAAGCAACACAATATAGTCTTCTTAAGTCTTTCTAGGTCAAAAAACCTCGTTTCCTTTCCATCCCACACATGGACCACAATGCATTTCACTCGTTTGAAGTGTCGAAATATCCTCAGCGGGTTTCAGATGCTGCTTTCTCTCCAGAATAGTCTTCTTTTACCATGTGATATTGTCATTATTTAAAGTATCCAGCTGCGGTGGGTTGAAACGCGTCGTCTTTTTGTCACTACGTGTTGTTGAAGTTTGCAAAAACGTGTCAAACAAAAGAAAAAAGACGCTTCAAGTAGAACTGTAAGCAGTGGAAGACACTGAAGAAATGACTTTGTGTTTTCAAACACGTACTTAAAGCTGAAGCAGACACATGCGTCTTCGTTTCCCGTCTTGGTCCTAAAACTTTATCAAAAGTGAAATATTAACTTTAGGGTTTTTGTATTCATGCAGGAGTGGTGTGGATTTGTACCTGTGTTTTGAGATGTAGCTCTGCGTGTCTCAGTTCAGGTCCCGGGTCCGGCTCCGAATCTGCAGGTGCTCTCTGTCAGCACTACCTCAGTCACGCTGAGCTGGGAGAGACCCGTCAGTGGAAACGGAGAGATCCAGACCTACAAACTCTTCTACAGCGAGAAGGGACAAGACTCGGAGCAGGTGAGGACGCATGAAAGCTGCAAATCAGACATTATTATATCACAGCCATAAGCTCCTTAACATTGATCACACATATTTACATGTATGCATATTATATATTATATAAGCTGATGAATGGCAGACTAACAGAAGTACCATGATGCTATCATAGTTTCTGCATTATTTTTATACAATACATTTTATACAATTATGCTATTCATTTTATACAGTTTATATGTTATTTTTTGAACAGTTACTATTATAATGACATTTACAAAGGTTATTACACATTTACTGTGGTAATACTCAGTTTTTTATATAAATTTTTTATGTTTATTATTATAATAGTGTGTTTTTACATATATTTTTACACATTAGCTATGGTATCACCATGTTTTTTTGCATCTATTTTGTGCACATTTACTGATATCATGCATGTAATGCAATGTTTGTATATATATATAGTGAAAACATGTATTAAATACGTTTTTGGGAGATTTTCTATTATAATATCATATCTTTTTACATATATTTTTGTACAGTTACAATGGCAATTTTGGCAATATTTTTAGTAACTATTATACAATTTTTTTTTTGTACATATTTACATAATTTTTTTAGATATACATCTTTTTTTGACATTTTTATTTTCCTTTTTCTTTTTACTATGGTAAAACCATTTTTCACATGTATTTTGTGCATGCGTTGTGATCATGCCCTGTTTTGGGCATCAGTTTTTTGCACATTTACTTTTATATTATGGGTTTTTTACATATTTTTTGCCATTTATTATGGTAAAACCTTTTTTTTAACAAATATTTTGTGCCCATTGACTATGATTTTATCTAGTTTTTTGGACATTTACTATTACAATGCCATGTTTTACATACATTTTGTGTGCATTTAATATGATATTACCCTGTTTATTGATTTACTATGGTAATACCATGTTTTTGGTAGACTTGTTTGGACATGTATGTCTGTTGTTTGTTTTAAAGAGACAGTAGCAGAAACAGCCGTTTTATTTGACATGGTCGTAAACATTGTGTTTGTTTTTATGTTGACTTGAAATGCTACAGTATGAGCAGGTTATGGCCTCTTTAATAACTGATGTTTGTGTTTTTTCTGCAGGACATGGACGTCACGGGTCTGTCCTACACCATGACGGGTCTCAAGAAGTTTACAGAGTACAGTTTCAGGGTTGTGGCGTATAACAAATACGGCCCCGGCGTCTCCACTGAGGATGTTGTGGTCCGCACGCTGTCTGACGGTGAGCATCAGACGTGTTACTTTGAAGCTCCTGACTTCATTTTCCTTCGCTGCGGTTTGATTTTCTCTCTCTGCCTTGACTTGGACTTCTCTGTTTAGATGAAGATTTGACGTTCACACAGATTTGTCAGTGATTTGATCTTAGTATTCATGAGCATGATTTTGTGTCAGTGTTGTCACAAGACTCGTGTAAGTGACATGCTAACATGATGGCTTTAGTTCAGGCTTAAAGTAAAATAATTAGCATACAGGAATGCACATGTTTTCATTGGTTCAGTAAAGCGGTTGGGTTTTGTGGCTTTCTTGACTGTGGAGCGACACAGAAATGAAGTGCATCCGGACATGAACAAAACATCAACTTTTCACTTAATCTGATTCAGGTTTAATGATTATTATTGAGTTATTTGATTATTCGAGTACAGCATCCTCAGACCACTCATAGAAAAATTAATGTTAGAAATTACAATGCACAATGTGGTGTACAATCAAGACTTGAAAACATCTAGAAAGTTGTGTATTTATATTATTTATTTATGCATTTAACTAATATGTTTTAATTATTTTATTGATAAATATATACTAATTATTATACAATATTATAAATAATTATTATAAATGTATTTTTATTGTTTGATTTATATTTTCATATGATTAATTATCTGAATACAGCTCCTCTTTACAGACCATTACTACAGAAGTGAGAATAAAATGTATTTTAAAAATGTATCTATTGAATTAATTCTAAATTAAATAAATGAACTAACACGTAATTTATTGTAAATTAAAGTCAAATGTGTCTTTTATATAAAAAAAAACATTTAAAAATGTTTATTTATAATATTTGATTTATTTAAATGAAATATTTCTATTCAAAAAAAATGTATTTAGCTATGTTATACTTTGATATGTATAAAACGTAATTTAGAGACTTTTTTCAGTATTGGATTAATTATAAATATATGAACATATTGATATATTCTCTCACCATTTTCTTTCCAATTAATCGCTGTGTCAAAATATATTTATTTATTTATGTGATACTCTAATATGTATAAAAATAAATATTGCTTAAAATAGGCCGTTTTTTGTTTAAATTATTTTCTTTAAATATATATTATCGTAATTGGATGAATTATATTTATATCAGAAATACAAAATGTTTGCTCACCTTTTTTTCTTCTTTTATCGCTGCGTTCAGAGTCACATGTGAAATCAATTTGGTGAAGAACTAACTTCAGTAAGAAGCAATAAAGTTCATTTTAAGTGTAAAATGAGGGCAACATAATTGCGCTTCTTGACTTTTGGATCAGCCTCAGGAGTGTAACTGCGATGCCTTAAAATGCTGTCTATGTAGGGATCCTCATCCTGGGGTCTCTGTGGGGTGTGAGCGAGGCGTCCTGTCACAGAAAGACCTCCGGGAACACGGCGAGCGCGTGACGTACTCACTCCGCGACGGAAAGCGCACAAGTGGAAATTATATAATCAAGTGTTTTATTACAGCGAGCCGTTAACGCTGGCACTAGGGGTGTGCGATATTGAAAAAAAAAAAAAAAATAAATATCTTGATATTTTGGGGGATTTTTTCGATAACGATAATTAGACAATATTTTGCCGAGTGTGTTATTGTGCTGATATCTGAATACCGTGCACAGCTGTAGTTTATGATATTCTTCATATTCTGTGTGCTCAGTTCACATCAGTAATAAAAATAATATTTTCATTTGTTTAAATAGATTTTTGCCTTTTAATAAAGGTTTATTTTTTCTAAAAGTGTACGTCTTTTGAGTCAAATTGTTACATGTAATCAGTCAATTAAGATGACACACATTTAGGCAGTTACTAAACAAATGAAACCAGTATCATCAACATTAATCTCTGCAGAAGTTGCATCTGAAGATGTGTTCACACACTGTTTAATGCAGCTCAGAGGGACATGGAGTGCTTTAACCAGTTACAAGTGGATCATTTAACGTTTTAAACATAAAACATCGAATACTGATATTTAAAATTATTTTAAAAATGAAAATAGACTTTAAAAGTGAAATTAAATCGCCAGCAGGTGGCAACACGTCACTGTTAACAAGTGAGTCACTGCAACTGAACCGAATCATTTAAACGATTCATTGATTCATTCAGGAACGAATCACTGTCATGTTGCTGAGACGCAAAACATCGCTGTGGCTGTTTAGAATTAATTTTTGTCGGCGAAATGCAGCAAAAACAGGCAATATGGTGTCTAAAATGTAAGTCTCTTGATATTAGCTTATTGTTTATTGAACTGTTGTATAAAATCAATATCACATTTGTAATCGTGCTTATTTTTGGAGAAAAAAACTGCACTCTTTGTGTGATTTTAATCATATGAAATGTAAATAAATACATTTTCTGCCCCATATCTTGAATTTTGCGATCACTCTTAATGCATTTTAATCGACTGAATCATGCAGTGAAAGAACACGCTCTAAATGCGCTTGTGCACCGTTTAACCCCTTCATCACCACAGGCTAATGTATGCGTGCACCTGTTTAACCCCTTCAGCACCACGCAGGCTAATATATGCGTGCACTCCGTAACGTAGCTGTTTGTTGGGTTTTTGCAAAATACACGATATTGTCAAATTGCACATCGTTAAAACAACAATTACGATATTATCGCAGATGATATATATCGCACACCCCTAGCTGGCACGCGCACAAACACACAAACAACGGCTACTACTGTCTCCGCCGCGAGCGTAATCCTCCAGTGCTCATTTAAAAGAACAAGAGACCAGAAAAAAAGCAGAATGAAGGTGTAAAGAAGCGACATCCACGGCTGCATCCAAAAATAAACATCTGTCACGAGTCTCTGAATGTGGGTCTCGGTGGATAAAGCAATAATTTGAGTGGAGTGATCAATAATAAATCTGTCGTGTGTTTCAGTGCCGAGCGCGCCGCCGCAGAACCTCACTCTGGAGGTCCTGAACTCAACGGTAAGATCCTCTTTCATTAGTCGAGTGCTCTTCTGTAGTGATTCAAGATCTGAGTACATCAGACACTGTGGGCTTTGAACCTTCATCAGCTATGAAGACAGCTCAGACCAGGAAAATAAACCCAACAGTAGCTTAAATACTAGAATTACTAAACGTATTGATGTTACTGGAAAACAAGTCAATCGTTTCTGACTAAAAGGGCTTGATATTAAAGGGTTAGTTCACCCAAAAATAACACTGTGGATGCCTCAAGGGTGAGTAAATCACAGGCTAATTCATTTTTGGGTGAACTAACCCTTTAACACCCACCAACCTGCCAAATGCGGGTGTATTTCAGCGGTGGCGTGTAATACGGTCTCTCCCACCAGCCACTTTGGGTTAACTTTATATAGCCCTACAGTAACAGAGCTTGTGTGGGACAAGTGGGTGTTTGAAGGGGCGAGTGAAACTGAATTGAACAACTGATCTGGATCAAATGTTCATTTAGATGAGATTGATTCTGATTGTATCACATTCAGTGTAAACAGTAATTAATAATGTATAGTCAACAGTAGCAAGGTCGCGCCAGTAGAGGCTCACACAGCGTGTCTGTATGAGAAACAATCTCGTGGAGAAATCAAAACAAAAGAACACAACTGCACACGGATACTGCGGTAAACATTTAACATTTCTTGAATGAGTCATTTGAGTCAGTGATTCGGTAAAGACATTTCAAGTCATTGGGAATTCTCATTTGAGTCAGTGATTCAATGGTCCAATAAAGGAATGAGTCTTGTCAGTGAGTGGTTCAGTTCATAAAGACTTCAGAGTCTTCAGTGGGACTCATTTGAGTCAGTGATTCAGTGGTCAGTGATTCAGTCTCCATTCATAAAGACTTCATTCGTGAGTCATTTGAGTCAGTGATTCAGTGGTCCATTCATAAAGACTCTCTTCAGTGGGTGAGTCATTTGAGTCAGTGATTCAGTGGTCCATTCATAAAGACTTCATTCATGATCATTTGAGTCAGTGATTCAGTGGTCCATTCATAAAGACATTCATTCTCAGTGATTCAGTGGAGACTTCATTCGTGAGTCAGTGATTCAGTGGGTGACTTCATTCATGTGAGTCTTCACATTCATAAAGATTCTTGAATTCATTTGAGTCAGTGATTCAGTGGTCCATTCATAAAGACTTCATTCTTGAATGACTCATTTGAGTCAGTGATTCAGTGGTCCATTCATAAAGACTTCATTCTTGAATGAGTCATTTGAGTCAGTGATTCAGTGGTCCATTCATTCTCAGACTTCAATTTGAATGACTCATTTGAGTCAGTGATTCAGTGGTCCATTCATAAAGACTTCATTCTTGAATGAGTCATTTGAGTCAGTGATTCAGTGGTCCATTCATAAAGACTTCATTCTTGAATGAGTCAGTGATTCAGTGGTCCATTCATAAAGACTTCATTCTTGAATCAGTCATTTGAGTCAGTGATTCAGTGGTCCATTCATAAAGACTTCATTCTTGAATGAGTCATTTGAGTCAGTGATTCAGTGGTCCATTCATAAAGACTTCATTCTTGAATGAGTCATTTGAGTCAGTGATTCAGTGGTCCATTCATAAAGACTTCATTCATGTGAGTCCAATTCATAAAGACTTCATTCTTGAATGAGTCATTTGAGTCAGTGATTCAGTGGTCCATTCATAAAGACTTCATTCTTGAATGACTCATTTGAGTCAGTGATTCAGTGGTCCATTCATAAAGACTTCATTCTTGAATGACTCATTTGAGTCAGTGATTCAGTGGTCCATTCATAAAGACTTCATTCTTGAATGACTCATTAGAGTCAGTGATTCAGTGGTCCATTCATAAAGACTTCATTCTTGAATGACTCATTTGAGTCAGTGATTCAGTGGTTCATTCATAAAGACTTCACTTCATTCTCAAATAAAGACTTCATTCTTGAATGAGTCATTTGAGTCAGTGATTCAGTGGTCCATTCATAAAGACTTCATTCTTGAATGACTCATTAGAGTCAGTGATTCAGTGGTCCATTCATAAAGACTTCATTCTTGAATGACTCATTTGAGTCAGTGATTCAGTGGTTCATTCATAAAGACTTCATTCTTGAATGACTCATTTGAGTCAGTGATTCAGTGGTCCATTCGTAAAGACTTCATTCTTGAATGACTCATTTGAGTCACTGATTCAGTGGTTCATTCATAAAGACTTCATTCTTGAATGACTCATTTGAGTCAGTGATTCAGTGGTTCATTCATAAAGACTTTATTCTTGAATGAATCAGTTGTCTGAACGAATGACTCATGACAGTCACTAGCTGCCACCTACTGGCAGTTTACTTTTATTTTTAAAAGTAGCTTATCTTTGCATGTTTTTCGTGGATTTAAAACACCAAGCGTATAACATTATTTATGCTGTTGTAAGTGTAAATGCATTCATGCTACATTTTATCTTCATTAACTGTCCGTGTAAATGAACTCAATGCATGCTCTCATCTTCAGCGGCTTCGGTTTCTTCGCCAGTGGAGAGATCAGTTTTGTTAATACTGATTTAATTTAATTGATAACAGCGCTTTATTATATTCAATTAAATTATTAATAAAATATACTAATTTTATGTGAAAGATGATGCATGCATTTAATACGGTTAGGGAAAATACCATTTAAATAGGCAAAAATGACCTGGAAATCAATTTAAATAAATGTTAGTATGCAGTAACTTTAGTCATGTAAAAGCCATTCCAACAACACAAATTGTGGCCAGTGAAAATGATCTTTAGTGAAAACACTAGCCACAGTGCAGCAGGAAAGCTCAATGTCAAGCGCTGCTGTCTAATCCTGTTACAGTCACAGTCAAGGTCATACATGTTGTCTCAGTGTGTTTCTTTTGTTTCGTGACTAAGAATAGATCAGTATATTGGCCAGTTTTCTGCCATGTTGAGATAACTCAGATTAACAATAATGAAGACTCATTTTAAGAAGTCCTTGTGACATTATTTCTTTGACTAATGATTAATTATTTCCCTGAAAACTCTCATTATCATTATCAACCAATCTTCATTTTCTCTAGAGTTATTGTCATTATATTCTCATTACTCTACCAGTTATTTATTTACATCTATTTGTTTTACTTTATTTTGTGTAAATAATGACAGCATAAAATAGTTAAATACTAAAATAGTTTATAAATACTGTATACTTCATTTTTTTTTTTTTTTTTTTTTTTTACAGTAATTACATTTGGGTGAAAATATGCTTGAACTTGAACTGTCATGAAAATGTCACAATGCAAACAAAAAACTAAACTTAAATAAATAAATAAAAATTAGGCTCAATTTAAAAAAATAATAGTTCATAAATCTTTTTTATGCCAAGTTATTCCAGTTTTGCAGTATTGTATCCTGTAATGTATATATTAACTGATTACTCGGCCGTTATTAGTCTCTTTTGAGATTATTCACATCAGGACACATGGACGGTTAATGTCTCAAACAAAACCTAATATTAGGTACATTGTTTATTTCCACAATAATATTTTAACAACTAAGAATTTTGTGGAAAATTCTTTTTCATAATTTTCCCCCTAAATTTTGAGTGATCCTCTTTATACAATTATGACTGTAATGCTGTCTTTTATTATTTTATTTTGTTTATTCTATTCAACTTGCATTAAAAGCAATGTTAATTCCCCTATTGATTATAAATCATTTGATTTGTGTGTGTGTGTGTGTGTGTGTGTGTGTGTGTCTGTGTGTGTGTGTGTGTCTGTGTGTGTGTGTGTGTGTGTGTGTGTGTGTGTGTGTGTATGTGTGTGTGTGTGTGTGTGTGTGTGTGTGTGTGTGTGTGTGTGTGTGTTGTGTGAGGTGTGTGGTGTCTGTGTGGTGTGTGTGGTGTCTCTGTGTCTGTGTCTGTGTCTGTCTGTGTCTGTCTGTGTGTGTGTGTGTGTGTGTGTGTGTCTGTGCGTGCGTGCGTTTACTTTGCAGTAATTAGAATATGGGAGAAATTGTGCTTCATTGGCATAAAAAATAACAACACATTGCAAACCAAAAATCTTAATGTACCAAAAGTAGCAAGTAGACCAATTTTTCCTTATGCAAATTGTAATACCTTAATTCTTCTCATTTTGGTGTGAAATATGACTCTTTATATTTCTTGACAGTTCTTGCGAGGTTCATCCAATCAATGACATTTTGACTGAATCTGTAATTACACGATACGTTTCAGTAAGAGCCTGTAATACGTTACTTTATGTCTGTAAGATGAATAATTACTCATTAGTCAGTTCTCAAGAGAGAACATAATGAGTAATTATCAGAACCGGCTTTAAATGCTCTTCCCAGCGTCAGGACTGTAGTTTAGATGAGGCTTGTGGATCATCTCCTTCAGCTAGCATACGTGGGGTTTTCTCCATTCATTATTACGTAGCCTGAAGGCTTTGCTCCGTTCAGCTGTCTCTCTGAAATGAACTCATGACAGCTTTCTGGCTGACACACTCTTTGCAGGACGCACCTGAAGAACTGCACACCTCTAGACGTTTATATACTCAGACTAACCTTTTGAGACTCGACTCTCGCTGAAACGTCTCTGAGCTCACCGTGTCCTGTTTTACGCCCCAGAGCATCATGGTCCGATGGCAGCCGCCTGCCCCTGGTACCCTGAACGGAGAGCTGACGGGGTATAAACTACGCTCCCGGAAAGGACTGAGGAGAGCAGACACAATAGAGATGTCCACCACACAGCTCTTTCAGCTCATTGACGGTATGACAAACCCATCCCTACAGAACACTGCTTAATCTCCTTTTATTCACAGTGGAATTAGTTCAATTTCATTCTTTCATTTGAGTAATATTATGTGCTTGTGCATATTTTTATTTAATTTTTTTATCTATATGACTTTATTTATTTATCAAATTTTTTAATTTGTTTAATATATTTATTTAATTATTTTAGTTTTAGTTTTAGCAGTACTTGGACTTATTTCATTTATTTCTCATTTTCATTTGTGCTTTATATTTAGATATTTATATTTTATTTCAGCTTTTAATATTTTTATGTGCTTTTGTCATTTTATTTTTTTCTATATAGCTTTAATATTTTTTTTTATAAATGTTGGAACTGCAGCTTATTTTATTTCTGTTAAAATTTCTAACTTTCATTTTCTAACATTTCTAAATTTAGATTTTTCATCTGATATTCATATTTCATTTCAGCATTTAGTTTTTGTTGTTGTTGTTTTATACATTATTATCATTTTTTGTTAATATTTTGACTATTTCTAAATATCTTTTTAATTTTTAGCTAACTTCTGATTTTATTTCAGTTTTAAAAACTCAGAACTGCAACTTAAACTTATTTTTATTTCAGTTAGTTGCCAAGACATCATTTCTAATTTAATTCGTTTTTAAACTTAGATTTGCATTTAATATAAATATTTTATTTCAGCTTTATTTGGTCGTTTGTATTTGCTTTAGTTATTTTATTATTATTTTTTTTACAGTATTTTTATATAGCTTCAATACATTTATTTTTCAGTTTAAGTAATATTATAACTGCAACTTATTTTAGTTAATTGCAAAGGCAACATTTATTTTCTTTTTAAAACATTTATTTTTTCCCTGTAATATTTATATTTGATTTAATTTCAGATTTATTTAGTAATTCGGTTGTGCTTTTGTAATTGTTATAATTTATATTATATTTATATGTATATTTTAATGACAATTAAAAAATTACTAAACTTATTTACAAAAAAAAATGTTTCATCTAATATTAGTTTTTTTATTTCAATAACTAAAAAAACATGTTCTTAATTTTTTTAGTTAATAATTACAACATTTCTACAGAATAAAATAATGAATTAATGGA